>SRMA01026869.1:149109-221358 GCA_007224835.1 Danionella cerebrum | reverse complement strand
GTGATCCCGTTCAAGTCAATGTTTTTTTTTTTTGGTAGAGTGATGCACTGCGTAGGCGGGAGCTTCTGCTTTACATTGCCAGATCCAATACAATTCAAGTCATTAATATATTAATCCCATTCACTTGTGACAAACTCATTACCTAAAGAGGACACTAGGGACAAAAATGGAGACCTTTGGTGAGTTCAAAAGTGGATAAAAACTACAGGGAACATCTCACCCCCTTTTTTTTTTTTTTTTGAAATTTTTTTTTTTTTTCTAGTTAAGAAGATTATGAAACTGGTGGGGGTCAGTAACTCCAAATACTCCAACTCTAAGAACCACTGTCCTAGCCCGTTCAAGGTACCTCCACCAAAGTTTGACAAGATAACTGATCTGAACAAGTACGACATATCTTCCTTGAGTGGTACCACTTAGAGAATTCTGGGAAATTGCTGGGAACGTTTCTACTGAATTTGAATGGGGTTCAAGTCAAGTCACCATTGACTTATAATGGCCATTGAGAGTGAATGGGAAAGGTCATTGAAAATATGTAGCATCGCAGAGAAATTTGGGTGTTGCTTATGTTAATAATAACAGCAAGAAGTAATTTTTTATGATGTCACAGACCACTCCCTAGCAACCAAACTGTTTACATTAGCAACTGATTTCTTAGAGCTCTATCCCAGCTTTAGCCAATGATTGAGCCATGGGGGTTGGTTTATGAGTCGAAAAAAGAACATCGTCACCGACCCCGCCATAGCAACCAGACTGTTTACTACATCAACCAATTTGGCATATATCTCAACTTGGGAAAATCATCGATACATGTGGGTTGGTTGGTTTATTTTACTTTTTGTGACCGTGGCAATAATAAAAAGATGTTTTAAACTGCACCAGTACAAACCAACATCAAAGTTCCCGTGCAAACTTTAGCCGTCAAGTTGTAGTTTGTTGTACCAAATAAAATAAGCTGAACTCTTATAATGGAGCTGATTGCTGTAACTGATGGTAAAGTGTCTTCAGATCAATTCTGAGACGAGAACATGAAGATCAGAAATTATTGACAGAAAGCTTTCGGAGCAGTATGGTTTAAACTGCTACTGATGTTTATTATAGATTAATGTGTTTTGTCATGAATAGATTCATAACTACTGTATTAATGTCCTGGTGAAATATGTTACTTTTATTGATCCGATATAAGGTCTTTATAATTTTTTTATTTTTTAAATATGTATTGTTCAAGTAATTATGTTTAATAATTTAGTTTAACCATTTTTTTTACAGTAAGTAAAACAACTGAATTGATTATGTTGCCCACAAACTATAGGTTTGGAGAAATCCCTGGAGAAGGTTTTCCCATTCCTCCTCAAAGATTAGGGTAGCGACTCAAATCACCAGACTTTCTGCAGCATAGAGGTCCTGTTGAAAGGAATGTTCTCTCATGCCTTGGGATGACTGACCGGTTCCTTCTGTGTGGCTGTTCGAGGCTGCCTTCCCCCATTTTAATTCACCCAACAACGTTTTACATCGATCTCCAGAAAGGAGTGGATGAACATTTTCTTTTATTTGTAATCGTTTTCATCTTTTGCTATCAAGCTGCTGGGTGCTGGTTTTAGCACATTCCTGCCTTGTGTAGATCTACAATCTTGTCCTGGACATCCTTGGACTGCTCTTTGGTTTTTGGAATCCGATGATAATTAGATGATGATCTTGTGTTGATAAGCATCTTAATAATTAAATGAGAAAAAAGAAACACTTTTTCTTTTTTTCACGTTATTCTCTCTCCTATTGCTGAAATAAACACACCAACCTTACTTCTTCAGCAGAGGGTGAAAAACATCTCTCCCTTACTGAGTATCTTCCAATGAATGAATATAAAAAGTAATACATTCATGTTGATTAAGAAATGTGGCGTACTCATTTTATTTTTGGACCAGCAGTTCCGAAGAAATAGATTTTTTTTACAGTAAACTTAACAGTAAAACTACAGGGAAAAACACGCAAGGAAACAAAAGAAAAATTAAGTAGATTAAAAAATAGTTTCCTACATTGTTTCCTGTCTCTGAGTTGGGGATGAGGACATTTGTACACACGCTTTGAATTTGGTGAGGAGTTCAAGTGTAGGTGAAAAGAAAGCATTTCCATCTCTTTCTCTCATTCCCACACTCTCTTCCTGTTTTTTTTTTTCCTTTGGCAGTCAGACGCAGCTATGGAGGGTGGCTTCCCTGCGGACCCTCTCACTCTGGGTTTTGGGGTTCCTGGTAACATTCTCCCTCTCTGGGTCTGCCTGTGCTGAATTGGAAAGGCTAGTTGTAACCTTGTTCTCTGGCTCTCTAGCCGGTTCCCTCTGTGGCAGCACAGTAACAATTTCCACTGGCTCGTTTGTTATGTCTGCTGCTGCAAGGCTGAGTTCTGGCTGGTTGTTGCTGGTACGACGGTGCAGCGCGTGCTGGGTACAAGAGAAAGAGCGTTGTCGAGGTGCTGGCTGTGGAGACAGGAAGTGAGGTGTTTCTGCTCTTATATTGTCTTGGTTGAGATCCCTTTCCTCGTCTTCTGCCTCTGAGGTCACTTCCTGGAGAGTACTGATTGGACGGGAGGGGCGTCCAAGAATTCTGGGGCTGACGAGCGCGGTTGCTGATTGAGTGGAGGCTGGGCGCCAGTTCTGAGGAGAGGAGCACTGAGGCCCACCCATCTGCCAATCACTGTTGAGAACAACAGAGATGAACATGGTGAGGCAACCATACACTTGTCCTATAAACTTTTGTTTACCATTCTTCCATTATGGAGCATCTGTCACACTGTCAATCCATCCAACATTTTATCAGTTCATCTGTCAAAACCCATATCTGTCCAACAGTTATTCTATTTATCCATCTATCCATCCATCCATTGTACTATGTCCCAATCATCTATCTGTCTGTCTATCTTTCCAGCTCTAAATTAATAAAACTGCCAGTCAGTCTACTACAATAGCAATTAAAGCTGCAAGGATTGATCAAATGGCTTGAACATCTCTGGTGCCAGAGCTTTTCTATGGCCAGTTTGTTGCAATATGCACTACTATCGATCGAGAATTGTCAAAAATATTGAACAATATAGGCTAATTAAATTATGAAAATCACTTCTCAAAGTGCTATGACCCCCAGGTGGTAATATTGAGTCTAAATACTTTGCAGTCTAAATATTTTCTTGTCATGTTTGTCACATTTGTTGGGACTAAAATTGGTACCATATCAATGTTAAGTGTTGTTCTTTCTATGGCCATCTGGTGGCACTATAACCCAGAGTGTATGGCATGGATGTGTTAACATGGTTGGTTAATTTGGGACCATTTCAGAAATTGTATGGCTAAGTTATAACAACTTCCTGCTTATAGAGAAATGTCGACTTTCGATGATCGCTGTGCGTACATAGTTTATCGACGTCTTCACAATTAAACATCTTATATGCCTTAAAATAAGACTGATGAATTTTAGAGGTGAACAGTTGCAATCTCTAGGAGGAGTTTGTTAAAGTACAGTACATGCAAAAGAACCCCTTTCTAGAGGTTTATGCAAAATAACAGACTTCCTGTTGTTTTTGGAAACTCGCTCCTAATGGCTTTTTTTTATAGATGTTGATCTCTTGCATAAGTGTTCCAGATTTCAGACATATATACTGTTTAGACATGGACTCTAAACACATTTGGCAAGTTCTACTCCCCCCCCCCCAACCACACAGCACAGCATAGCTGAGTTATGCAATGCATAACAACTTCTTGTTTACTTCCATTGGTTAAACGTAACAGGGAAGACTGAACTGGACTTCCGCAGGGCTGACCTTTCTCACAAGTCCTGCTCATGATTTTAGTGGACAGGATCGATTTCTACTTTTTGCAAGGGGCCGGAGGATGTCCGGTTTGGGGACCAAATGATTTCATCTAAGCTTTTCTAAGATAATGTTCTTATGTTTGCTTCAGCAGACCAGGACCTCCAGTGTGCACTGATTGGCTGCCAAATGCGAAAGAACTGGGTTGAGAATCAGCTCCTTCCAATTTGGTTGACTGATCATGCACCAAGTGAAGGAGTTCAAGTATCTTGGTTCTTTTTAACAAGTAAGGGGACATTGGAACAGGGGATTGACTGACAGATTTGTGAAACTTCTGCTGTAGTGTGGTTGATGTACCAGTATGTAGTGGTGAAGAAGGCGATGCTCTCAAGTTACAGGTCAATCCATGTCCTTACCCTTATCTGTGGTATGAGATCTAGTACATGACCAAAAGAATGAGGTCCTTGATAAAGGCAGCTGAGATGAGTTTCTTCCGCAGGATGACTGAACGCTCTGTTAGGAATAGGAGCTATCTTGGTGAGGAGCTTAGTCACTCTAGAAGAGCTTGCATCGAAGCCACTGCTTCTCAACATCAAGAGAAGCTAGCTGAGATCTGTTTGGCATCTGTCCCGTATACCTCCATGTGGGAGTGTTTTGGGCATGTACACTATAAAAAGAGGCCCAGGGAAGACCAGATTTTGTTCCTTGGCTGGCCTGGGAATGCCTTTGTGAGTTGGAGGGAAAACCTGGGCAGAGTGAAGTCTGAGCATCCCTACTTAGACCTGACCCCTGAGTGACAAAATAAGAAGAACTGACAATTGTTTTTCCCCTGATAATCCATCCTTTAAAAAAACTGCTGTACATTGGCTATTTTTGTGTTAGTATTGGCTTACACTGGTGGAGGGGTGACCATGGCCCTATGGCCTATGACTCCTGAAAACGAGGCACTTCTTCCTGGCAGCAATTGGGGTGAAGCTTCCCATGGAGAAAAAACATAAGTACGGTCATCCCAGAGAACCTCAGAAGGGGGATCCAGAGCAATTGGAACTCGCTGGACTCTATGAGCCAGTAGGAGCTCCAGAACCTGGTGATGTAATCCATCTCTGGCCACGTCTAGAGGCCTTCGCCCCTTGCAGTCAGACAGGTCCTGATTTGCCCCATTGAGTAGCAGGAAACGTGCAGTGTCATAGCACCCATGGAGAGCTGAGAGAAACAAAGACGTTTCACCCTGGGGAGGAAGATATTTAATTCATTGAAGTTCAACCTAAATTCACACTCAAAATGTTAATGTATATTTAAAATGGACTAGTGTTTGGTTTTATTTGACAATTGTTCAAAAAGACCTTCTTGGTCATTACCTTATGATCCTGCAAGTCCACAGCTGCACCATAGCGAATGAGAGTCCTTGTAAGTGGCAGGTGATTTACTGAGCATGCCCAGTGTAGGGCAGATCTCCCTGGATGAAGAGATTTTTAGAGATAGACAGAAAGAAAAGAAATGCAAGTAGGAAATTGATCACCATAAGTTGAAAAGGTGATGTTTTACAGCACAGAAGGGATCACAAAACAGCAGTCAGAGTCCGAAATAAAACATGAGAGGATCCAGGAATGTGTTATGGGAGGGAAGACAGGAAGGAGAATGAATGAGAGAGAAACAGAGGGATGGAAGGTTAATACAATATTCCCACATTGCTATAGCATTTTATGTTTGTTCTGAGTCAGACGTGTTTATCAGTGGATCTGGAATCAGAAGCAGAAAGAAAGCAGCAGTGGGGAGTTCAGGACAGAACAGAGAAAGACAAAACCACAAAGAGCAATTCATTACTCCCCAACTGCAAAATAATCATATTGTATATAAACATATAATGTTTTAGACAAGAACAAATCTAACAACACAGTTAAGTTACTCAGATTTAGTCTCAACGAAACAAAGCTGTATGAGGACACCTGCTCAACTACTCTTTGGGTGTATCTAATTATAAACTTACCAACTGAACTGGAATCACAGAACTTTCCTCCGGCTCTCTCAAGTCAATGTTGTTTCAGCATGCCATACAGTGCATCTACACCGTGCTCCAAATTGTCTCACTGGGCTCTCATCTATCTCTCCAAATAATGGAACTTTATGGTCACTGA
This sequence comes from Danionella cerebrum, assembly GCA_007224835.1. NCBI lineage: Eukaryota > Metazoa > Chordata > Actinopteri > Cypriniformes > Danionidae > Danionella > Danionella cerebrum. Next base: position 215,434 of record SRMA01026869.1, on the reverse strand, counting down.
ATGCAATCACACCATCTTCTTGAAAAGGAGCCCACTTCTTAACTCGGGCGAACCCACCTGTCCCAAACGTTTGCAGCTGAATACACAATGGGTGTTTGGGACTGGGAGAATGGCACATTGTTTGTCTGACCCCTGGAGGATTTCGAAGACATCTGCCTAATAAAAGATTTGCTATCAGGGTTTCTGCTGATTGAATTATGTGGATCCCTTTGTTATCAGTGAGATGGCCGGGGACAGAGCCATTGGGCCTCACTCTGGGACATCTTGACCGCAAAGCCGTTGGTCATGACTGATGACCATACAACAGATGTTGGATTGAATGAAGACCAGTGATGGACCCTAAATCTCTGTGGAATTAGCAGATATTGACCAAAATCTCATTCGGCTTTCCCTCATCTCTTCGAGATGGCCTTGGACAAGGCCGTCAATGGAGTCAAAACAACTTCCCCTGGATAACAGGATAACAAGAAGCTCTGCATTCCACTTCAAAGACACTAACATCTTCACATTCCCTTCGCATTCCCTCCCTGCCCCAAATGTTTCAAATCTGGGATGGGGTACAAAAAGTTCCTGTGGCTTTGAAGGTCCTAATGATCACAGTGGCCTCCATCATCTTTAAAAAGAAGAAGATGGGACCACTAGGACTTTTCCTAGAGATGGCAATTCAGATAAACTGAGCCATTCTTTCTGACCAATCAATGAGCGAATTGCCAGATTGAAGCCATCTGAAATTTGCTGATTAAAGGTTAAACTTTTCTATGTAAATAACCAAGAATATTACAGCTAAACCTGAAGAAAACATTACTTTTTTGGCACATCCTCACCTGTGTGATCAGTGTTATTGACGGGTACTCCAGCCCTGAGCAGCTCCAGAACCACCCGGTCCAGGCCACTTCTGACCGCTCGGATCAAAACAACTGAGCCATCTGGGCCGCACCACTGCACTGGAGCTGCCTGAGAGATCATTTACAGTCGCTGGTCACACACTATATGAAACCTTCAGTCACTGGTTTTCTCTATAAAACAGATGTGATAAAATTTGATAAATACCCTAAAAATTGGGCCACTGTCTTCACTTTCACCCAAGCTTCACTTTCAGCTTCTTTTCAAAGTTCTGCTATTGTTTTATCACTTTACATTCTTCAAGTGTCTAATTACTCTTGTCTAAATCCATTCAGACCAATCCATGGAGTCTTTGCCATGTTGAGCTGTAGGAGATGGTCCATCATCCATGTTCTGCGGGTTGTAACAGTAGAATCATCGGCATGGAATGACAGGGGGAGTTGAGTGTCGTCGGCATAGCAATGGTAGGAGAGGCTATGTCTTCGATGATGCAGTGTAAGTTGAGAAGAACAGAGGACTAAGAACCCTGTGGAACTCCTCGTCCCTCCAGCCAACTCTGAAGGATCTGGCAGTAAGGTAAGACTACAGTTAGTCCAGGGCCATGCCGGAAATGCCCTTTGTTGCGAGTATGGACAGAAGGATCTGATGGTTGATCGTGTCAAAGGCTACAGAGAGCTCTAGCAGGATAAGAACTGATGATTCAGAGTTTGCTTTGGAGGGTCACTGTGAGAACATCACTTTCTTGATTGGTTCTCGTCAAGTTTCAAAAAGAAAAGCTTCTGCTAAGCTTTTTTCTAAAGTGTCTGTTGTGACAAGTTAGTGTTGCTAGGTGCGAATCATCTGGTTGTCCGTATCTAAGCACAGCTCTGAACCCAGAACATGGGGGATGCTACAGCACAACGAGATCACACACTTCCGGACTGGAAACCCACGCTCCGATGGACTTAGCGGGGTGAAGGCACTCTCCATTATTTACTTTGGTGCGCCATTTCTAATAAATTGCCCTGTGCAGCCTTGAACAGTGTCAGTGTGTCCGTGTCTTTCCCGCCAACCCTGCGACACTGAAGCTTTCTGTGCAGCACTCTATGATTCATGTCTTTTTCCCTCCATATAATTAATATTGCAAAGAATTATTATTAACCGAAAATCAAATGAGTTGAATGGAATTTGAATGAATGAACGTTTAAAGTAAGGTGTGTTAAATATAGTTGATCTTAAAATAAGAAAAACAAACTCACAGTTCTTGGTGGACGCTGTGGAGGGGGAACAGCATTTCTTTCCCATCCACGAGGTGGTGCTGGAAAAAAGCATTTCACAGCAAAATATGTTTTGTTTTTTTGCGTCAAAACAATAAAAAGTGGTGGATTAATGTTCAATGGGAATATATTGCATGAATTAAATAAACTACACCCATCCAATAGCTGTTCCTGAAATGGTACAAATCTGTCCAATTTAATTATTTCTTATATATATATATATATATATATATATATATATATATATATATATATATATATATATATATATATATATATATATATATAGATATGAATATATATATATATATATATATATATATATATATGAATATAGATATATATATATATATATATATATATATATATATATATATATATATATATATATATATATAGATAGATAGATAGATAGATAGATAGATAGATAGATATAGATATAGACCGGGAGGAGGTGTCGACACATCGGGCGCGGCGGCCATCTTGTTTGTATTCTTTGTTTGCAGCAGGAGTCTTGCTTAAAATGTTTTGGGGGCTAAATATTTATCAAACACTAAGAATACAAAATAGACAACTAATTATAACAAAATAGACTAACAAAACCTAACTGTTTAATGTGTAACCAGTCACACCACAAATATGCCGGTCACGGCATGATGATGCATGATATCACTCCTCCCGCTCTATAATCTGTATGTCATCTCAGACTAAGCCTAGATGAACTGCGGGATACTTTACCCAGCATGCGTGGCGGCTGGTGGCTGTAGTGCTTTTGTTCTGGTGAGCGATGGTCGCAGATGCTCTTGTTGATGTCTTCCATCGAGCTCTGAGTCACGTCAGTGTCGCTTCCGATGTCCAGTTCCTTCCTCAGGGGTCTAAAAACAGCAAAAACAACCGGAACAGTTCCCCAATCAGCCCTGCTTCCTCCTCACATTTTATAAATATCCTCAAATGTGCTCAGCTTGCGGGACGGCTCAGAAAAAATCCTCATGAATTATCTGTTGATGGAGTCCTGCTGGTTTTTTTGTGAAAGATTGGCCAAAATTGCACATCGCAGTTTACACCACAAAAATCGTGGCGTTGCTCAGATTTCAGAGGAAACTTTATTCTAGATGGGTTTATTTAAAAGTAAACATTGATACGTGAACGTGTTTGAATGTTATATTAGTTATATTGATCATGTCAGACTCACCGCATGCGGATTGCATCTTCACCCAGAGGTTCTTTCCGTCTCTTTCCTGACTCCTTTCCTTTCTTGTTTTTCTTCTTGCTGTTCACCTCTTTCTCTCTGCCTGATCGGCTCTTCTTCTCAGCCGAATGCCGGCTCCAGGCCTTGCTGCAGTTGTTACTTTCAGTGATGCTGGATCTGTGTCTGATTTGTTCTCCTCCTTCCATTCTCTGGCGCCTTCTTTTTAACCACAGGAAGAGCAATGTGATGATTGCGGAGACAGCCACAAGAAGCCCTGCTGCAACTCCAACCACAGGCCACATCCAGGCCAGTGTGGAACCATGAGCTGAAACAGGGCAGCAACTCCACAGTTAATCAAGACCCCTGCTTTAACCTCAGTGGATGGGTCAGAAACTGATAAGCAGACTAATAACCAGGCAGCTAGTAATTATAAACACCACGTTGAAGTGTTCTACATCAAGTTGATAACTCCTGCCCACCAGTCACACACATCCATAAAGGGGAATGCGGATGAAATGTCTTGCCAAAGGCCACAATGGCAGAATGGACCTGGTGGGGATTGAACCACTGACCTCCTGGCTCTAGGACGACCAACACCACCAATACGCCGCTTGCCACTTCACAAGAAAAGTTCAAAGACCACTTTACTTGTAACTTTACAGGTCAAACATGTCTTCATAATCCTTTTCACTGCCTATAGCACTGGATACAACCTTGATTACTTGTCGATTATTCTGAAGTAACGCATTACTCTTCATGTCATAAACTGTCAATGGTGCCAACCAGGTACCAATTGATACTGTGGTACATTTTTGAAAAGTTGGGGGAGCTGGAAGACTGGATTCGTTGCAAGACATGGAGCACATATATAAAAACACATCTATTACAGACTTTTTCTTGAACTAGAATTACTTTTAAGTCATTTAAGTTGTTATGTTTCGTCAGCATTTATGTGGTGACTCGTTACGTTCTGTGAATATGTTCTGTCTGCATTTGTGAAATCTAACCATTGTGTTCTTCTTTTGGCAGCTTGACCTCCTCTCTGGCTCCAATCTCCTCATCAACTCCATGCACACCGATCACTGCAGCCTGGACTTCAGAGGCTGTGGGAAACAAGGTGTGTCCCTGGGCAAGAATGGCCTGCAGAAAGTGAGCGGCCTCAGTGGCATAATGGAAACAGGTGGAAAGACGGGAACAGGGCCTGTTGTCCAGTTGGAGGAACAACACTGACCTGGGGAAGAGAAACACTCTCAGGTTAACTGAGGTTTCCCTGCAGATGCCCAATCGTGTGACGGGAGCAGATTCCCGTTGACCCCCATGTTAAAAGGGCTCATCAAAACTTGAACAATAAATTGACGGTAAAGGTGAATTACGCACCCGTTGCTGTCGTAGTTAGCAGTTTGTGCATGTAGCTCAGCAAGCTGACGGGTGTCCATGGCCTCCAGGACTGCGTTGGACTCTAGTGGTGCCACACATCTGAGTTTAACACTGGTTTGCAGAAGGACACTCAAAGGCCACAGCAGAGAGCTGTTTTGGGTCTGACCTCTCTGATATGGGACCCGTGCGTGTACAATCAGGCTTCCTTTGGCCCAGATGCCAAATTGTTTCTTGTAGCAGTCGGAGCCATCCCATCCACAGGCAGCTGTGTTGCAGCCCTGGTCGCAGTGCCCATTGTCATAATGATTTCGGCAATACTGTACATGTCCCGATCTGAGGGGAAAATATTCTTTTATTTACTCATCCTTTGGTTGTGTTCTAGTCACACCAAAAGCAAAAGGTTTATTACATGCAGGTGCCTTTGTCCTTGAGGCAGTCAAAGCCGTCTCTGAGACAGTCTGACGTGGAACACTCCTGATCACACACTCCGTTACCAAATCTGGCCTGACACGACTTTCTTGCCGGGCAGCTGCTGTACGGATCACTGGGAGATGCTTCAAATGCAATAGAAAAATGCATAAATGTAAAGAACATGATTGTTTGCACCATTTCAAATCCATACATCGCATGCAAATGGTTTGATTTAAATGTATAGTATCCACCATGATGGTAGATGTTCAGTACTGTGCAAACGTGCTAAAATGCTTATAGAATGCTTTCAGAAACTGAAGAGTTAGTCGTAAATTGTTATGAATGAACAGATTGTGACAAACGTACCAAAGAGAATCTAAATCCTAGTAATATTTGGTGTCACATTTGGGGAATTCTTCTAGCTGCACTTGCTCACAGTTTCTGAAGGGACTCTGCTTGGAGTTGTTCCAAACATCTCTGAGAACTAAGCTCAGACCTTCTGTGGACGTAGCTTCCTCACATCGTTCTGTCTCTTTATGAAATCCCATAATTCCACTGAATGGGTGGCATTTCTGTCGCCGTTTCACAGATACATTTTAAAGTGCAGTACACACTATTATTATAGCTAATTTTATAAAATATAAAATATTGATAAAAACCACATAACACACTGAAAACGGTACCAACATCAATGGTATGACTTTTTGGCTGCAACTCTTCCATTTCTGTCCAGACTTATCTGGATGGCAGATGCTTGTAGTTGGGTCTCAATGTTTTCTGCCAGTCCTGAGCTGATGGTGCTGCAGAACTTATTTCGACGTGAAATTAACTCGATGTTTCTGGCATCTTCTGCACAAGTTTCCTTTGCTGACTTTATGTTTCTTCATTTGCTTTGAAAACTGATTACAATAAAAATCCCAGAATAATAAAAGCTGGTTTAAAGCAAAGGGTAGTAAAAGCAAACATTGATTTATTTTAGAGATTTCTTTTGTTAACTCACTTTGCATTTTGTAAATGTACATAAATAAACAAGCTGCATTCTTTGTTCACATATGCCTAAATATTTGCACTTTAAAAAAGAAAAAAAAATATTAATCTTTGTAAAAATGTAGTGCTCACTTCTGTGAATCACTTGTTTAAATTTGGAGGGAAAAACAAAAAGGAACCATTATTTTAGGTCCAGACAGGTCATTTCAAAAGATACGTCAGTTTGACTCATGCAGGATGTTATTATTTCTGGAGGATTCTGAAGAGATAGAAGCTTCACATTGTTCACACGCCATGTATTCTAGTGCATTTTAAAAGGCTTCAACGTCCCGAAGCAGAACGTTAACCTGAATACCAGAAAAGAGCAGGAAACCAGTGCCATGAAACAAACAGGAAGTGTTCAGTAACAGGAAATGGGAGTGGATGAAGCTGGAGTAGAGCAGGATTAGTTTGAAAGGTGTATGAAGAGCAATCAAAATCTTACAATGGCTGAGCAGTGCGCCATGGAAAGAAATAAAACACATAACTGTTTTCAAGTCAATTCATTTACACTTATTTTATTTGAAGATCAGTTAAAAATTATTGTCAATTTACATGTTCTTTTATACTTGAGATTAAATCTATAATTGTCTTACATTTTTAAGCACTTGCAGTTTTTTAGGGAAAAATATATTATATATATTTAGGATTTATTTGTAAAAATAATTTTGTTTTTATGTTAGTTTGCATTTTTCAACAGTCATTTACAAACAATTATAAAAAAATATAAAAACTTTGGAAAACCAGTAGTTGTAATGTCTAGAGATTTCCATGAGGTCTAACCACACAAATCAGTGTCTGACCCACCTTGAGATGATCCATAGAGGAAGCAGAAGATGACGGTCAATCTCAGAGTCAGGTGCATGGCACAGGAACAGGAGGAAGCTCTTTTCTGTAGCTTCGTGTGCTTCTCTGGGGTCTTCTGCAAACTTTTGGACAGACTCTTCAGATGGATCCAGCATGATCAGCTCTGTGGACCTCTGTCTAAGGCGTGTGAATGTTCAGTGTTTCCCTCACTGAACTTTTTCTGAAGTGTAGCGGAAACCTGGACGACTTCCTGCCACTGTGTTGAGAAGAATGGGAGCGAGTGTGTGGGTTTGGATCTGAAAGGTTGCCATTATCGCAGTAGTTTGACCTATAACAAGGCTGTTTTTGAATCATGGGGCTGCATGAATTGTGTCGAAGGAAATCTGACGGGACAATTGAACAATGCCTCAGAAAAACCTTCTCATCATTGTGTTCAAGATAGACATATCATTTTTTATTCCAGTTTTCACTCGTTTAACACAGCGCGAAAAGAAATCAACACTTTTTTGTCTGCAGTAACAGAGAAAATGTTTCAGAATTATTACACTAAATAAGAAGATTTTAAAAAGTTTCTAATGGAAATTTTTAAGACTTTTACTTCTAAGATTTTTTAAGGTTGGCTCCAGTCTCTGGAGGATGCCATTATTTTCAGGTGTGAAATGCTTTCCTTGTTGACGATGTAAACATGTTGCTCTGTAATTCTGACTGTTGGTATTTTCACACTGGGGTAACTCTAGACTAGAGCGTGACACGGGAGTGGATTTTCACTCCTCTCCCACCCCACTACAGAGAAAAAGAAAACCCATCCCATCCCAATCCTGGACCAGAGTAAAAATAAATAAATCCTGTCCTGTCCCACTCCTGTTGAAGTCCCACTCAAACTTATTCCCACTCCAACTTACAAATACCTGTAGTCTTTTGGAATGGATTCCAGTTTAGTAAAAACAGGACATTGGTCAAACAGTGACATTGGTCATATTAACCATTTTAGTTAGAACCCCAAGCAAATTGTGTATTATTTTTTTTGTCATTTTTCTTTTCAGATTAAATAAAACTTTCAAAATCTGTCAAATAATTTTTATTTTTATATTAAAAAAGTGTAAAAAAAAGGATTTTAAAGAATTTTCATCAAGTTTCTCTTAATAAACACCTATAACTGTACAGCAACAGGATTTTTGAAATTACAGAAATTAACCTCAACCTTCTGTGCATCAACTCAAAACTTTTTTGTCTGAATACGGCTTTCAGTGTCGTTTTTACAAATTATTTTATTTACTAAGGTCCGGGTTTGTTTTTTTCAGCTGTGTAATATTGTAGAGTTCCTCTCCAGCTGAAGACAGAACGCAACCTTGCCACTGGAGGTTTCCCCTTCATCAGAAAAAATCTCTATAAATATATTACATTAGATTATATTTGTAAAGAACCCCTATGGCAAGCCGTTTTATCATTTAAACATTTGACCTGACTATCCGTAAATACATTTTAAGATAGGAATAAATCTTTTGTGACTAGTACTAAATATATTTTGACTAGGCGTAAATACATTTAGAGATATCTCCAATTATATTCCGACTAGTCGAAACTCATTTGAAGACATCCACAAACTATTTAGAGATATCTCTAAATCATTTACGACTAGTCATAAATGTATTTGGAGATATCTCTAAATCATTTACATTCCAAATCATTACAAATTATTTAGAGATATCTCTAACTGTTTTGCAGATATCTTTAAATAAAATTAATCAGAGATATCTCCAATTATATTTTACCTAGCCGTAATTCATTTAGAGATATCTCTAATTAATTTGTGACTAGTCAAATTATAATCGTAGATATCTCCAAATACATTTATGACTAGTCGTAAATGATTTAGAGATATCTCTAAATAGTTTAGCGGATCTCTTCAAATGAATTTTGACTAGTCAAAATATAATTATAGATATCTCTAAATGTATTTACGCCTAGTGAAAATATATTTAGAGATATCTGTAAATACATTTGTGACTAGGCACAAATCAATTGAAGATATCTGCAATTAATTTTCAATGGAAGTCAATGGAGAATAATGACTAGTCGTGAATGATTTAGAGATATCTCCAAATACATTTATGACTAGTCATGAATGATTTAGAGATATCTCCAAATACATTTATGACTAGTCGTAAATGATTTAGAGATATCTCTAAATAGTTTGCGGATGTCTTCAAATGAGTTTCGACTAGTCGGAATATAATTGGAGATATCTCTAAATGTATTTACGCCTAGTCAAAATATATTTAGTACTAGTCACAAAAGATTTATTCCTATCTTAAAATGTATTTACGGAGTCAGGTCAAATGTTTAAATGATAAAACGGCTTGCCATACTAGCTCCTCCCATTTGGCTCTGCAGCGAGCACCACTTGATTATTTTTGACTCAAAGGACTGCTGTAGTCTCCTAAACTAAATGTATATAACGTGCACGTCCTTAAAACATATAAAAGTAAAACATTTATTTGCACTAGTGGGCACTAGTGTAAAGAAATGATTTAACCGCATAAAGTAATGCCAGATGACGTTTTCAATACAAAAATTGAGGAGGCGATCGTCAGCTAACAGATAGCCAATGAAAGTAAAGGATAGGCGGAACTTCTTTTTTCAGCCAATCAAAATGAAACAAAACAATGACGTCATGTTACGTTACGTAATTAATATTCAGTAGCAGTGCGAGGTTGGGAATTTCCGCACTTGCAAGCTTTCGGTTTCACATGTGGGCCGAATGTAATGTTAGATCTCAGGCTCCTGTAATTATTTACCGTATATTTAGTCAATTTCGAACTTTTGAATAGTTACATTAAATACATGCGCAAAGAGAGTTCCGCGTTAACGGTGTGACTTCAAGCAAGGTGAGGAAGATCCTTTCAGCTGTTATTTCTATTTTTGTTCTAATATTTTTTTATCTCTGATGTTCTAATATTTTTTTTATCTCATTTTGGAGAAATGAAATGCAAATAATCTGAAATGTCAAATCACATTTACAGAAGTCAAACTAAAAAGCAGTTTCTTTGAAGTGAAAGTGAAACTCGGAAACTGTTAAAAAGAAAATGACAGAATCAGTTACTATTATTTAACTTTTGGTATTTCTAACATGAATATCAGTTGAAATCAGACATGATACAAACTTGAAAGCAGGTTGTCACTTTTTTCTGTGTTTCCTAACTGGCAGAGCTGGGGATGAAGGAGAAGATGGCAGTCCCTTTGTTCACCGCGTTGGCACTGTGTGTGGATGTGTGTGTGGTGATGTTTACTGGTGCCATCCAGCGTTCTCCGGCATTCATCAACAACACCTTCATCCTGCTATGGGCTGCTGGACTGATTCGATCAGGCCTCCTAGTCTTCATCATCTTCAGTTATTCAGGCAGCCCGCCAAGGATGCGAGGATTCGAGGGGATACAGATGGCTCTAGTTCATGGTCTTCTCTATCCAGTTTACATCACCTTCCTCTGGGCTTCTGGAAGGTCTGTCGTGGAGCTGGTCTGGGGTTGGAACACTTGGCAAGGGGTAAGATGCCCAATGAATGAAAATGGAGTAATCTCAGTAAACGTTCCCCAAAAACATTCTACACCAGTGGTGCCTGGTTTAGGGCCCCGGCCCATCGCTCACTGCTCATTCAACTTAATGTGAAAACTATAACTATGTAAAAACATTTTTTATTTATATGTGCTCATGAGTAATTTGTAATGATTTTTTTTGCCCATTTTTTCAGCGTAAATGATAACGCAAAAGCATTTTTCCACCCGTGGTTAGAGGTTGGGTGAAGCCATTTTTTGTCAAACAGCTGTTTACTCTTTTTAAATTATAACAGAAACTTTTCAAATGAGCCTGATCAAAGTTTGACACACACCCACACAAACTAGTTTGAGTAGCTGGTGGAGGCAACCATCCTCACCTTGACCTGTTTACATGGAATCAATGTTTAGGGGCCGATATAGACCTTTGCCTCTTTCATCCAGTGATGTGCAGACATTTCTGAATTATAAGCAATGGGGAAAGCAAGGTTATTAGGAGCAATGAGACTAACATTAAACTTTTTGGCTGTTTGGTGAAGAACATTTGACTGTTCTGGGGAGGTGTGAGCTCCAAAGGCACAGGTCGCTTGTTCAGAATTGATGAAAGGTAAAGCAGCATGTTCTCAAAGGATCCTGGAGGAAAGTGTGCTTCATCAGCTGGAAGCTACGCACGGGACGTTACTGGACATTCCAGCACCACAACGGTCCAAAACATAAGGCCACGCCCACTCGTCACTGGTTTCAGCAAAACAAAGAGAAGGTTCTGGAGTGGATCTCAGTCCCCTGAACTCAGCATCATCAAACTACTCTGGAGAGAACTCAAAAGTGGCGTTCATGCAACACAGACCAAGAAAAGGCTTTGATTGATATCAAAGGGGGTTGATATCAAATTGTGTACACAATTACACAATATTAAGAGCTGCCGTGTGTAAACCTTTGGTCATTTGGAAAGTTTCTGTTGTCCTTACGATTTAAAAAGAGGAAACACAGCTGTGTGAATGGCTTCACATAACCACTAACAATAAGAGAGGAAAAAGTCTATGATTCATAATTTCGGAAAAAATGGCCAAGAAGGCTAAAATTTAGCCAGGGTACGTAAACGTATGAGCACAACTGTAAGTATTTAAGTCATTTAAAATTAACTTTCATTTTCATTTGTGTAGACTACGTTCTGATTAATCAGAGATATTAGTTTATTCAAACGCGAAACACAGTTTAATGATCTTAGCCTGGATGAGTTCGCTGGTCGCTCGTGAGCTGTAGCAGCATTTCAATACAAAACAACAGGAGAACCCACGGCACCGACGTGTCTCACCACCGAGTTTACTGTAGCTTCCTGGATTTACATACCAACGCATTTTTGTTGACTGTTTGTGCAGAAAAAAGGTGAAAAATGGAGGAACGAGGCACCAAACAACTATGAAATCGCTTACATTAGTAGCTTTTGAGATGAGGAGATATCAGGAGAAGCCCACTGTAAATGAATATTATCATAGTTTCATTTGTCATTAGATACGTACATTGAGAATGTACAATTGAATTCTACTTTAGTTCTGAATGTGTACAATACTTTTTGGTAATAACTCAAATGCAATGCTACAAAGAAGATTTAAAATAGTAATGCGGTGAGGCATGTATATGTCAGGAAAATCAATTTCTGACCCAGGAAAGCTGATCTGTCTTTTTGAACTAAACCGTGTAATCTTCAGAATAACTCAGGGTTCTGCACTTTTCTTTATTAACTCCAGCTATTTTTTTGCCACTGTCTCTGTGAATCAGGGGGAAAGTGTTGCTACACGTCAGATTGCATGTAATCATTTAACCATGGGGTATCAAGCAGTTCAAATCAGCTGATGATTAAACTTTGATTATAATATCTGATTGTGTTTTAGCTTTTGCAGGGATATGCAGTGTTGGCATTGTCTTTGTTGCTATGGAAGCGCCATATGCCCACACTCCTCCCAAGTGCCGTAAAGCAGACAGGTGAAACAAAAGGCAAGGCTTCGCTGCAGAGGCTGCTGGGATACATGAAACCCTTCAGTGGACGCTTTGCTGCTGTCTTCTTCTTTGTGGTCATCTCCTCTCTGGGTAAATTCAGATTTGTTAACTTTTTAAATATATTTATAAATCAGTAATAATGGTCATTTACGTTTACACTATTTTCTTTAAAATATGTAAACAAATTGTGAAAAAACACATAAAGCCAATATTTAAATATTAAAATGTTACTTGTAATCTTCTAAATATCTGGGCGAGATAAGTGCAAATAAATTTTTTTTTTAATAATAATAAAACCGGGTAAAAAAGCCTGCGATGGACTGGTGACTTGTGTACCCTGTCCTCTCACCCGATGTCCGCTCGAGACCCCGTTAGCCCGAAAGGGAATAAGCAGATTAGAAGATGAATTTATGAATGACCATGAACATAATTCATTAATTGCGTTCGTTTTTTTGTACATTTATTGTACACATCACCCTGCAAATGACAGATTTCCCAAGTGATGTTTATCAGAGTTTTGACATTTTGTCTTCTAGAAACGAGTAATTTCTTGTAGAAATAAATAAATAGTTACATTTTTCATTAGATATGTGTGGAAAAAAAGAACAGTTTTAAGGGCTTTTATAAACTGAAAACCTATACTAGGAAAAACACTAGGCACACCACAGAGGAAAGTTTTATTGTTTGAAAACGCCCAATGTTCGGTTTTTGATTCCATCTTCTCTTATAAATCACCATAAAAGCACTTTAACATTAGGGGTGTAACGGTACGCTAAAATCGTATTCGGTTCGGAACAGTGTCTTGAAGAGTTCGGTTCGGTTCATTCGGTTTGGTACAAAACAATAAGAACTTACATAATCTTTATTTTGAAAAGCTGCCAATACACAGTAGAATTCTAGCATAAAATAAATAAAAGTGACACATTTGGGTGATATTTTAAATAAATTGCACTCTTTATAAAGAAAAACACATTCTTTTAAATAAAAAATTAAATACTGCAACTAGTTAGGATAGATAGGATAGATTAACCTATCCACATTTTCTGAAGAGAGCACAGATCTGGTTGCAGTGACAATATCTCCAGCAGTAGAAAATGTTAGATGTGTTGCCTGCCCGATCTCCGTGGAACAATGTCGGCATACAACTTTAAATTTATCCACTCGTCTATCCCCGTTATGTATTTTAACAGAGAAGCCAAAGTGTTCTTAAACACGAGACCGTAGTGAGGTGGGAGGGTCTTCAAGCTCTGGCTTCCCTTTCGCTTTTGCCATGCCATTTTCCTACTCGCGCTCGTCACTCAATAGCGTCCGTGCGGAAACTCGCCTAGGAACATTGTTCCGCTGCGCTTAATATCGCGCTAATAATAGATTTATATTATTTAATAAAAATACTGAATACTGAAACGGTACGCAAGTGTACCGAACGGGACAGGCCGTACCGAAACGATTCAATACATACCGTGAATCGTTACACCCCTATTTAACATGCTTTAACATGAGATTGATAATAATTGTTGGTTTTACGTTTATTCATGTGTATTACATACACTAATATCTTTTGTGACTAGAAAAAAAATCACCTTTCTTGAATCTCTTGGGAAATATGCCAAGTAAATGTGAAATTTCAGTGTGTGGTTGTTGACCGAAGCATAATCTCAAAAACACTTCTGAGATTAAAATACAACAGCATTATAAATGTATAATATCAACAAGAATAAGAACAGCAACAGAAGGAAGTTGTTTGTTGAGTTTTCAAGTTTTATAGATAAACAAACGCTGCGTGCACCAAACATCATGAAGCAGCTATATCTTTTTATTGGAAAGAGGGAATGAGAGGAATATTTAAACAGAATATGAAAGTATTTCCATGTCTCTTGTGCAGGTGAAATGGCGATTCCTCACTATACCGGTAAAATGACAGACTGGATCATGAACGAAGATGAACCCGAGGCCTTTAGTCACGCCATCACTGTCATGACCCTGATGACTGTCATGAGGTGAGGGAGGAGAAGTGTTTTCATTCGGAAGAGACTGTGAATCTGAGAGTTTCAACACATTCCATGCACATGTGTGTCCCTGAAATTCTTTCTTGTATCTGCAGTGCTGTGTGTGAGTTTGTTTGTGACCTCATCTACAACATCACCATGAGTCGAATACACACGTCCATCCAAGGACTCGTCTTCCAGTCCGTCCTGAAGCAGGACATAGCGTTCTTCGACAAAGCCACAACAGGTGACTCCGGGTGCAGAGCTGTTCACTTCCACTTTGTTGATTTTGACATAATATCGATTTAGTTTTTTATACATGACATTTTTAAAGTTTTGATGCAAATAACCAACGGAATGTAAACTTGAACTACTGTAGATGTTGTCTGCACTAGCATTTCAGAGTGACGTACTGTAAACCAGAGATAGGAGTAGAGGTGCCGGTACTCTCTTTCGTGGAGGTCGGAACACTCAGTAAATATGACTCAGTAAAAAGAGCTCCTCCAGTCTCTTTGCATCATAATGTGATTTATGTGTTTTAAATCTCTTATATACAGTGGTACCCCGAATCTCGAACATTTTGTATCTCATTTAGACATTTGTATCATTGAGATATTTCACGAATTACTAACACAAACACGGTTTCAGGCACGAACGCAGACAGATGGAGAGACGCTTCTGAGAACGCATCACAGGGTTTCTCTAAGTTGCGCCCAAGAACAGCACTTTCCACATTATAAACATTATTTCTTTTACGACACCTTGACTCATACTTTTGTTATAGTACATTATTAATAATCTATACATAATGTTTCAGTTTATTTAAAAGTGTTTTGAAGCGCATCAGACCCTTTTTGCACTGGGAGATAGGAGCGCAAGAACCCGGAAGCGCAGCGTGACGTCAAGCGGAAAATACAGCAGAACAACTTGTAATTGTTCGTGTCTCTAATTTTTTTTTCGTATCGCGAAGCAAAAACTTTCCCGCGATGCGTTTTGCATCTCAAACAAAGCATTCGTATCTCGGGGTACCACTGTAAATCAATTGAGTCATATATTGACTACAATTATTTCAATTGATTTAATAAAAAGCAAACGACAACAAAAAAATAATAGAAATGTTATGTTTTCTTGAAATAGTAAAACAAAATAAGAAAAGGAACCTAAGAGTAATTCAATGAAATATGCAAATGTCAAAATATACATTATTTATACTTATTAGCCACTTGATACCAACATTCCCGGCAGTTTTTTTATGATTTGGTTCATGATCTGTAGCTTTTTCTGAAACCAGGAGAAACAAATGCGGCATCATTGTTTTTTTTTTCCAGAGAAGACATCCCCACACAGTAAAAGCACAGGACTCCATTTGTGGCTGTAATGAATCCAAAGGGAAACCTTTTTTTTCTTGGACATGTAGGATTTAGTGGACCTCCTTATCAATGATAAAACGTAACAAAAGATTTAACTTTAATCTTTTAACTTTAAAAGATTAACTTTTATCTATTAACTTTAATATTTTTTTAACTGCTGCTGCCTTTCAACACACAGATAACATGAAAATAACGAATAGAATGAATCAAAAATCACATCTCTATGAGATCGACTGTTGTTTATGTTCAATAATGATTATCAGGACACTGACATGAACTGTTTATGCCGCTGGTTATGGTGAAAGCTGTCAGAGATGGCAGTGTTCATTGTTGAAAGCTTTGTGTTTTTTTTACACACATTTTACTAAACAAAAAGATCTTAATGTAAATGAAATGTCTGCTATTAAAATCTGTTAAGCTAACGGGACTCGAGCAAAACAAATATCCAGAATACAGCAGTTTCCCGGTAACTGAAATCTTATGCATATCACTCAAACGGAGTGACAGCGGGGGCAGCCAATCACGCTTTAGAACAAAACTGGCTGCAACCAATAGAACTTAGACCATCAATGGGACAGAGAGAGCTAGAAACAAAGGACGAGCGGCGCGACTCTCGCCTTTCTCCACATCACACATATGTTGAGCTGTAAAAACTCTCAAGAAATATTTTTAGAAGTGCCGATACTTAGTACAGGTGAGTACCGGCCCACTTAAAGCACTGAACCGACTTAAAAATCCTGTATATGTCTTGTACAGTTATTCGGATAAGTAATAATGCATTACTTACAAAATATAACACATTTATGTGAAGCAATTACTTCAGTTTCTGTAACAGAGATGTGGACGTCTATGAGATAACCTCATGAAGCCTTGAGGGCCTCATAAAGTTTGAACACACGCTCTGCTGTACTTCCTGTTCAGGCGACATCGTGTCTCGCATCACCACCGACACAAACACCATGAGCGAGTCTCTAAGTGAGAAGCTGAGTCTCCTGATGTGGTACTTCATGCGCGTGATCTTCCTGTTCGGCTCCATGCTGCTGCTCTCCACCAGACTGTGCATCTTCACAGCTCTCGGCCTCCCCATCATCTGGATCATCCCAGAGTTTTCCGGACGCTTTTATCAGGTTAGACCAAAGTTATTTTAGTTAACAAATTGAACGAAATAACAAAAAATTTCATAAAAAACAAAAGAAGAAAGATGAAATACTATAGATAAATTGCTTTTTGTTTTTGTCCTTGTCCTCATTCACACACCTTTGTTTTGATATAAAATAAATATTTCTGTTTGATCTATCAATATAACTTGAGCAGGTTTCTTTCCATCTCTTGTGTGCTGTTTATATTTATGAGATTTATGTATTTTGATGGAGATTGACTGACCACAACATAATGAAAACGTTCATAAATCTCTAAGTACGTTTTTGGAGCTGGAAGGGTAATACCTGGTGCTCCACCAGAATTTCATTTTTAAATTCTCTTTTTCTGTTCCAGTGACTCCATTTGTCTCATCATAAATACAGTCCATGACAAAAGTCTTCTCACTTTTCTATTTTTTAGAAACATCTGCTAACTACGTGACTTTTGATTAACAAATTGTTGTTAAAAATATCTCATATGTGAAGTTAAAACCCTCCCAAATTATGTTTGTCACCCCAAAAAAATGATCATTTGATCAAGACAGAAAGGTCGAATGCTGTTAGGTCGTGGGGCTGTGAAATCCAGATTGATCTTGTATGACTTCCATGGATTCATACAATTGTTTGATGAAGTCGTCAGAAATAGCAAAGAAAGCAGTCTTGCATGCCTCCCAGAGTTCATCGCTTTCTCATTCATTGTACCCCAGACATGCTCAGTGATGTTCATGTCAGGTTACTGGGCTGGCCAATCCTGAAACGTCTTGGTGTTCTTTGCTTTGAGGAACTTTGATGTGGAGATGTCTAAGATATGCTGAAATATTTGCGATGACTGTTGTAATTCAACAGCAGATTCGTCTGAAAGATCCACCATCTGCCACTTTTCCAGCGTCAATTCTTTTAGCAGGCTGTAAACAAACAATCCTCTTAAGCAGTTGTAGCCTCTGTACCTAACGTTGAGAAACATTGAAGCGTCTGCCACATCCTCTTTATAATCCTCTTCAGCCTCTTTGTAATCAACACTTTAGTCTCAGGGTGAATCTCTGCAGAGGTCTAGTTTCAGTTGATGTGAAGATCTAGAACACTGGGGTTTTTTCATAAGCCTAATCGATCCATTATTAGTCACAGGTGGAGCTTGTATGTCTAGGCGAACACTTATGCTTTTGTAAAAATGGACTCAATGGGCTTCACCAAGCTGTATTACTTTCATTGAAAGAATATCTTTGAATATTCTTTGTACGGTTTACAGTCAGAGACTGTACAAATACAGATACCTAAAATGTTTATTTGACCGGTCGTTATTGCAATTGAGAAGTCTACAATGAGAATGTGACTAGTCGAAATTGTAAATCTATCTCTAAATAAATTCTCATAAGGTGGAAATCTAATAAGAGATATCTCCAACTGCTTTTTATCTAAAAATAAAGCAATTAGAGAGTTGTGCTTAGTCATAATTCTAAGGACAGATATATTCAACTGTTATTTGACTAGTAACAAAGGAGAGATGTCTTCAAGTAAGACAAATTAAAGATATTTCTATTCTGGTTAGAGATATTTAAAATATAATCTGCACTAGCAGAATGGATGCGTCTCCATTTGTTTTGCTCTCAAAGCTGCAGGCTGTCATAGGCAACTAATCCAAAGTATAAAACTAATAAAACACTAAAATAGCTCAAATGAAACTGCATTGAACAATGTAAAACTATTATAGCCTTGGGTCAGACTGAAGGAATAGCTAACCCCGAGAGGAAAAGTCTCCAGCTGTGTTAACCACACGTGGGCTTCTTGAAAGAACAGTTATAGCTACTAACCGTTTGATAACCGTAGAGACAAGGACCTCTCTCAAAACAAAATGTCAAGGGTTCAAAGTATATTAATAACCATTTTTTAATTATGATGGGGATTTATGTTTTCCACAGAAACTTGCCGTACAAGTGCAAGAATCTCTTGCCAAGGCCAATGATGTTGCCACAGAAACGTTTTCCTCAATGAAGACCGTCAGGAGCTTTGCTAATGAGGATGGAGAAACCGAGAGGTACAGAAAGTGCTTGGAGGACACGTATGCGTTGAATAAAGTAGAAGCAGCTGCTTATGCTGCTTCAACCTGGACCAACAGTGTAAGTTCTGCCAACAGCTAGTGTTTCAGGTTTCCATAATGGTTTTACACTACGCACTGTTACGATTGTTTGTTTGCATGAATATAAAGCCTGCATTTCCTCAAGAAAGTATTTCAATTTACAGATGTCCAGTCTTGCGCTGAAGGTCAGTATACTATACTATGGAGGGCGGCTTGTGACAGGAAGTGATGTCAGCAGTGGTGACCTGGTATCCTTTGTGCTATACGAGCTTCAGTTCACCTCAGCAGTGGAGGTAAGAGTTGCCCAAAGTTAATTTTCTTTTTTCACCACAATATTTCTGTGCAATGTTAAATTTGCTGAAAGAAAGTCCACAGGACAGAATACAGAACCAGGCGATGCGCAGCAGGCATACACCCCTTCCGTCTGCAACCCTAGGGTTGTAATAGCTGGCAAGGTATTGGGTGTCGTAACCCGCAGCTCTGGTGGCATCTCAAACTCCACCTCAAACCTCCAAACTCCATCTGAGATAGAGTGTTGCAAGGAGACAGAATTCTTGGCTTCTGTCTAACTGGGAACAACTTTCCTTGGGAGAGACCTGGCCGAACTTTTGAAACGTGGTAATTCATTCGCGGGCATTGATGATTAGCAGTCACCCGGTATAAACTGGGCTTACGTTCATTCAACAATTTTCCTCTGAGTGAAAGACGTGTAATTCTCTCTATCTCCACTTTGATGCTACGCTAAAAGTGATAAGCAGGTTACTTATATAGCATTTCGGTGTAGCCCAGATAGCAAGCCACAGTACCGCTGCACCTCTGTTCCTTTCAGCTAAAGCCTGTTCCAGTGTTTTCTGCAGTTTTGTCCATAATCCTGTCTGTTTTTCACGACACAAAACTTGCAATACTCCTGGCTGCATTGGGTTTATCTCATTGAAAGACAGTCATGAGAAATGCGCGGAATGTTTGGGGTTCAAACATGCCTGCGCTGCTCTCGTGAGGCGTGAGTGCACTGCAACGCTTGCACAGTGAGGTACAGGAGATCCTATTTCAAGGAAGAGGATGCCGAGGTTTCGGCTGGAGATCCTATGAATTGGATGGGACCCTCTGTGGATGATTTGGGTCGAGCAACATCAGGCGATCCCTTGCACCATCCACAGTCATCTATTGTGTTTCCTGTCTGGTCTCATACCTCGTATGATCCTGTAGACGATCTGCTCTTTCTCGCAGCGTCAAAAGGGGAGCGGCCTTCAGTGTCTTCCGATTCAGATCTGCCTCCCTCTGGGGTTGCAGCTGTTTTGGAGCCCGAAGCCTCCGCGGTGCTTTTGAAAGCTGCGTCAGCGATCGGACTAGAGGTGCCTGTGCCCTACGATTTGGTTACTTTGCGGTTGGATGATTGGTTTATGGGCAGACTGGTAGATCGCCAGTACCTTTCTTTCTCGAGGTGCACGAGGAGCTGACGAAATTCTGGCAGGCTCCCCCATCTGGTAGGGGATCTAGCTACTTTCCCTTCACAACTCTGGTTGATGCAACAGCGAAAGAATACTCAGCAATTCCCTAAGTGCAGCAGGCTGTCGCTGTGCATCTGTACCCTGGCAGTCTTGCCCGAGCGTTCCCTTCCAAAGCTGAAAAGTTCTCATCAGCTCTGAAGGTGAAGGCTTATTCAGCTGCAGGTCAAGGTGCTGCAACTTTGCAGGTTGTGGCACCATTTCAGGTCTTCCAGGCCAAAGTCCTCTATGACATGCACCAGAGTGGTAGTGAAGATCAATCTTACGTTCAGCCACGGATTTAGGCTTCGTGCCACAAAATCAGCTGCTCTGAACATTGGTTGCACAATGTCCACGCTTGTGGTCCAAGAGCGCCATCTACGTATCTGAATACTTAGGGGTGCTCTCCTTCTGGTCGCTCCCTCCCTCAACTGAGGACAGCTCACACTCTTCAGTGTTGTGCAACTTAATTAAATGAAGTCAATGAAATTTCCGGGCAGATGCAGAAGGAGTTCCCATCAGCACATCAGCATGCTGACATGCTGACATCAAAATGCTCACATATTACAAAGAAGAGTACATTAATTGATTATAAAATAGTTGAAGGAACACAGCACATACTATTGATGGCTGTTTATTGAACATCAAAAAATAAAGAGCTGAAATTAAAACATTGCCTCACATACGGTAGTGATTTCACATGGAAAGTAATTTAGATTTATAAATTTGCGATTATAGCTTCTGAATTCGATTTGTTTTAAATGAAGCGCCCAGCCCTAAGTAATACCCTGTACACTAGCATTATCTCACATTAGCACTGAACATAACCTCAACAAATATCCGATGGAAACTGATGAAATTAGGCAGAGCACATGGTGACCATGGTGTCTAGGACACTACTTAGCTGCCTTAGAAATGCCTGATCTCAGAAAAAAAAATAGCGCCCCTTTATGGCTTCACATGAATATTCCTTGCAATGAGAATTAGTTACACTGAAACGCTGCACTGTTTATGTGTTAGGTAGCTTTAGGGAAGAACTTAAATGCATGAGCTTTGAAGCAGAATGATACCTGGGGTGGGGGTAAAAGCTGACCAAAACTAAAACGACACAGCAATGAGGAGGAGGTAAGCTAAACTAATAAATGCAAGATGAATACATACACAACCCCTGGAACAGGAAAACTGGAGCAGCATCGAAAGACAATAATCCATTATGATTAAATAAAAGGAGGAGTAAATTATGAACACCTGGTAAGGTAATAAATAAAAAGATAATCCACAATAGATAGATGAATAAATACATTTATCATGACATTATGTGTGGACAAACAGCTTAATCGTGTGGAAATATAAAAAAAGTGAAATATTTCTTCATTCAGTGGTCCACAAATTCATTCTGAACTACTGTGTGTGCAGCGTTTAACACAAGTCTTCTGATGATTACTTGAAGGATGCTTCACTGATCTAAAAGTGTTTCTACCCAGTTGTTGCCAAATCTCTGTTCTTTCTTCTTACTATCAGTTTAAGTTTATAGGAATGTTTTTCGCTGGAAGATGCTGCCTTTCGTAAATGTCTTGAACTCTCTTCTGCCTCAGGTTCTGATGTCCTACTGGCCTCATGTGAAGAAGGCGGTGGGTGCTTCAGAGAAGATCTTCGAGTATGTGGACCGAAAGCCTGATGTTCCTCCAAATGGACTGCTTGCTCCTCCAACATTGAAAGGACACGTGGAGTTCAAAAACATCACATTTGCTTATCCAAAGCGACCGGACACAAATGTGCTGAAGGTATGAAAAGTAACGATACGTCACCATCTCGTCTTTTGGTCAAAATGAGTTTGAATCATACCAGCGAGCAGGAGTCTGCACATGCTCAGAAGCTATTATTCCTCACTATCAGGCCATCACTATCTCAAAGTCCTTCCCTCATCAGGGAAGATGGATTAACCAGGTGAAATTATACTTTTCTAGGTGAACTTTGTGTAAAAAACTGTCCAGAATCAACAAAGGGAGACAAATATGGCATTAACTTACACAGGGTAGGCGTGGCTTGTTTCAATACTGCAGCCGTGCTCCATGGTTTCAGACAGACAGATGTCTGTCATTTGTCTGAGTATTAATGGAAGAGCCTCTTTTATTTACCTGGAATAAGACACAATTAAACCATTTTTCTGATATAATGAACATTTTCTAGAAGCAGTAAGGCGTTTAGGATTTGGGGGAATTGCAAAGCTTTCTTGGAACTGGAAGAATTGGTTGTGTTTATTACTTGTTACAAATTCGCTGTAGATCTCAGCCTCTGGTTCTTTATAGCCAAATTAAGATTTTGTGGATCTTTGCAGGGTGTTTCTCTGGAGCTGAAACCAGGCCAGATCACAGCACTCGTGGGTTCCTCCGGTTCAGGAAAGAGCACCATTGTGAGTTTGTTGGAGAGGTTTTACCAGCCTCAGCATGGGGAGATTCTACTGGATCAGAAGCCACTGCTGAGCTACAAGGACCAGTATCTTCATGAGAAGGTAATGTGACCCTAGTCATGGATGAAGAGCTGCTGTGTTTCGTAATTTAGTTTTCTAGTGGAGTTCACTAAGTGGCTCATTATTGATATCAGATTAAAACAGAGTTTAAACTTGAAGATGTTTAAAGACCAAAAGATCTTGTAGTCTATATAATAATGCATAAAGGAAGGAAATCGCTGGTGGTTCTTCCAAACATCTTATCGAACTAACCATAGATCTTCTGTGGATAATATATATATACAGTGGTACCCCAAAATCGATTATCCACTAATCCACGAAAATCGAAATCTGAGTAAACATTGAAGCCTGGGTTTGTTAGCTGACCTGTGTAATCTGCTTCCTCTCAGATTAGCGTGGTGTCACAGGAGCCTGTGCTGTTTGCTCGCTCTGTTCGAGAAAACATCAAATATGGCAAAGAAAACGCCACCGAACAAGAAATGTACACTGCTGCCACTCTTGCCAATGCAGATGCCTTCATTTCCACTTTACCTAAAGGATACGACACTGGTGAGTCATTTAGCGTGTAAATGGCACAATCTGTTGATTAAACGGTCACCACACCTGGAAGAAACACAGCAGAGAATTTACACCTCAGCTTTGAAAGAAAAAAACAAAGTTGGGGCTCGTCAGGTATGAATTAATGAGATGCTGTGCTTTGTGCTGCAGAGAGCAGTGTAGAAATGGAGGATTTGCTTCTTGACCTTACATTAGTGAATTACAGTCTCTAGTGATCATTGTTAACAGTGGGAACACAATCAGCTGCATATATATAGTCTTCCCAAAATAAGGCATGACGTCACATATAATGTCCAGGCAGACACTTAAATTATCAGTTTTAGGAAATCAAAACAATGCTTCCCTGAATATTTATGCTATTTTATCACATTCATCATGATAGGCATTTAAAAGCCACAATCGTTCACTTTTTTCCAGGTGTATTATTTCAATTACTTGCCCTTTAAAAACACTACCACGTGTGGAGTCACATGACTCCGCTCTGTGACTGTATTTTATGCAATCTGTGCTTTATTTTCAGCTGTTCGTTTATTGACGTTCAGATAGATAGTAGACAGTGTGCATTTCCCTCAATTATTTTAATAATCAAGTAATGTATCCTTCATTCTAAAATCTCTCAGAGAACTATGAGACGAAAAATAATAATTTTTAACCGTGTCCTGTCCTGCTCAAAGCCACCACATGGGGGAGTAGATGCTTGGCTTAAGTAGGACAATTTTGTTATCTCCAGGGGAGTGAACACCTGGTGTGGTGTTTCCTCCTCTGGATTGAAGAATTGAATGCATGTAGTTTTTTTATTAGTTATTTTTCCGGATTTCCCAAATTTGATTCAGTACTAGGCATTTTCATTGAAAAACTGTTTATACACTGCCTTGAGGACTGGTACAATGTGCTTAAAATGGACAGACTACGCTGCTTGATTGTAGCCCGTGGCATCTTTTACTCCATCATTTGTGTTCATTTCTTGTAATGCACAAATCAAATCATGCTCGGATTACAAACTACTCCAAGTTTGCCCACGAGCTGCAATGATAAACTCTGTTTCATAAACACACGGCATCCCATAACGCCAGCGAGTACAGTGGCATTTTTTAAAGCATGTTTTTGCTATTTACATTTGGGTTTTTTTCAGAGTTTGATGATATTCTCACCACAAATAAACAGCTCGAGAGTTCGTATCGATTCGTGTAGAAACCACCTCCGCATACAGGTCTCAGAACTCAGAAATCCTTTGTTTTGTTGCTTTATCACAAACAAAACGAACTAAGAGGAAAGCCAAGTCTAGTTCGTTTGAATCTATCTAAACAAGTAAGCAAATAGCTACGACCTCCTTTTGAATAATTACTGCATGGGTGATTATCTTTCAGCTGGCAACACGTTATTGAACTACAACTGCTGCAATTAGCTTCATCTCATTTCTTAAACAACCACATGGAAAGAAACGTCTCGTGGCCGTGCAAAAGATTCAGTTTGAGAAGTCAAATCACTGGTATCAAACATCTGAGGTGATGCAGAAACAACTAAAACTGGGTTAAGAACCGTCTAATGGATTATTAACAACTGGAAGGATAGTGGGAACCCATCGTCTTTGAGCAAGAAATGTGGTCAAAATAAAGTCAATAATTGTGATCGCAGATCACTTAAACATTGGCTGAAATCGATGAAAAGATCAGTCGAACTCAGGGCTTTGTTCCACACGCACGTGCGCACGCACGCACACACACCTTGTGAGGGGAACTCAGTGAGCCATTCTATAGAATTCAAATCCGATCCCAGGAGACCTCTGTGGACTCAAGTCACTGCCCTTGTGATGTGAAAGTCCATGAAGCCCACAAGTCTGAAGGATGCGATTCGGGACAGACCCTGTATCCGGCAGTTGTTTGGGGCTGTTATGTGCAGTCAATGGTTTTAGAGTTGGGCCGTAAGTAAAAGTGTTTGCTGATGTTGACTCTTCTTGGTTTTATTGTTATTTAAGTAACACTTCTGCATCTCCTTTCCATGGATTGCAGTAGATTAGAGGGAAACAGAAGTTTCCCTTGGATTATCGGTTTGATTCTGGGAAATATCATTTAATTTTTCTACACTGAATTTTAGGAGAGCAGAGCTGATCAGCCCGAGCACACAAACCCATCGGAAGGGAAGGTGGGCATCCGTGAAGTCCTTTACTCTAGCACCTAACAGAATACTGAATGTGTGTGATGACTTATGATTATAAAATACTTTGATTCAACACCTGAGGCTTGTTTTCATTATTGTTGCAATTGTTTAGAATTTTAAATGTGGTCGAAAATCCAATCGTGGGTTTTTAGAAGACTTACCTAGACAAAGTATAATAGATGGATTCTGACATGATGCTAAAGATGTGCATGAGTCTGTGCGATCTCCCAATGAGAAACGACTAAAGCTAAATATTTGGCAATCTCTGTCTGGAAACCAGAAAATTAAGGATAAGCGTCACAAATAATGAAAACAAATATGTTTTGGATTACTGTTTTGAGATATTTGTCTGACAAATAATTGTCTTTGATCAAGAGATTTGATCAAGTCTATGACACCTAATGAAATGAGAGCAGTTTTTGAAATCTGTGTGTGATGTGTCTCTATCAGATGCTGGAGAGAAAGGTGGTCAGGTGTCTGGAGGTCAGAAGCAGCGAATCGCAATCGCTCGCGCTCTCATTCAGCAGCCACAGATTTTGGTTCTCGATGATGCCACCAGCTCTTTGGACACAGAGAGTGAACACAGGGTAAAGGATGCCAGTGTGCACATTTTACTGGGTGGTCTTTAAATCTTAAAATCTTTCAATTCCACTGTGCTAAAGATATTAAAATGCTCCGGAGAGAGGCAACACATCTCTCATCTGTGAGAGTTTGAGCAGCTTCACATGTTTTACTTTTTCTGTCACATAAAACACTTAATATTAATCCTGTACTGTTTTGTTGTCGCTGTGTGTCCGGTGAGCTACAACCCGAGCTAATGGAGAAAACCACCCATTGATGCTAAATTGCGAGGATCCATTGTTTTGATCCTTGAAGGTGTGAAGGCTCGGGTTGCCAGATATTTACAACCAATTTAGCTTAGTGGGAGGAAGAGTTTACCTCTCTATTGGGAAATGGAAGGAAAACCAATGGCTAAGATTCGTATGCTGTGATCCTTGCGTCTGTTTTCGAGATTTTCAAAAGTTCTTAGCAATTCACATCTTAGGGTATGTTCACATACGTCATGTTTAGTAGGATTACAATGAATCCTAATACGATTGCTCGGATACACATGAACGCTGCTGCAGAGCTATAAAAACTTGCACAGACGCTTCTAAACTATTTCTCTTATTTGCTCTGTGGCGCTCTCTCTTAATGCTCTCTCAATTGGAAATGGCTCTAACCAAAGGTTCTCTGTCAGTGAGATTTTGTCACAGGTTTTTGACAGTGAAAGTGATATAGAGGAGAATGTGAGGATCATCTTGAGGAGAATCCACCTCCAGTGAGAATGAGACACCTATTGTTAACCCTCCTGTTGTCTCTCAAACACCCGCAGACGCGTTACTTTCTAAAAATGGACCATTAATACAATCTCGCTCTCTACTTGAATGACAGGGTAGACTTTGTACTGTTGATGTCGTCAAAGTGACTCCAGGGCCCAACAGATATGCTGTCCGTCATGTTCACGACATAAAATCAGTATTTCATAACTCAATCAATTGAAAAACTCGGAGGGTACGTGGGACTTTGGGGACAGCTGGATGTGACTGATTTGCAGCCTAGTGTTTGCTCATTTTGGCAGGAGTGCACAAATTGTTTGCAATTGATTGTCCTTGGTGTTAAATTGACCCCAAACATAATTATGTTCCAGTCTTCCCGTAAAGCAGTTGTTGTATCGGTCTGTCGTTTTGAAGAGGGAGCTGAGCCGAAATGCAAAGCTCTCGATTTACCGGATCCTTCTACATTCCTACTCTCACCTCTGGCCATGAGCTTTGGGTAATGACCGAAAGGGCAAGATCCCGGATACAAGCTGCCGAAATTAGTTTCCTCCGCTGGGTGACTAGGAGCTCCTCTGCATCTATATGAGTCAGCTGAGGTGGCTCGGGCATCTGTTCGGGATGCCTCTTGGACTCCTCCCAGGAGTGCAGTTCCCGGCTTGTCCCACAGGGAGAAGGCCTTAGGGAAGACCCAGGACACGCTGGAGGGACTATGTCTCAGGCTGGCCTGGGAATGCCTCTGGGACCCTCCAGAGGAGCTAGAAGTGTCTGTGAAGAGGGAGATCTAGGTGTTCCTGCTGCCACCGCGACCAGGCCCCGGATAAGCGAGAGAAGTTGAAGAAGTTGTTGAGGGTTGAGTTGTTGTTTTGGGGGTTTTTAATTCCTGGGGTCACATTGACACCAGAGTTAAAGGGTGTTGGATTAAATCTACAGGCTTCAATTTTTTATCTAGATTTATTCTCCAAAAGTGTGCTTTTTCATTCTCTTTCTTCAGGTTTGTACTATCTGAACTGTTAAGTGATTATAAATCTCTTTGTTCAGGTCCATAGCGCTCTGAGGAAGGAGCTGAGGAGCTGCACCGTGCTCCTTATCACTCACAGACTGAGCGGCGTGGAGAAGGCTCATCATATCATCTTCTTGCAAGAAGGGGAAGTGGTAGAGCAAGGCACTCATGAGCAGCTGCAGGCCAGAAATGGGTTCTATGCAGAGTTTGTGAAGCAGCAGAATACAGCCATCCAGCGCAACACAGATGCCAGAGAATTTTAACTTTTAACTGTTTCATTTCTCATTCTTAAAATGTTTTTTTTTTTTGTAGATCCGCTTGGGATTAAATCATGAAAAAGCAAAGGGAGAAATAGGGAGGAAAAATGGGTTTGGGTAAAACTCAAGTGCTCATTAAGTCAAAAGTAAAAGTACTGATCCATGGAAGCTTTTTCTAGAGCGTGGAAGGAAGTAGATTTGGGTCAAAAACTGTGAATTGCACAGATTTTTACTGTCCATCACCGGTCTCTATTTTATTCGACATCCTTTGAGTAAATGGTGTCAATTGCATTCAGAGAGCAGTTGATCAGATCCATAGTTATGACATAGTTATACTTATGACAATACTATCAGAACCTGTGGGTGTGGCACTATCTTGTTTTTTTTTTATCCTTGATCTTGAAACACTTGTCCTTAATAAACTGTTGATATTTTATTAATACTCCAAGGTCTTAATGCTAATATATATGATGGTTTTTATTGTGAAAAGTTATTGTTTATTAAAATATTAGAGCTATGTCAGCTATTGCGCCACAATCACAGATTTAGATCCACTAGCACAGATTTAGTTAAGGTTAGATCGATTGTTTCTGCCTCAATGACTGATGCAGACTTGAGCATAGCACAACCCACATAGTTGTACATGGAGCAGTACATACATGAATAAAAAGAAAAGGTCAGGGTGTGCGTGGGGCTGGGGTATGGGGGTGGTGTAGGTACAATAATCCTATTATAAATTAAGTACTGTATTGAACAGTAAATGTATCATATTGGCAATGGCCAAAATCTGCAGCAGCAGAACGGTCCAAATAATTCTAAAAAAGTGAATATGACACAACTTTAAATGCATTGATGTGCTATTGTACTCAACCAAAGTGTTTCTAAGCTCCCTTGTTTGGTAAATCGAGCTTGTTAAGCACACGCAAAAGAGCCACCAAACATAAAATTAAAGTTTGATTCTCCAATTCAAGTTTGATTAAACAAACTGAAATAATGTGTAATCGGGTGCTGTCATCTAGTGGTGGAACTGCGCAGCGTACATTCGCCAGGTACAGTATAATGTACAGTAATAATTAGTATTTAATTAAATAATTCATATTTAATATTAAAATGAGTAACGCTTCACGAATTTGCATGTCATCCTTGCGCTTTTGGCATGTTGATGACATGACTGTAGTTAAGTAAACGAGACTGTAGAGATGACAAGTTGAACAAATGCACAAGTTGGGCCTCCTAATTATGTACTTAGATGAGTGGGGTGTGACTAAGGTGTAGTATGGCACAGGGGCCCCACGGAGAAGATTGTTCTGGATTTTTCATCGCAGCAAGTCGCATTTCTTCTCTGTCTTTATGCTGTCACAGAAAATGTTTAACCTCGTACTATTGCAGAAACGAGCCTAAAATTACAATTATCCTCCAAATGCATTTACCTTTGTACTGTAAAGAAATGCTTGCCACAGGGTCAAGCATTACGCCAAACCAAATGTAAAATTGGTTGCTATGGAGGGGTCAGTGACTCAACATATGGTTCCCCATGTCAATACAAGTAAAATACATCAACCCCCATGTCTCTATGATCAATGATTTTCCTAAACTGAAATAGAGATATGCCGTATTGGTTGCTATGGTAACCAGTCTGGTTGCTATAGAGGGGTCAGTGCAAAATATAATGTTCCCCATGTCAATACAAGTAAAAGTACTCAACCCCCGTGTCTCTGTGACTTTCCTAAGATGGCATAAAGATATGCCATATTGGTTGCTTATGGTAAGTAGTCTCGTTGCTATGGAGGGGT
Organism: Danionella cerebrum; assembly: GCA_007224835.1. NCBI lineage: Eukaryota > Metazoa > Chordata > Actinopteri > Cypriniformes > Danionidae > Danionella > Danionella cerebrum. The sequence continues at coordinate 185,370 of SRMA01026869.1, read as the reverse complement.
CATTGACATATTATGTTTGAGCTGTCACCATGGGTGAAACAAGCATCATGTCTCTAGCATTGTCCTAGGCTGAGATATGCCGATTTGGTTGCTATGGAGGTGTCAGTGACATAAAATAATGTTTGAGCTGTCACTATGGGTGAAACTGACCAACCCCCAAGTCTCTAGCATTTTCCTAAGCTAAGATAGAGATATGGCAATTTGGTTCCTATGTTAAATAATTTGGTTGCTATGGAGGTGTCGGTGACATAAAATAATGTTTGAGCTGTCACTATGGGTGAAGCTTAACAACCCCCGAGTCTCTAGCATTTTCCTAAGCTAAGATAGAGATTTGGCAATTTGGTTGCTATGGTAAATAATAGTTGCTATGGGGAAGTCAGTAACATGTTGCAATCTACTTTCCAATTAGAATAATATAAAGCAAACCCCCATGTCTCTACTGTTTTGTGCTTAGAAGATAGTTGACATTGAAAAATGATGTCATAGGTGGGTGTGGCTTAATTAATTTATGTTAATTCACAAGTGATTTGCTTCCTTAATGCCAGTATGGCTTTCCAGGGTCAACCAATTACAGTTTACGATCACGTTGCTCTCAAATTCCTGTTTATAATAACTAAAAATATAGCAACTTGAGTCAGCCAGTTTCAATGTGTTTGCAAAGTTTGGTGGCTGTAGCTCGAACATTCCTAGGAGGAGATGCGCTAAGAATTTTTATACGAAAAACAAAAGGCAAATAAAAATTTGCTGGCTTTGATAAGCCAACTTAATTTTTAATTAATAAACATAAATGAATAAATATTACAAGATGAGTTCCTGTGTGATTCCTATTGGAATCGTGTAGGAAAAGTTCTAAAATACAATAGAAACCCTGATAGGATTTTTTTTTAAAAGATAATGGCAATGTGTCGAGACCTTTTTACCTCCCCTCTGTCAATACAGCTGATGCTATTTCCATTTTTCTATATTTTCACATGTGCTTTTTTACCTCATAAGTTCTATACCTTAATTAAATCAATAAAAAATACAAAAAGAAAAATAGTATTGCAAAACAGTTAAGGACAAAGCCTCGAGCCTTATTTTCCAGAGGACCGTTCATGAACCCATTGCGCCCTCTGCTGTCTGGAATGCAGCGCAAGGCCCTCCATTTGTTTGCGGTTTTTTGTGCCAAATTTTATTCTAACGAATTAAAAAGAAAACCTTGTAGAAATGTAAATGTAGGTAACATATGTTTTTGGAAATTGGTTTCAGTTTGTTTGTGAGTAATGTGAGTAATGTTAATTCTCTGACTGACTTTTATACTGTATTTGGTCAAAATACGCTCCATGAAATACTTGCCAACCGTCTATACCTGCAGACGCCACAACAGAGCTAGCTACATAGTCAAACATTAGAGTGACACGAGTCTCAACCAATAGGACGAGAGCCTCAGAGGCGGGATGAATTTTGATTGGTCAGTTACGTTCTTGTATAAAAACACAGAAGCGGAAATGGAAGGGCGCCATTTGCTCAATGGACGGCGATGCGGGATATCTAAACACGGAGATGAAAGCTGTTTAACTGGCTAAAAAGAAGGATTTCGCTTTGGAACCTTAAACATTGCTGTCATTCCGTATGGAGACGGGAATCAAGCCTTCTCTCGACAGGTAAAGTTAGTATGACTGTACCTGCTAAGCTTTTAAATGAACCATGTGTCTGACGTTACACAACGTTAACCACAAAGCTTGAAGACTGCAATGATGCAATTATTTACAAGTTCTTATCCGATTCGAATGTTTATTTAACGCGTACAAGACCTCTATTATCCGAAAAGTGCATTTGCATCGTCCTTTACGGCCAAGGAATGAAGATGGAGCTGCTCTGTGATAGTCCGTTAATGCATCGAACGTTAACCGTAGTCACACCGCCATATTCACTGACGCTGGCGTTATTCAAATGTCGATTTTCTTTCTTTTTACAATTCATCTAACGTCAATGCGTTCCATGTTAATCGCAGTTACCTTACCAGTGTTGCAGTTTACATGAATTATTAGACATTAAGAAATCGTTCTGACACAACGTCCGGGGTTTCACTCTTGCATAGAAAACCGTGCTGCACTGTTTACATCGTGCTTCGTGGTGGATTCTGGCGCACGACCTTTATCTTCCGATCATTTCTAGAGTCTTCAGATAAACGTTAATGTGAGTATGAAACTATTGACCTTTCTCATTTGTGTAGGTTTGTGTCAGAAAACATGGGATGCATGCCGTCTATAACGTTAGAGCAGTGTTTCGGAGGAACTGGTGCAGCAGCTGTCAGTGCAGGTCCAGAGAGGGTACAGGCAGGAGGATGACTCACGTGGCCCCTGATTGGTCAATAATATTTGTTTACAATAGAAAAGGCGGGAAAAGTGAAACAACCGTGTACCTAAATTTTATTTTTTTATAAAATGACGAAACAATGATGTAATGGTGTAAGAATGTTAATTGTCTCAAACCCAGAATTAAAAATTATTATCCCACTGATGTTAATAATCATTAGTGAATTCTTTTAACATGATAATAACCTTTAGTTGGTTACTGCAGTTCTAAACAAGTCTCAAACATGTCTCCTGGGGAAGAAGCTCCTTTCTGATCAGATCCATCAAGCTCCTCCAGATTTGTTGGTCTTCTGGCACACAATTAATACTTCACCCATGCGTTTACTTTTTCATCCGCCTCATTAAGTCCCTGCGTCTTTCTTTTGCGTCGAATGATTACTGCACACATGCTCAGCTGAACACTAGATGGTGCTTCAGTGAACTGCAATTCACTCCATGCCACACGGTGGCGCAAAAGCAATTCACACTCTGAGGCGCGTTTATGGAGAAGGATGAACGATCGCTTATCTGTAAAAAATAAAAAATAAAACTCTTAGTTTTCTGGAAAACAAACCACTTCTTATTGAAGCTGGTTTCAGGTGCATGATTTTTCCCCTATTTTGAGTTTATGCCGAGAATCTTCTGCAAATCAGGGTTCGCAAACACGTGTGATTATTGCACAGATTGAAGTACAAATGACCCGCTCTGTGAGTCACAGCTGAGCGAGATGCTTCTCAGATATCTGCGTCTGTCCGAGAGTCACAAAAAAAACAAAAAAAAAGGTCTCGTTGCGTTTCTTGAAAAATGACACAGCGTTTTTGTCCAGCTGGTGTGTATCGTTACATTAGCACCTTGTAATTAGGGCTAAATATTTACTGCTTGCAGCCCCTGCATCAAAAAACCGCATGGATGTGTCAAGGCCTTCAGTCAGTGATTCGGTTCTTGTTATTCTAGTTTCACACTGAATCCTGGTTCGTTGCATCTGTGTAGCGTAGTGCTTGCCTTTGTCACTGACAGCCTTAGCATCTTGATTCCAAGCTTTGTTCTCGGCGAGCAGGGCTTTATTTTGTAACTGACTTTATTACATCCACAAATAACCAGGTATTTTTCAAGGCGAGTATCTTCCATCTTCCTCGTAGGTGTTGGAGTCACATCTGTCCCCGGACAAACGTAATATGCATTCAAACTTTTAATATTTGTATTATAAACTTTTTTTTAAAATACAATTTTTAGGGTTGTGGAATTACTGTGTAAATTAATGAAAAAAATATTTGTAATAAACAGAAGCTGGGGTTGTTCTGAAAATAATATTAAGAATAGGCTCTCCAGCTGCATGTAACACGTCTTTTAGCAGTTCGGTGGGAATAGGATCTAACACACATGTTGTGGATTTGGTTTTATTTATAAAGCCGTACAGCTCTTCCTGTCCTATACTTGTAAAACACTGTAATTGTAACTGAGTACTTTCAGGTGAGACTGGAACACAGGATGCTGTCAGAGGTTGGACGTCAGAAATTGTGTTTCTTATATTTTCAATTTTTTCAGTGAAGAAGTTCTTCACTACTAAACTGAGAAGGAATACTCTTTACAGATAACTGATTTGTTGTTAGTGGAGCCTTTGTGTTAAAGAGGAACCTGGGATTGTTCTGATTGTTTTCGATCAGTTTGCTCAGGTGCTGAACCATCGCAGCCTTTAGTGCCTGTCTGTAACTGAGCATACTGTCTCTGTATGCAAGTCTGAAAACCTCTAATTTAGTTTTTCTCCATTTCCTCTCTAGAATACGGGTTTCTCTCTTGAGGGCACGAGTACGGCTGTTATACCATGGTGCCGGTGTTATTTCTCTAACCTTTTTTAACCTGATGGGGGCGACCGTGTCTAATGTGCTAGTGAGGGAGGTGCCTATCATGTTAGTTAATTCGTCTAGATTGTTCAGATTTCGGGGTGTAGTTAGATAATTAGATAGATCGGGCAGGTTTCTTATGAATCTGTCCTTAGTTGATGGAACAATAGTCCTACCGAGTATAACGTGGTGAGACGCGACTAATCTGCTCTACTGGTAATGTGAACATGACGAGATAATGGTCTGTAATATCTTCAGACTGAGGTATAATGTTCATATTACTGACGTCTAATCCGTGGGATATTATTAAATCTAAAGTAGTTAAATGGCCCCAGACTTTGAAAAACTATAAAAAAAGCTTAATAGTATCTTAAAAGTGTTGTTGTATTTTCAATGGCAAAGTATCAAAATATCAAAGTATCTCGTATCAAAATCAAATACAATCTCGATTGCAATGTGTAGCAACATGTTAATATTTGTGACAGTGTTGCTAACCATTTGGTTTAGTGTTTCTGCACAATAGCAAAAAGTTGAAGATTCCAAAAGTAAAGCTATGTTTCACAGTGGATTGCATTCTTCACTTTTATAAATGTAAAATGAAAATCCCAAATTATATCACAATATGCATCAGAAATTAGATACCAAGATCTCAAGATCACACTGCACTAATGCATCTCAAATCACCAACATAATGCTGTGTAATGTTTCGAATTGTGTCAGCAGGGTGTATCGTTACACCTCTAGTGCAAAGACTGTCTGTGAATGAGAAATGTCTAATTGTTTCTGCCGCATCACCTGCAGCTCTCTGGGACTGGGTCTGTCTTTCATGACTGGGATGGAGCAGAGTTCAGGCAAGCGTATCCGGAAGCCATCTCTTCTCTACGAAGATTTCGAGAGCCCTTCATTGCCTCATGTTCCTCAGCCAGGCCCCCCGGCCTCTCAGTTGCCTCCGGTAAAAGAACATGGGAGGCAGGGGCGGGTCACCAACCAGCTGCAGTTCCTCCACAGGGTCCTGGTCAAAGCTCTGTGGCGCCATCACTTCGCTTGGCCCTTCCATGAACCGGTGGATGCAGTGCGGCTCAATTTACCCGTGAGTGTGCTGTACCTTTCAGAACATGCTCAGGCTCACTCTGATTTTTTTTTTTTTTTTGTGATGGAGCATTTACATTTTCCGAGAGTAATTTGAAAGGTCAGATTCTGAAGTTTGTCATTTTGTGTTCTTACGAAATTACATGTTCTCATTTAGTTTCTAGCATAAAATAAGCCAAATGATTTTTTTCTTTTCGTTCATTCGTTCTTTTGGATCAGATTTAATGCACAGAGTTGTGGTGGATCAGCTCGTATCATCAAGGCATAATTACAGGTGTGTTTCCCCTCCAGGACTATCATAAAATCATCAAACAGCCGATGGACATGGGCACCATTAAGAGGCGACTGGAGAATAACTACTACCGCAGCGCCAGCGAATGCTTGCAGGACTTCAACACCATGTTCACCAACTGTTACATCTACAACAAGGTGAGTTGCCATGGAAACATTCCTCAACAGTTGTTAAACACTCCTCAACCACTTAATGAGTGCCTCTAAAACAGGGGTCTGTAACTCAAATTCTCTGGGGGGCCACAGGAGGTGGACAACCTTTGCTCAACCTTTATTTACAACAAATGCAAACATTAGGGTTCTAAAGGACAAAGGCTTCTTCCAACATCTTGTTGCCAGACACCCGGCAGTGCTTTTTCTTACACAGTCAGCTGCCCAGCATTTGGCTTGAGTGAGGAAGCTCCTCAGTAAGTTTGGCTCTACACTTTAAAGATGTGATTGGGTATGGTGACAAAAATGAATTTGCACTGAATGATGATGATGTATATTTCTCCTCCACCCATTACCACCATGTATTGTAAGACTTTGTTCTAAGGGAGATTTAACCAGAGAGTCAATCCCACAATTATCACGGTATTTCTGATGTATGAACTGTTGACCCCTCCATGATGGTTTGTTAAATAACATCTATTATGATATGAATATATTGGTAATATATGATTGTCTAGCCTACAGGGTAAATAAATAGTCTTTGAATAAATAGTAATTGGAGAATATTGGATTCTGATGTGATTTCCAGCCCACAGATGACATCGTACTGATGGCACAGTCTCTGGAAAAGGTCTTCTTACAGAAGGTTGCTCAAATGCCCCAGGATGAGATTGAGCTGGTCCCACCGAGAGGAAGTGGAAATAAAATGATGAAGGCAATTAAAGGTAGAGGTGAGCCCTGTTTATGTATGGTAGAATAGCAGAGGACCAAATTCAGGTTTACAGCTCTTTCCTGCGACCTGAACGAAATCATCCTTCATTTCTAACTATTTTTCCATACCAGACATGGTCGTTTATTCATAATGCTCATTTTGTTTATGAAGCAGTTTGCATCTGTAAAAAGACTATCACAGGGGTGTAAGCGTTTCTATCATCGTTCACTAATGAAGCTTATTTTCCGTTGGTGGCAGGAGGAATGACACCGGCTCAGCAAGTCCCTGCTGTGTCTCAGTCAGCGTACTCTCCTTCCTCACCTGAAACTCCAGATTCACAGTTTTCTACCCCTCCGCAAATGCTGCTGAGCACCAGCAGTCCAACTTCATCGATGATGACCCCCCCACCCACTCAACCAACAGCAAAGGTGCAAATGTATCTCTTACTAGTGCGTAAACTAAAGTACACATTTTGTAATACAGAGTTTAGTATATTGTGCCTTTGTATTTTATGTTTGTTTTCTTTTTTACTTTGTTGCATTTTTGGCTTCCTCCTTTCCTCTCCTCTACCCTTCCATACTCATTAACTTCCTTCCTCCTTTCCGCTCTTCTACTTACTTTTTTTTTTTACTTCACTCCTTTCTCGTCTTTTCCTCCCTCAGCTTTTTCCATATGTTTTAACTTTTGTCCTTTCTGGTTTCCACTATTCCACATAACTTCCTCACTTATTTACTTCCCTCCTTTCTCTGTTCTTCCCTTTTCTCCTTACTTAATTACTTTCCATTTTTATTCCTTAAACCACTAATAATGCTAGCTCGTCCTTCTCATTTTACAGAAGAAGGGTGTGAAGCGTAAAGCAGACACTACCACCCCCACCACACTGGGCTTCGCTGTAACTCCGAATGCCCGACTCGGTGGTATGGGAAAAGGCCATGGGTTAGGTGGAGAAATCGCACACTCTCTCTCCTCCGTGCCCTTGGACTGTACTCCAAGTGTCAATGAACCACTTTTGGGAGGGCGATCGCTGTCTCGCCGTCCAATTAAACCTCCGTGTAAAGACCTGCCTGACTCTGTGCGCCCCCATCAGCCCTCACGGAGGGTGAAGTTGAGCAAGCAGCTTCGTTATTGCAGTGGTGTCCTCAAAGAACTACTGTCCAAAAAACATGTGGGATATGCTTGGCCTTTTTACAAACCAGTTGATGCCTCTGCACTGGGCCTGTTGGATTACCACGATATCATCAAACACCCGATGGACCTGAGCACCATTAAGGTAACTCACCCACTGTCCTACACATATTGACCCCAAATTTGTTGTAGCCTGAATTTCTACCATTCTGTGTTCTAACCAGGCTTTTGTACAGCTGTGTTTGCACATGATTAGTATTATTTGGGGAACCTCTAGTGTAAGAGTTGTGTACCTTACAGCATATGTCTTAATTATTTTAATAAAAAACATTTTTTTTTAATCAACCTAACCTCTTTGTACTTGACTCAGTGAGAAACCTGGTACTCCTTGGTAGTCTGCCATATCAAGCAGAATGGTTTTCCATTTCTTTCAATGGAAAAATATTCAGATTGCAATGTTCTTCTCTCATCTTCATATTTGCATTTAGCTGAATATTTCTCTGCTTCATGGTGATTAATATGAAATTCACATCAGTTAGGTCACATTGCTCTAGCTCTTATGGGCAAATGTGCATGTTAAATCATGCGAGCGGTTCGGTTAAACAAAAAAATAAATAATTTGAACAATTAATCAAACAGTCAGACTTATAACTGAAAGGCAACAGTGCTGCCCTTAGCTAAAATAACCTTACAAAATGAACAAACTAACATGAGTAGCCTAGCAAAATGATTCTAAAAAGCTAGCTAAAATAGTTAACTAAAACTTACAAAGCAAGATTAGCTTAGCTAAATTAGCGTGGAAAACTATCCTAAACAACCTAGCTAAAATAGTCTACCAAAACGGAAAAAAAGCCTAGCCTAGCAAAACTAGCAAACTTCACAATACATACCCATCCAAAATAGCCTTCTAATACTTGCAAAGCCAAACTTGCCTAAAATAAAATGCAAAGGGTCAGTGTGGTGTGAACGAGGAATAAATCTGGAGACAATTGCAACATTGCATCGGCTGTTCCTCTTCGTCCAAACCCAAACTAGCATAACAAACTTAGGAAAACAAAACTGGCCCAAATCCCCTGCCTAATCAAATATAGCAAGACTGGCTTAACAAAGCTAACCTAGCCTGACAAAACAATCTTAATGTGATGCCTGAAGCGTATTCTTTTGATAAAACACTCCGCCACAGAAGCTCTTGTTTTGTCAATTGTTTGTTAATGTACTGTAATCTAATGTTTGTGGGATGCATCTTGAGGATAGGAATGTTTCTGTGTTTGCACCTGAATGAAATTATGAGGATTGAGGATTAAATAAAATGACAATTGACAAACTCTTTAAAGGCAGTGTGTGGATGGTCATCCTAGTCTTAGGCTGAAACCATCATGGGTTTGTTTGCATTAAGTTGTTTAGTTATGACAATAGCACAACCTCAATCAACAGAAACGTTTAACCTTTAATCAGATTCACAACCACTTTATCCGTCCAGCTCTGTGACTCCACTGTAGGGTTAAAATCTGCTTGGTTCTGTGTTGCTCAGAGGAAGATGGATGAGCGTGAGTACAGAGATGCTCAGCAGTTCAGCGCCGACGTCAGACTCATGTTCTCCAACTGCTACAAGTACAACCCTCCGGAACACGACGTAGTGTCCATGGCACGGAAACTGCAGGTTTGGAAAAATAGGTTTACATCTTTTTAATTAATGGCTTCATATTTCTTTGACTTTCGCTCTTTTCCTGCAGGATGTGTTTGAGTTTCGATTCGCAAAGATGCCTGACGAGGCTTCTGATGAGGATGAAATGTCTCCAATGCCATTAGGACGAAAAAGGGGCTTACTCGGAGGGGCTCACTCGTCATCCTCTTCATCTTCCTCCTCTTCCTCCTCCTCATCCACCTCAGAGAGTGAGGAGAGCAGTGACAGTGAGCCTAGCACAGAGAGTAGCCCCAGTTCTGATAGCGAGGAGGAGCGGGCCCAGCGCCTGGCGCAGCTGCAGGACCAGCTCTGCACTCAGGTACTCAACAGAGGCTTCCGGTTCTCTCTGAGCATGGTGCCACATCATCTGACACAACATGTAGCTGAGCAAAAAAAAACTTAGAACAAACATTCACAAAACCCTTGATTCTGAATCGACGGCCGTGTCTCATGTATCACTGAAGAAACAGAGTTTGATAGGGCTTCTTCTGACAGAACTGTATTTCTTGCAATCTTTTTTTACCAGCCTCTCTCTGAACATTTGTTTTAGCTGCGAGCGGTGCATGAGCAGCTGGCAGCCCTCTCATCCGGCCCCGTTGTCAAGCCCAAAAGGAAACAACAGAAAAAGAAAGATAAGAAGAAGAAAAAGAAGTCTGAGAAGCACAGAGGCACTCGAAGTTTGATGAGTGAGGAGCAGGAAAAACCTGTCAAGGTTTTCAAAAGCAAGTCCAGCCGGGCATCACCCTCGTCCTCAAAGAGCAAGAGAGGCTCTGGCAAGAAGAGCAACAGGTCAGTCTTCATCCTCTTTGAATCTCCTGTTGAGTGACGTGTGAACCTCTAAACCAGTGTTTTTCAACCAGTGGTCCGTAAGATGCTGTGTGGGGAGTAGTAGGAACTATTTCACCTAATGTCAGGGTTTCTCCCATCTCTGTGCTTCTGTTTATGTTCTGTTTTCGGGTCTTGTGCTCCACCGCGTGTGTTTCTCTGTTTCACGTGTTCCCAGCTCCTTGAGATTCCTCTTCATTGCACGATCAGAAAGAGCAACAGACCAAGACAAAGCCTCTTGAAGGTTTTTAACATCCAGCTAACAAGAACCTGCTCCTCTCATAACATGCTAGGTCTCGTTCGCTAGGTAATCCACCCCAAATAATTGTGTTAACTCGTTTTTTAGTATCCATCAGATACCTTGTATCGGACATTAAAACAACTCCTTTTAAAAGCCTAAAAAGAGAATTTAATGAAGATATCTTTGAGTTTGTCTCTTTCATTCTCTTCTGCTGGCAGGAGTTGCTCACTGGAGTGTGGCTTTCAATCACATGGTCGCGCCTCTTTTTCTGTGCCGTCAATTACCCATATGAAATTAATCTTGAAACAATCAAATGTGCCCATTGGATGACTTCAGCGATTACTTTAAATAACATAATTGAAGAGAAACAATCTTCCTCAGGGGGGCGATTGACGCACAGTGACTTCAGTCAGCAGCCTGCTAGTTACATTTGGTCCACGCACGTAGGCTGAACAGCATAACACAGGTCTATGTCCATTGATGAACAGTGAACATGATGCATTTTATTTGTGTAGTACAAAAAGAATAAATAAAGGAAAACACACTGTTTTGTTTCCCAAAAGAGAGAAAGTGGCATGTGTCTTAGTTTGGATATTTAGTTCAGTAATTAAATCTCATACCAATAAAAAGAATGCTGTGCAATTCACCATTTAAGGTTTCACTTTCTTATGAAAAATGTGTGACTCTTGGAATAGTTTGCTGCAGCAGGAAATAAACTGTTCCATGCTATGAAAATGATTGTTATAAAACCAAGGTGCAGAAAAACAAAATGTTCTGCAAGAACTAAACTAGGGTTTTGTCTGTTGCTCTCCTACCGTTCCATTGAAAATACCCAAACATGTCTCATATAATGGTACTATAATTATTATGCATTTTACATACATTTCAATGAATAATAAATAGTGTTACATTAAAACTCTGACAGAAAATAACTGGAACTCTCTGTTCTTTATGGATGGCTTTGGTTTATTTTCCATCAGGAACACAAAGAAATCCTCCTCGCCTCATTTCTCATCCTCTGCTGTTGCCTCACTGCCTCACTATGACTCTGAGGAGGAAGAGGAAGGTTTGCCCATGAGCTATGATGACAAGCGACAGCTCAGCCTAGACATCAACAAGCTTCCTGGAGAGAAGCTGGGCCGTGTGGTGCACATCATCCAGTCCCGCGAGCCTTCCCTACGGGACACTAACCCAGAGGAAATCGAGATTGATTTCGAGACTCTCAAACCTTCCACTCTGCGTGAACTGGAGCGTTATGTCATGAACTGTTTGCGCAAGAAACCTCGGAAACTAAATGGTAAGTTGAGAACTAGTGTAAAGAAATGTGTTTTATCTTAATATGACTTCTTACAGTGGTGTGAAAAAGTATTTGCCCCCTACCTGATTTCTGTGTTTTTTGCATATTTATGACTCAAAAAGTTTTTCATATCAATATTTTAATATGACACAGAAGCAACCCAATGGAAGAATTCTGAATGATGATTACATTTTTTAGGGCACAAAAAAAATCCAAACCTTTCTAGAGTAAAAATGGCACAGCATTTGATAAAAAGAACACGATTCTTACAGTAAAGCATGGTGGTGCCAGTGTGATGGTCTGGCCCCGCTTTGCTGCCTCAGGACCAAGACAACTTGCTTTGATTGAGGGAAAAATGAATTCTGCTGTTTTCCAGAAGATTTACCAGAACGTTCTGCCATCGGTTTTTGCCCTCAAAATCAAGCGATCTTGCAGTTACCACCTGCACCCGTGTCCGCTCTCTATATACTATTATAAGTACAGGCGCATAAATTGCATGCCATTTTTCTATTCAATTTTGAGTGAAATGGTGAAACAAAAATGAGAAACAAAACGATATGGTACTAAATGCCAAGGTAAATCGGTTTGGTATAGATAATTATTTTGAAATAGTTAAAGTACCGGATTGATAAGTGGTATCGATAAAAGTAGTAATACTGTTAAAACCTTAACGATACCCATCCCTACCTCTGAATGGCTCAAAGAAAATCAATGTAAGGTTTTGGATTGGCCAAGAAAAAGTCCAGATTTAAATCCGATTGAGATGCTGTGGTGTGGCAGTTCATGCAAGAAAACTCTCCAATATGGCAGAGTTGAAAGAATTCTGCAAATAAGAGTGGGCTAAAATTCCTCCCAAATGCTGTGAAGGACTCATCACCAATAATCTCAAACTGATTGATTACAGTTATTGCTGCCAAAGGTGGCGCAACTCGGTTTTAGATTCAGGGGCAATTATTTTTTTCATATAGGGCCAGAAAGGTTTGGGTTGTTTTTTTTGTGCCCTACAAATGATTCATTCAGAAACTGAATTTTGTCTTTCTTTCGGGTTGTTTCTGTGTCATATTAAATATGGTTTGATCTGAAAACTTTTGGAGTGATTAATGTACAAAAAAACACAGGAAGTCGGGAAGGGGTGCTGCTGGTTGTTATTCTTATAGTTTTTTTTTTTTGTTTTGTTTGTTTCCGTTATAATGCCAAATAGTATCATGGCCCTGTGAATTGGCATCTGATTGATCCTGGAAATTGCCAGCTGTATTAATTCCATATTATTACGTAAAGACTTGATCAGACGTGAACTGAAATGCTAGTGGTCTAACCAGATTCAATGATCTTTGGTAAAAGTGTAGGAAGGGTGAACAGATGTAAAAGAAAAAAAAATACATTTATTATTAAGGCTACAGTGTTCAGCATAAATGATGACGCTCCACAACATTTGTCAACTTTCAGAATCAACCTGTTCTATAAATGTAGGCCTTTGATTGCCAACAAGATTTGTTGATTTGCGCACACACAGAACAGAGATTTCCCTAACCAATTTATTATAATTCCATGTTGCAAAAGTGGGTGCATCCACACTTCAGACTAGAAAATTCAAATTTACAGGCATCAACCGTAGGCGACTCTAATGATTCATTGAAGAGGTGTTCAGCAGACAGGTGACTAGAAAAGGGCATTAGTTCACAAAGAAGAGCTCTTCCCATATCATGCTGTCGGCAATGAAAAATGTCACAAAATCTGAGAAAGGAAAGCTGTTGGTGGTTGGGGGCTTGTTCATCGTTCATTCCATGTCTAGAAGACTTGGTGCCGTCCTTAAAAATCACTGCGCTCATACAAAATAGCTTTTGCTACAGTGTGGATTCATTTTTGCTTCAATCAATTTGAGTAAAACTGAAGATTTTGTGATCCAAGTTAACCTCTTAAGCCCGAGAGTCCCCGGTACCGGGGACTTGCCCCCTTTTGCATTACATTATCGCTCATAGCTCACTAACCCTGAGAGTAACCCTCACATCTTACATAACGTTGTGCTCAGCGGAAACTCTTCTAAAAACGTATCTAATTCAATTTCATATCCGTTAACCACAGCTCTAACGCCAGGCAAATAAACAAAAACATGTTCGGAGTGTAATTCATGACCAAGTTTTTGTTCATGTGCAATATGTATCCACAATATAAACGGAAACACCAAAACCAGGGCATCAAATGAAAGCTAACAACCAGCAGAATCCAGCGAATTCATTTACATGGCGCAAAGTATTTCAAAGCAGGGAGCGAAAGTTCCCCGAAAAAACGCCAGCAAAAACAAAGCAAGCATGTAAATCTTGTCTTACCTTTGCCGTTTTTTCAACAAAAGTTATTTCCATAGCGATAAAAGTCAGTTTTTTGTTATATCCGGTCGATAGCTTCTCGGAAACTCCATTTTGGCTCTTTTCTGTAGCTCTGTGCTCGTAATAACATGACCAAATAAGGAAACACTCCCCGTGCGTAAAAGCAGTCCTCTCCATGCTCCGTGTCCTGTGATTCGTCTGAGATCCTGTCAGTCTCAAATAGAGTTGTTCCGATTCCGATACCAGTATCGAAAATGCTGCCGATACCACAAAAAAATCTGGCATCGGTATCGGCGAGTATTTGAGTCCATGTACCGATACGATACCATTTTCATAAACATAACCTAGTTATGCCGCTAGCTTTGCTTATTGCTGCAAAGCGGAAATCAATTCTTCTTCGCTGGTCAGAATGTAAACACAGGAAGTTGTGTCGTGTTGCCACAAGCAACCAAGGAGAAGGACAAGCCGCGCCAGACGCAACAAACATTGGAAGCTTCATTCAAACAAAGAGAAAAGTTTACACAAGACAGCCAACGAGCAATAAAGATAACTGACGGGATTATCGAGTTTATTGTACTGGATGACCAGCCACTGTCAGTGGTTAAAAATGTGGGCTTTCGCCACTTAACTGAATATGTGGAGCCCCAGTACAGTTTGCCTGGTTGCAAATATATCTCTGAAACAGTGCTCCCTAAGCTATATGAGTGCGTGAACACATTTCATGTAAACTAAAGGACGTGCAAAGATCAGCTTCACTACTGACATCTGGAGCTGCAACTCGAATCCTGCGGCCTTTACTGAGTTTGACAGAACACTGGGTAAATACAGTGACGCCTTTTTACTCTTTTACTCTTCAAAGTGCAGTGCTGCAGGCTAACGAGTTAGCCGGCTGGCACACCTGCAAGTCCATAGCTGAATCAATCGAGGGTATGCTTGTGAAGCGGAATATTTCTAAATCCTGTGTTCATGTTATTTTGCGCGACAACGCAAGCAACATGAAAAAAGCAATGAAAAAACAGATTAGCTCTTCCACCTCGTCTGTAGCGGAAGTGATCCCCTCAGTTACAGTTCTAAAACGGCTACTTGCTCGGGAGAGCCAGGAGGACACTGGTATAAAAACAATGAACACTACCCTTCTTGAGGCCGTCAAGAAACGATTCGCAACCATCGAGGAAGAGCCCTTGTATGCAGTTGCCACTCTCTTCTATCCACGTTTCAAAGATAGGAATTATTTTTTCATGTCCATATTGATTATTGTCATTGCCATATTGAGTATATCTGAAGCACAGCATAAAATAATTTATTTTAAATTATAAAATGTCAATTAATACAGGGCTAGTAGTATCTACAGCTGTATATACAGCTACACACCCAGTTATCGGATTGGTACTCTGTATCGCCCGATACCCTGAGCCCAAGTATGGGGAGGGGAAAAATGGTATCGGAACATCTCTACTCATAATGGTGGATATCTTTGGACTCTACAGATTCGAAGCTTTTCAACGAGGTATAGAGCTACTGGATTGGACAGACAGTCGAGGGGTGGACACGGGGAAGTTCCAAGGTTGGAAGCGCTATGAATGGGACGTTACGCAAAGCGCACGAACACAGCTTAAAGGGGCTTCCACCCCCCTTTTACAGCGTTTCTTTAGGAGTTTTTTTTTTTGCTGAAATCATGTCCCATAAGCAAGAAAAGAAGACCATGAACGTAGCGGAAGCTTTGGACAAGATTTTTTCCCCATTTCAATTATTGTGCCAAACTATGCCGAAATGGATTACGCCTGAACTTTGTTCAATCAAAACCTGTACAGAATATTAGTTTCTTGTAGTATGGACACCAAACTTGCTACAGATGTCCTTCACATGTAGTGGTTTCAATTGATTGTGTTTTTTGCTTGTTTACAAGTAAAATAAGGAGATATTAGAGGAATGTTCTTGGCTGTCAAATTAACTCATCCACACCACCCCCCAAGAACCCATCTTCATTTTGATACAAGATTTGCAGTTTAGACCTTATAAAAACTGAGAAATGCCTTATAAAGTGAAGGTATAGGATTTTCTGAAAATATACCTTAGGGCTTAAGAGGTTAAAAAGGTGTTCAATAAAACTCAGCCTTGTGAAAGGTTTGGAAGTTGTTCTTATGTTCGTTGAGCTGCTGATTAAATTTGTTGTCTTTAAACTGGGTGTACTCATACTCCCTAATGTACACTGTATTTTGAAGCGGTGATTTTATTTTTGGCACAGTAAATAAAAGGAAAAGAAAAAAATCACATGTCAATGTATTAGTTTTTTAATAAAATTGGTGGAAAAAAACTGTACAATATTTCAGCTTTATGAGCATAAAACTTAACATTTTAAATACTTGAGCTAAATAACAAAGGGTGAAATAGTTACACACCTCTAGACTAATTATTGAACACATCAGCGGTTAGCTTCAGCTCTTGTACCATCCTTTTTTGCACGGCACGGCTGAAACGTCACACAGACCAGTTCTACAAGCGCTCACTGGATTGGTTCCAAGGACAGAAGCTTGTTTTAAAATCAAGTTCAAATTGCTTGAAAATGGATCCCAGTTTGTAAGCAGTGTGTGAAATGATGAGTTTTGTCTTTCAGTTGTTCCGAAGGGAGGTTTAGAGAAGAGCCGAGAGGAGCTGGCCGTGGAGAAGAAGAGAGAGCTGGAGAGAAGGTTACAAGATGTTAGTGGACAGCTGAACTCTGCTAAAAAACCCCAGAAACCCAAAGGTAACCCGAAAACCCTAATGTCCAGCCAAATTTAAGCATTGTGAGATTTAGACCTGGGGTGACAAACTCCAGTATTTTGTTGGCCAAAATAAAAAACTTGGAAGAGTGATTATATTTAATGTGTATTTACAATTTCATGCAAGTAAAAATGTATGGTTTTCACTCAAGCAAATGAAAAAAACAAAACAAAAACAAACTTAATATTATTAAAAGTATGAAATGTCATGGATAAAAAATAAGTTTGATGCATATAAACAAGACAAAAATGTTTCCTGTGAGCTTGGATGCCAAAGAGACCTGGCCAAATGGGATGGAGGATTTGTCACCTTTTATATTGTCAAACTAGGCTGCAACTAACGATTATTTTTATGAGCGATTAGTTTAGCGATTGATTAGTGATTGAGATGATTTTTTTTCCTATTATTTGGCTAAACTGAACGCTTCTTTAATTAGATGTTTTACTTTTACATAAAACCATAAATGACGTGTTATTCATGTAAACTAGTAAGCCACATAGAGAGTTTACTTGTTTTTACCTTTAACATTTTAATCCTTAAAAGAAAGACAATGTTTGTTTTTAAAAGTAAAACCTCTCTAAATATGAATAAATAGCAAAACAATTGTACTTTTATTATATTCACATTGATATTTGGAAAGATACATGCTGAAATTAATCAAGCAGTAGAATTCTAAAAACATCTAAAAGAGTAAATATGCATAAGTAAAACAAAATAAAATTACTTTCTCAAACACATTTGCTTTTTAACAAGTTAACTTTGTAGTGGACAATTAAAAAATGTAGAATTCAAAAAAACAAAAAGTCTTGGAAACTAAATGTATCGGGGGAAACTCACGCATTATACCAGCACTTGCCTCATCGTCGAAGGTGAACACTATTCTGTTATTTACGATCCTCAAAACACTTCTAAAGAGCTGTTTAACAAAGACAAAGCTTGGAATCAAGTCGCTGAGGCTGTCTGTGCTGAGGGCAAGTATTCTGTGTGTTTTATCTGTTAAAGACAATGTGGGGTAACTTTATTTTAAAGTTAGAACAAAGGTTACACTTTTATTATGTCGATATTGCAGAATAAAGTTTATTTCAATGATATCCATACGCTGGAGATTGTTGTGTTCAAAATGATTCAACCCCCAATGCTGTAAAGGTTTTTAGGGAATTTATTGTACATTTGTAATTTTTTTCAAAACTAAATCCTACCAGGAATTTTTAAAGAATCGTATGCAACTTAAATGACATGAAATGGTTCTTTGGTGATGTCTTCATCGACACAATTATTAAACCTCTGAAGAACAGAGATTGAAAACACCAGTCAAGCTGTGCTTCATGTTTAAAAGATGTTATAACTGTAAATGGATGTTGTACTAAGATTGAATGGGGGTTGAATAAGAGTGATAATGATGTGAGTACAGAAAAGACATTTGTGGTTATTTCATTATAAATGTTATACTTAGCTGACCTACACGTGCCTCTTTGATTTAATTGTTCGCTAGATCACTGAATGGATCAAAATCAATGTGAAACTGGCCAAAACACTCAATTCCAGTGGGGATTGAATAATTTTGAACACAAGTGTAACTAAAGCAAATGTAATAGAAGATCTACACTTCTTCAGCGCATGCATTGCAAACGTCTGCTGTGTGAAGGCAATTGGCTGCATGCTCTGTTGACCCGCAGACGAAACTCAAACCCCACACAGACGTAACATGTGGTGTTAAACAGGGTTATAGAGGCGTTTCATGTAAAAAAAAGAAACACTTTAAAACATTTGGGATGCACTTTTCACCTGCAGACACTCCTGTAACCTCCATTACATCAACAGCTGTGTGTGTTTGTGTTTTGGTGCATCTAGTGGTTGCTCTCCTCGGTGAGGAGAGCAGCCCAACTAATCAATAACATCATTTTCATTATTGATTTTTGAACAGTACTAATCTGTGATAAAATTAGGCTGTAAAACGGTTCCAAACACAGGCTTGCTCCTTGTTACCCACTAATTGCGGTTACAACAGATGTTTAGTAGCTGTAGGACCTGAAACAGAGAATCTCTTTTTAATTAGGCCTAGGCGGTATCCAAATTTGATATTCAAAATTTCATCATTACCTCCTCCCCGGTATTACCATACATAAAAAAAATGACTGAGCCCCAGCGGGTTGCGCAATCCTGCCCAATGGATGGATGAAATAATTAATGAATGATGAATAAATAGTTAAAAGAATATTTTTAAATAAGCAAATACATGAATAAATATGCATAAGTAAAGGACCCAATTAATGAAATAAATAAATGAATGGAATGAATAAATATAGGCCTAATTAAGTTTATGCATTTGTTTAATGAAAGAATGATTGGACCTGAATAAACGAATGAATGAATGAATGAATATGCAGTCATTATTTCGAGGGTGCGCTTGGTTTTTTTTTTTTTGTCTCTGGTCACGCATAAGTGAAAACCGTGAAGTCAACTATTGAATTCTACAGAATGAAATCCAAGATAGTTATACTAATCAACATTTTTGCACAGATTAATATATGATATATTTTTTCATTTATTCTGTAGCGTTTCTCCACCTCTCTCTCTTTCTACTCCACTGCATGTTTCCCATGCGGACATTTTTTTAGGTATTAAATAAATTGTATTTAATAATTGTCTTGTGTATAAGTGCATTGTTCTTGAAAGTGTTTGAAACCGTTGATACTGTTCCTATTTTTAGAGTGTACTGTATTAGTGCCCAAGCTTACTTTTATCTTGTAGCTCAGTTTGACTGATGACTTTAGGAAGAAAGGTTGAGCTGTGTGTGCAGCCGTAACTCCCGCTTTAGGTTCAGAGGCTACACGTGTCGTGTGTTGCTCGCTGGCTCTAATACCTTTCAAGCTCTACTTGATTCTTTATTTCAGAGTGACGAGGGAGTGGGCGCTTCAAAGAATGCTTTTGTTTTTTCTTTATGTAGATTTTTAACAAGTGTGTCACTGTGGTTGTCTCAGCAGAGAACCCGAGCGGCGCTGAAGCTCACCCCATGGCGTCTCGTCTCAGTGGCAGCAGCTCCAGCTCCGGCTCTGACTCTTCTTCATCCTCCTCCTCCTCCTCATCAGACACCAGTGACTCTGACTCCAGGTGAACTGCACTGGATTCTGGGAGATGCAGTATTACCGGATAATTTCACAGTGCACTTGTATTAGATGTACAGGTGGAGGATGTTGTTTCTTTTATAAAGAAGACTTTTAGCAAAACGCCCATACTGGGAATCTCATGTTAAAAAAAGTCTCGGTTCTGTTCGCTTCCAACTCTTGTTTCTGCACTGCTGTAAAGGTCAGCGCGTTGCTTTTCATAGTTTCTGGACTTGAAGTTCACGCTGATTTGAGAAAACATTGATGCGCGTTAGCCATGAAGATTTGTGTCTGTAGTCTTAAGTTTTATGTGGTTCAGTTACAGCTTAGAGATTCTTGGCTCATCCGGAACGGTGTTGATCCTGACGAATCATTCACACATTACGACCTCTGTTTCACTTCAAAGAGTTGTAGATCTGTTCTTATAACAGTTTAGATAAACTGTAACATACTTCTACTTGTACGTTCTTATGTGAACCGTTCCATTAACAACGGTTTGCTTTTTGACCTGAGAGAAAGTAGCGTAGTTCCTAAAGTTCCTCACACAATCCCTGTTTGTTCAGAGAGTCTCTCACAAGTCTTTGATGGGTCCTCTGGTCTTTAACATTAAACAGAAGCTACTAGTTTCAGGATCTTCAATTTCAAATGTGAGAGATTTTGTTGTTGTCTTTGGCTCCTGAACTAAAGGGCATTGAAGTCCCCTTTGAATCAGTTCCTGGGACTTTGGTTATTGATCAGATCTGGCTGGAAAACATTAAAAGTTGATATTTTGAAATGAGATTGAAAACAAATTTACTTTCAGCTGCTTAATAGAAAACATGCACATGAAAACATGGTTCGATTCATTTCAGGTGAACAAATCTTTTCATTTGATTCCTTGTCGTTTCCTGTATATAGTCTATAGTGGCAAGATCCGGCTTCAGCCGTCTGTGTGTCTGATCTGTGTTTAACTGCAAACCCTCTCTGAAGAGCTGAAGAAGTGCTCAACCTCGAGTGTGAGAATGAGCTTTTATGCAAATTTGGCTGTACCTGAACGTCTTTGGATGGAAATACAAGAAGTGAACAATCTTTAAAGAGTTGCAAGGTTTGTTTGTTTGTTTTAACATGACGAGCTTATTGCTCAACTACTCTAATGGGCGTTTTATTAGGTACACCTTGATTGGACCACCTCAAAACTGCCCTGAGTCATTCGTGGCATAGATTCAACAAGGTACTGGAAACGTTCCTCAGAGAGTTTGCTCCATAGTGACCTGGTAGCAGTTGCTGCAGATTTGTCGGCTCCATATCAATCATGTGAACCTCCACCACATCCCAAAGGTGCTCTTCTGGATTGAGAACTCATCGTCATGTTCAAGAAACCAGCCTGAGATGATTCTACTAGCCATCAGAAGATGGGGACACTGTGGCCATAAAGGGATGGAGATGGCCAGCAACAATAATTCGGCAGGTCTTGGCGTTGACACGATGCTCAATTGGTACTAATGGTACCAAAGTGTGCCATGAAAATATCCCCCACACCATTACACCACCATCGCCTGAACCTTTGATACTAAGCAGGGTCGATCCATGCTTTCATGTTGTTGACGAAAGTCTGACCTTAGCAATCCGAGACTCATCAGACCAGGCAGCGTTTTTCTGTGAATTTTAGCCTCGTTTTTTGTTCATAGCTGACAGGATTTATACCCGGTGTGGTCTTCAGCTGCTGTAGCCCATCCGCCTCAAGGTTTGACGTGTTGTTCATTCAGAGTTGCTCTTCTACAGACCAATATCATGAACAAGGCCTATGGTCCCACAGAACTGCTGCTCACTAGAAATTTTCTCCTTTTCTGACAATTCTTTGTAAATCCTAGAGATGGTTGTGGGTGAAAATCCTGGTAGATCAGGAGTTTCTCAAATACTCAGACCTTACGCACCAAAAATGCCACGTTCAGTCACTTAAATCGAACTCTGTAGCTCATTCCTGCTTTGTGTCCCTTGTTTGTCCTTGGTGTTCTTAGATGAGGGGTTTGAATCTGATTTCTGGAGTCTAGACTGAAGAGAGCAGTTCATCTAGTACAGGTCCATCTTAAAACAATTTCCATATTTTGTCCGACCAATAAAAGTAAAAGGGTTTTTAATACAAAAAAGTCAACCTTGAAATAATTCTGTTCAGTTCTGCACTCAATACTTGGTCGGGAATCTTTTTGCAGAAATGACTGCTTGAATGGGGCGTGGCATGGAGGTGTTATGGAGGCCCAGGATGCTTCGATAGCGGCCGTAAGCTCCTCCAGAGTGTTGGGTCTTGTGTCTCTCAACTCACTCTTCACAATATCCCACAGATTCTCTATGGAGTTCAGCTCAGGAGAGTTGAGCACCAGTAATACCATGGTCAGGAAACCATTTACCAGTGGTTTTGGCACCGTGAGAATGTGCCAGGTCGTGCTGAACAATGAAATCTTCATAAAGATTTTCAGTAGATGGAAGCATGTACTGCTCCAAAATCTCCTGATAGCTAACTGCATTGACCCCTTGATAAAACACAGTGGACCAACACCAGCAGCTGACATGGCACCCCAGACCATCACTGACTGTGGGACACTGGACTTCAGGCATTTTGGCATTTCCCTCCAGACTCTGGCACCTTGATTTCCGAATGACGTGTAAAATTTGAGCAACAGTCTAGTGCTGCTTCTCTGTAGCCCAGGTCAGGTGCTTCTGCCGCTGTTTCTGGTTCAAAAGTGGCTTGACTCTGGGAATGCAGCACCTGTAGCCTATTTCCTGCAACAGTGGCTCTGGATGTTTCTACTCCAGACTCATCCACTGCTTCTGCAGATCCCCCAATGTCTGGAATCACTCCTTCTCCACAATCTTCCTCAGGGTCCGGTCACCTCTTGTCGTTGTGCAGCATTTTCTGCCACACTTTTTCCTTTTTCATGAGCTGTATGCCATATTCATCAATAATAAAACAATAAAAGGCTTGAACTACTTCAGTTGTGTGTAAATGAATCTGAAATATATGAAAGTCTAATGTTTATCAGAACATTACAGAAAATAATGAACTTTATCACAATATGCTAATTTTTGAGATGGACCTGTACTTTAATTGGCCTCTAAATACCTTGATATGTTTTGCAGGAACACACATCATGTGCTAGTGAAACAGGCTCCACAGGTTTTGAGATCTATGGGTTTAAAGTGTTTGCCGGTAAACCTATGTGGGAAAAACCAGAACGAGTTCCTCCAGTTGTGGCCGTCGAGCTCAACAAAGACATTTTAACCTTTGGTAATCAGCTCTGAATTCCCCTTTTTGAACAGCACGGAAATATCACAAGAAGATCTTACAAATGAAAGCAGAAATGTACTGGTAAAACATCATTAATCATTTTCATGTTACAGCCGTGACAATAAAACTAACAAGATCTTTTGCTCTTTCTGCTGGCAACCCACTACCACAATTCATAGACTGACCACTTGAGGCTGGTCCCACAAATGAGCAGCCTCCCATTTACTGCCATGTTAAAGGCTCAACTTTTTATTCTCTTATCATATCGCTAATAATCATGGTTATGATGGCGTGAATGTTTTTATTATTCATGAGCTCATAAGTTTACACTCATTTCTTGGCCATTTTTCTGAGTGAAACAATGAAACAAAAGCTTTTTTCATCTCAAAGTTAGTGTTGGGTGAAGCCATTTTTGTTAAACAACTGTGTTTGAAAACAGAAACTTTGCAAATGATCCTGAGCAAAAGTTTATGTCTTAATATTCAATACTCATTGTTCTTAGAGGAATCAAACTTCTGATCAGGGTCATTTGGAAAGTTTGTGTTTTCATTCAAAACCAGGAAACACTGCTGTTTGACAGTAAATGGCTTCACCCAAACACTAACTTTGAGTGGGGAAAAAGTTTGTGTTCTAATTCAAAAATGATGAAGAGACCCACTGTACAATCCACACTTGAGAGCAGAAAGTTCTGAAAGAGGAAATGCACTGAATGCGCAGACAAGGGTTATTGAGTTTTGCTGCTCAAAGAAGTGAAAGTCACAGGAATGCACTGCTCTAGTTCTTTGCAGGCATGAGGAAGCATTAGATTGAAGCCTGTGGAGGAGGAAGAGGAAGGTACAGTAGTGTCTGTATTGACAGCTGATACTAGGCTCCTGGCTTTGACATGCTACGCTGCTTCTTCGCTACACTTTTGGTGTTTATAAAAGCTCAAGGTAAGATTTTGCGGTCTTTAAGCTGATATTCAAACTGGCTGTTGTCCTGAATGTGTTCTTCATATTTTCTGAGCCAGCAAACAGTCTTTGCTTTTTCTTTTTTTTTTTTTTACTTGAGCATTTAAAAATTTCTCCTGTCTTTAAACAATTGTTGACATTTTGTTCTCAACAAGTTGAAGTTCTTCTTCTTATATAAAGAAGCTCTGCGTTTTTATTTCAGATAATAAACCTCAGGCACTAGTAGAGGGAGAATCAGAATAACAGGATTCACAATAGTGTTGAGTACAGAGCCTGTGCACTTGCCATTGAGCTTATGGAATATACCAACTCTTGCCTTCAAGCATTAAAGGGACCTTATTATGCCATTTTTAAAGCATTTATATTACCATTATTAGCTTTTTAAATTCTATATTAATCGTAAAAAACATCTTTGAATCACCTCATATTTTTTTGCCACTGTTTACCCTAAGTGTGTCTCATGCGGCCGGTGGAGTGAAGTCAAACTGCGGCGAGTGCCTCCATGGCCCTGGCTGCAGAAGGATTACCACTTCTACCACTACCACCAAAGCTGAACTTTAAAATTGAGTTCCTTGGAAAGTACGGCATTCACTCAAACTGTTTTAATGATCTTCGAAAGTTATCTCTACAGTGAACAGACTTCAATAGTTTTTTTCTTAGCTCAAGTTCATCTTTCTGTGGTTTCCAATGGCTCAATTTTCCAAGTGTATCTGATTGCACAGTACAGGGGGCTGCTGAGGATCGAGCCTGTGCCCCGTTTCAGAATATTGGCCACCTCACACTTCCGGGTACAGTACAACTCGATCCTTACTAACCCCTTTTATCGCACGCCGCAATCAGACCCCTCTCCAATTTCCCTCTAACAAAACAGGCGGGACCATGGGATTGAGAGCTGACTTACGCGGTCATTACGTCGTGAGAAAGGTCATTTACGCTTCTAACCATAAAATTCAGAGAAGTCGTTCTCAAATTCTTTAAATTTACAAAATACAGTGGTACCACAAGATACAAATGCTTCAGATTACGAAATGTGCGAGATAAGAATTGTCTGTCTAGAAATTTTTTGCGAAGAGCTACAAGCTGTTCTGCTGTATTTTCCGCTTGGTTGTCGCGTAACGGGTCCTAGTGCTCCTATCTCCAACGGCAAAAAGGGTCTGATGCGCTTCAAAATATGAAATCTTTTGAATATGAAATCTCGAGAAAGTTAACTTTCATACGTAGTATAAAACTATAACACTAGATGCCGTATGAGCCAGACACAGAAAAGATTAGTTCTTTTTTCGAGTCTTTCATGTCCTTTCGTCATTAATCATTAGCGGGTTATGCTCAAAAAACCACTAGGATGTTGCGTATCCCCCTCTCCAACACAATTCGTTCCTACGCAGTCACATTAAAAACTTGTTCAAAAAGAAGGAATCGTTCATAAGCGACACATCGCTATTTTGGACTTGTAGTTGAGGAATCATGGGTAATGGCAGTGAGTCCCAAGTCAAATAGAATGGCAGGAAGTTGTTGAAATGAGAAGAGTTTTCTGTGTGGGCGGAAAGGGACATAAACAAAGTGCATCGAAGAGTTTTGTGTAAGTCTCATCACTTTGCACAATGTGTGAATCCACCATCAAGAACGTGTAGAAATAAGAACGCTCTTCACGCAGTTCAGTGCCGGTGTATGCTAACCAGCTCTCAAGTGAGATAAAGTTTGGATCTATTTCACCAAAATATTGTAGGGGTTTGAAATCTGCAATGTGTTTATTCTTTCTAATGGTGTTTCATTGACATTATCAACCGATTTCAGGTGTTTTGTGCAATGCTAAGGTTGGTTAGCGTAATAGCTAATACTGCTGTGTCACCGTTTATTAGGCAGCAATGCTCTGAGTGGCATTGGGTCTGTTAACAAATCAAAGTAGGTGTTTATGTCATTGTTGATTCCCAAACTGCTTGACATCACCAAACACTGTATACACCTATTACATTATAATCGACAGAAAATACACTGTCCCCGGTTGTTCTTCAGCCAGGGTCTACTGTTCTCACTCCGGGTCAAGCGGCACACCCGATCTGCATAGAGATCAGCTGTACTCGTGAATAATCTGGTTGGTCAGTGGGTGGAGGTTAGAACTGTGGGCGTTGCAAGGAACATCAAGCTGTTTTCAGCTTCACAAAAGGGTTTAGAATTACACAAACATTCAGGAAAGATTCTGAATTAAACTTTGTAAACATGGGCAAAACGTCACACGCAATCTTGACGTAAAACAGTGCAAAGGTAATGGCAGCATGTAGGAAGTAACTGCATGAAATAAATCCAGTGGTGGGAGTAAAGTGGAACATACCTGCAATAAGAAGAAATCAAATTCTTTATTCGAGATGCTCATGCCTCATGTTACCGACCAGTTCTCTCCTTGAGCGCCATCGTTTGGTTGAAAACGGTTTAGTTTTTCATTTTACTCATGAAATATAGATGCTCGCTAGTTTTTTTTGATGGTCCTCTATGTGTTTGTTTTTATCTTTAATTTTTTTGTTTACCGTATATTATATACTATTTAGTTTTAAGTTCTATAAGTGCAAGAAACACTATTCCACCTTACACCGTTATACACTATCTGATGTGTATGGCACACCTGTCCAGCTTGTTAATGCATTTGCCTAATCACCCAATGACACGGCAGCAATTCAATATATTTAGACATGGTGAAGAAGATCTGCTGCAGTTCAAACCGAGTGACAGAATGCTGAAGAAAGGTGATTTAAGCGACTGAATGTGGCATGGTTGTTTGTGGTATGTTGGGGAATTTCAGAAAAGGCTGATCTAATGGGATTTTAACCCATATCCATGTCTAGGGTTTACAGAGAATGAGAAAAAGAGAAAATATCCAGTAGGTGGCAGTACTGAGACACAAATGCCTTGTTGATGCCTAGGGTTGATAATTTCCAGTAAGTTTCCATTGAAACTTTGTAATTTTGAGAATTTATATCATATGTCCTTTTCAAAAATTTTCACATTGCTAGATTAATAATAAGTGTGATCAGCTGCTTATAATAACAAAACAACCTGTAGCTACAGCAGTCGGGCTAGTAACACATCACATTTGCTCGGTATTTAATGTTTTTCTCATCATATCAGATATATCTGATAAATACATTATTAATACAAATCAAAATGTATGTATTTAAATATTTAGATGGTAATGCAAAACTGAACTTCCCTCTGTTTAAAGTAATTCTTAGGAAAAAAATTTTAACGTGATATGTCATCAATGTTTGGTAACATTTAGGTTCATTAATGAATTCAAAATTTAGCACCACCAAGTTTTCAGGGAATGTTTTTTATACAAAAACCATTCCCTGAAAACTTGGTGGTTCTAAATTTTGAAGCAGACTGTAAACAATTCTGAAAAATGGTTTAAATACATCCTTTTGTTTCCCTTTCAAGCGGCGGATTGGGGAGATGGGGGGTGGTGCTCTTGCTCTCTCTGTTTTTAAATGCTTTTCATATCAGCTTTAAATGGCCCCAAGATTTTCAAATATTGCCATCCACCCTAGACAAACCTGTGTCCGTTGACCTCTTTATATAATATATGCATGTAAAAATAAAACAGCCAAAATTTGTGTTGAGTGTAATAAAGTATTTTGCACTACACATGGGGCATTTTTTTAACCTATTTTCCCCGGGTACGATGCAACCCATCCTTATGATGGCAGCTTGTGAAAGCACACTCCTTCCCTCCATAGTTCTAGGGTCTTCTCCTTGGGCAAGAGAGATTAACCCTAAACCCCCCCTTTACACCTACCGTGAGCTCCCGTGATGGAATAGGACCTCAGCACCCTGCTTGCTATTTGTAAGAGGTGATAAACAGGGAGCATTTTGTATGAGGAAGTCTACTAAAGAAAGAACAAATAGTAGCAGTCTTTTTCGACCTGGAGAAAGCCTGTGACACGACATGGACGTATGGTTTCTTAAAAGACCAACTAGGGCTAAGGCGAAAAATAGCCAACTTCCTGTCTAATAGGAACTTTCAAGTACCAGTGGGAAGTACTCAGAGATTCAGGAGCAAGAAGTACCCCAGAGAAGCATCTTATCTCATCCTGATGAACAGCAAGATCATTGATCACTACACCTGGTCCCACAGCTGACATTGGAAAATGAAGCCATCAAGGTTGTCGAGGAAACAAAGTTTTTAGGAATCTTTTGGGATAACGAGATCACACACATTAAAGCCACCAGAACCAAATGCAAGAAGACCTTAAATATCATTAAAGTCTTGCCAAGAACTAAATGGAGTGCTGACTATCCAGTCCTTATCAGAGTCTTGGTGAGTACAGTCTTTGGAGCAGCAAGAAAATCCTACTTTAAATCTCTAGACGTCATCCATCACATTCGACTTAGACTTTGCCTTGGAGCCTTTAGAACATCACCCATAGAAAGTCTATATGTTGAAGCCCATGAACCCCCTCTAACCATCAGAAGCTGGCACTCCAGTACACTCTAAAACTGAAGACGGACACCACTAACCCAGCATCCTACTTTCTACCCCTTGTATGCTCAGCTTTATGAAACTAAAAAGAGATCCATCAAACCACTCAGACCACGCATCAAGTCATACCTCACCGGAACAAAGATGGACTACTACAACCTAAAGTGGACCAAATTCTTCCTCATTCCTTCTTTCTATCCGTCAAGTTTAACTCTTATTGTGATCGTATAGTGTTTTCAAGCAATCATTTAAATTGTTACATTTTCCTGTGAAAACGTGTTCCTCCACCACATCAGTCAAATCAGACCGGATGAAAGGGGGATGGGTAAATGGCTTTAGTGTTTTCTAGTGTAGGGTCAAAGCTGTGAGTTTTCTTGAAGGAAAAAAAGTCTGTTTACAGTCTTCCTTCTGTGTTAGAGATTACCAGGAACCTTAGTCCCTCACAGCTGGAGGTTTAACACCTCTGCAGGTTTGTACCAGTCTAGCCTTGGCCCAACAATGTTCTGTGGCAATCTCAGAACTGATATGTTGAAACTCTGAAGTGTTAACAGCAGTTTCAAAATCCTTGAAATCTGTTTCTGACAATATTTGGGATACCAGCTGGGTAATACTAGCTGAGCTATACACATGTCATGGAGCTTCATTTTTCTGATCAATACTCTTCTAAACTCAGAAAAATTTGCATTCTCAGCAAATCTAAAGGTCTACTGGTCACTTGTAAGTGGACTGTGGTGGTTGCAGATGTAATGGGTTCGACCCCAGTAGCATCTTGAGCCTTTTGTGTTGCTACACAAACATCAATAGTTTGTTGGACCTCTTCCTGTCCACAAACAAGGTCGCTTTCTTCTTTGTGGTTCTTGCAATTCACATTCTGTCGAGGTCTCGTCGCAAACTTTTTTTCTTGTAGTTGTTCAATTTGAACTTTTTCTTGTGCTAACTTTTTCTTGTGCTAATGCTAAGCTAAATTCTCTGTGGCAGCAAATAATTCCTTTTATGTTCTTTTTCTGGATACATGTACATTTCTTGCATTGATCAAAAGCCCACTTTCTGGATGAACACAGAGTTTCTTTGTTAAGCTCAGTCGTACTGACTCTATGACTGAGTCCATGTGCTCTTCTAACACTGATCTGATTTCAATCATTTTAAACTTAACATAAATAATTGTCCGTCTGTTTCTCATGCTCTGTCGCAAATCTTTTTCTATGCAAATCTTGATAGTGTGCTTTTAAGGTGACATCACTGTGACGATCACTGGGAATACTGTGCGGACCGTGGAACACACAGACATCACCGTATGCAACCGGGTAACGGAGATATGCTACGAAATATCGAGACGGTTCACAGGCTGAGGAGGAAATGCGTAGCCGATCGTTGGATTAGCATTGATTAGTTTGGATGGCTCTGCTGATTTTGGAGCATGAGCGAATCAACCGGTCGTAAATATCGAAAGGAGTACCTGGGTCCAGGGACTGTTTTTAGTTAGGGGTAAAATAAAATGAGTAACGAGGATATTTTTGCTGCAAAGCATCTTTAGTTTCCTTTTTATCAGAATCAGCATTATTTAGTTAGAAGACTGTTTTGTTCCTTTGTTTATTTGTGTATTTATTCTCATGTGGCACCAATTAAACACTTTTGCCTGGAATCTTGAACTGAGTCAATCTTTCATCTTACCGACCGAGACACGACCGCTCCAAACACCCACATTACTACACGAGACACAAGGAGACTCCTTTATCTTCCCCGTGTGTTTGAGATCTATTTAGAATCTGATGTGTTTGTGTCTCAGGGGCAAAGCACATCTTCAGAGAGCTGACTTTCTGCCGTAGAGAGCAGATGGAGTCAGGATTTGGCCTGGAGTTTGATGGTGAGCAGCTCTGGTACGTGGATCCCTCAGACTTCCAGGCTCATCAGCGTATACCAGAGTTTACCAGGGACTGGAGCCTAGATAAAACCCTTCCTTCCCAAGCGAACGGGTCTGTCGGCACCTGCTATTACAACATCCCCCGCTGCACTGTTGGTGAAAAAACCCCTCCTGAAGCCATCGGTTAGAACACACTTTTAACCAATTGAACGTTTCATGTTTTAGTTTTTATCAATTGAAAATATGAGTGTTCTGAGCCAGATTTCATGTCTATGCAGTTCCCCCGCGCACTCTGATCTATACGAAGCGAGAAGTGAGGCTCGGAGTTCACAACACTCTCATATGTCTGATGAGTGCCTTCCATCCGCCACCGGTGAACGTCTACTGGCGCAGAAATGGAGCGGCTGTCGATGTGCAGGATGTCACGAACACACAGTACTACTCGGACGGAGACTCCACCTTCCGTCTGTACTCGTACCTGAGCTTCAAACCTGAACAAGGAGATGTTTACTCCTGCACTGTCCAACACAAGGGCCTGCAGCAGGACACCACCAGACTCTACGGTAAGCTCTCATAAACAAAAAGTCATCACACAAAAGGATCACGGACATCCCAGACGATTAAAGGCCATGGCCACACGCGCACAGGTTTTTTATTTTTAAACAGGGTTTTCATGACTCACTTTTCACAGAGACACAGAGAACCAAACCAAAAAGTGTCAGATGATTACAACACTGTAACCTCCAAACAATTTAACCGTGTTGTCAACCGTCTGGTGCCAGTGCCACTACTCACGATCAAACAGGAAACGTCTGACCATGTTCATCCTGTGAGCCACAATAGCAGAGTAAACAGCGACACCGTCCTCGTTTCGTCTGCCATTATGCTTGGTCAATGTGACATTGCTTTCTGCAGTTAGCCTTATATGAGGCCGCCGCCGTGCTGATCTGGATCCTGCCACTGACGAGTGCACATGCACGCACGTGACTTTGTGTATGTACAACTCATTTTTTGATTATAAACAACACTCCGAGAACGACATCTCCGAATTTCATCGTGGCAGTTTAAATGATAACACCATGACAGCGCCGCTCTGTTCTGTCAGTCGTGTGGCCCCACCTAGTATTTCTATGGGGAAAATTGAGCCGTAGTGAACCACACGAAAATAAACTTAAAAAATGAAACTTGAACTTTGTTCAAGTCAAACTGTTTGTGTAAATACGTAATTTCTGATTAAATGGTTTAAAGTGTTTTACCCATTCTGCAACCAGTGCCATGGGGTCGATGACACAAGTACAGGCTATGGCGACAATGATTAATCCCACCTCCAACTCCTCCTGAAAACCAGTTTTTATTGTTCACGCTACAACTGTCATTTTTAAGTGAAAATGCCACTAATTAAGCTAATCTTGGCACGCCCATATACTGTTGTGCCATATACATTTACAAACCCCGGTAAAATATTTGATTGAGTGGGAAAAGTTCTTGTGTTGTTCATCCCAGATTAGTGTTTGGGTGAAACCATTTATTGGGAAACCACTCTGTTTCCTTTTTTCAAGTCATAATGACAACTGAAAATTTCCAAAAGTTTACAAACACCAGCTCTTAATATTTGTATTCCCTCCATAAATATCAACGAAAGCCTGAAGTCTCTTGAGGTGGTTGTCGATGAGGTTCTTTATCTTCTCTTTTGGTGAAGCAGCACATTCTTGGTCTGTGCTGCATGAACGACACGTTTGAGTTCTTCAGTGATTCTGAGATCAGGAGACTGAGATCCACTCCAGAACCTTCACTTTGTTCTGGTTGAACCGATGACGAGTGGGCGTGGCCTTGTTTTTTGGATTGTTGTGGTGTTGGAATATTCAGTTAAGTCCCATGCGTAGCTTCCGGCTGAGGATGCACACTTTCCTCCAGGATCCTTTGAAAACATGCTGCTTTCATCTTCCATCAATTCTGACCAAGTTTCCTGTGCCTTTGGAGCTCACACATCCCCAGAACATCAGTGACCTGCCTCCATGTTTCACAACGGGGATGGTTTTCTGTTCATCATAGGCCTTGTTGACTCCTCTCCAAATGTGGTGTTTATGGTTGTAACCGAAAATTTCAATTTTGGTCTCATTGCTCCAAATAACTTTGTTCAACAAGTTTATAGGACTGTCTCTGAGGCGCTGTAATCGGGTATGTTTTGGCTTTTATGTAAACTGGCTTTTTTTCAAAACTGAGTGTCTGGATGGCTGGCACGTGGTGTTCGGCAGCGTTAAAGACGGGCTGGATGTGGTGAGGAAGGTGGAGGCGTTCGGGTCTCAATCCGGAAGACTGCAGGGAGCTCAAGTAGATCCACACCGGCGACAAAATCACTCAATGCTTTTCTTCAATTTCAATTCTCTCAATTTTTCTTCAATTGTTGGTTAATGTGCTCCTTGAAACAGCCCCGTCTGTTTTTTTTCAGAGAGCCCTGCATTCCAACTGAAGTTTTTAATGGGTTTTGCATCTTTTACCATTTTTCTGGTTTCCTTAATGTGCCACTCAAACTCTTTTGTGTCAGTTTTTGTGCTCAGGCCAAATCACTAAACTTTTGATCAGGGTCATTTGGAAAGTTTCTGTTGTCATTATGATTTAAAAAGAGTAAACAGCTTTTTCACAATAAATGGCTTCCCCCAAACACTAACACTTTTGTGCATCATTTATATTGTCTGAAAAATAAGCAAGAAATCAGAAAATTTGAGCATCATGCTCTCCTGACAAGCATCACCTCTCCAGGGAATTTTAAGTCATAGATCCGATCCGTTCCGCAGACAGCTGACCTACAACCTTCATACCTCCAAAGAATGCTCACAGTGCAAAATAAATAACCGGGTAAATGTGGACAGGTCCTAAGTCTAGATTCTGCAAGTTCTGAATCATTAGTGGTGGAAAGTCGTGAAGATATCTGACAGAGCTTTTGTCTCCCAGAGGTGGATGTTCTGGAAGATTCTCAGATGCTGGAGATGGTCGTGCTGGTGTTGGGGATTCTCCTCGGCTTTCTGGGATTTCTTGCAGGAATCTTTTTCATCATCAAGAGCAAGCAGGAGCTACCGGCTGTATGATCACGGAGCATATCATCCATAATTATTTTCTTTCAGAAAGCAAATATAACTTAATTGGGTGAAAGGCATTGAATGTTTGTTTAAATACAAATAGCAATACTTTTTACTGTGCATTAAATAAAAAAAAATTTTAATGTACAATTAATGTAAATATTTTATCTGTATATGGTTGTTGAGAGAAAAAGTGACGTGTTTATGTAATACCTGTACAGTAAATATTCTAACACACAAAAATTTAAAAAGTGCATTGAACTCAGGGGTCTTGCATTATCTTGTACAGCATGTGAATAAGAAAAAAATAAATTCTGCCTGTTATGAAATAAAATGCATCGTGGAGTTTCGTATAGAATCTCTAATTTTGGCTAATAGTTTAATCTCTAATTGTGGCTAATAGTATATATGGAATATATAGGTGAGATCCGGGGGTTGCCCGCCTGGGACGGGGATCAATGCTGCTCCTGGATGGACAGACAGACGGCACATCGATGGAGCCAGTCAGGGACCTGGCTCCTCCCACACCAAACACTTTTTTTCACCCACACACATACTACAATGCAGTTTAGATGATTATAGTTGTTTGTCAATATTTATGTAAAAGGTATTGTATAAATTTGTATTTCATTTTGTTTAAGAATATATTTTGTATTCCTGGGTGATAAAGTTGAATGTACTTACCTGCTGATGGTTCGACCCATTTTGAGCTCTCCCATAGAGCTCAAGTTCATCCATTCTGGAGGAGAGCGGGAGAGAACAGACTGGTGCAAGTTCACCTGGTAAATGGCTGAACCTTGTGGCTTTTAGCTCTGTTTAGAGCTTACAGACTCCTTTCCTCCATTTGTTGCTGGATCCACCACTCTAAACCCTGTAGCAAACCCTTTGCTGATCCAGTTTAGAAGTGAGGTTTTTGCTGCAGAGCAAATTTTTCTTATTTAGCAACAGTGTTTTGTTTTGTAAATAATTATGTTTTGTTGTTGTTTTGGTTTGTTGAGTTTCACTCTAACTACTGGTAGCACAATAAAACACCTTGCCTGTAATTCCTCCTTGCCTCGACCCCATTTCAGTTCTTTGACCCTTGGTATCCCACCTCTGCCACCATGTGTCGTAATGTGGAACCCTAAAACGATCCAAGCGCGAATCCTGGTGGAAACTAAGAATACAAACCATGTACAAACCAATACAAAATGGCCACTGTGATGACATCTGCTCTCGCTCTACATGTTTAAAGGTTTTCGAGTTAAAAAGATCCATCATAAAACAACATTAAATGCAAGGCAATCCACTTATTTTGGCAAAACCCAGACAATGTGCCATTGTTCAACCAATCTGGAAAATTGCAAAAACGTTGACGGTGTTCTAATGTGTATTTGCAAAACCCAATAATCGCAATAATGAAACAAGGGCACGTGAGGAGCTTCCGAAATAAACCAGCACCTGGTTTTATGTTCAAAGAATTTATTGTCAAATTACATCTAAGGAAAAGCAAGTGCAGAACCTAGAAATAGACATTAGACTGGAATCTGCTTTGCTTCTGATGAATTCAGCTTCACTGATTTTATATGATGCACAAAAGTTAAAGTCTCTACATGAAAGGATTCCAGCTGTGAAGCAAAGAGGAGGAGGAGGTGTGAAGGTGCTTTGATGATTTTCTGCAGCCTCAGGTTTTCCCAGTTTAATTGGACCATCATTTATTTTTCATCAGGACAATGACCCCAAACACCATTCATGCATGTACATGCCCTTACGGGCTATTTGAGTGTAGATGGAGTGCTACCTAGATGACATCGCCTCAGAATCCCCTGTGTTAAAACCTAATCAAAAGGGCTTGGGTTGATATGAATGGCTGTAAAAGGCTGTTGAATCTCTCACTAAGAGAGAAACCAATAGCGAGCAACGATGATAATCAAAGCAAAGGTTTTTTTTTTTTTTTTATGAGGATCAAAAATTATACTTTTTGTTACCAATTAAATTATGTAGCTAAAAAAAGAATGCTTTGGTCCAGATGACACACCTGTGGAGAGACAGCAGTGGAGTTCTTATCTAGCTTATTCAATAGGATTTTAGAGAGTGAGAAGATGCCTGAGGAATGGAGGAGAAGTGTCCTAGTGCCAATCTTTAGGAACAAGGGTATACAGAGGTATAACGTTGATGAGCCACACAATGAAACTTTGGGCTAAGAAGGGAAGTGGATATTTGTGAGCAGCAGTATGGCTTCATGCCCAGGAAGAGCACTACTGATACAATTTTTGCTCTGAGAATGTTAATGGAGAAGTACAGAGCTGGTCATAAGTAGCTGCACTGCGTCTTTGTGGAGTTAGAAAAAGCGTATGACAGGGTGCCGAGAGAGGAGCTATGGTCCTGTATGAGGATGTCAGGAGTGAAAGAGAAGTACGTTAGAGTAGTAATGTATGGATATGCAGGATATGTATGAGAGGAGTATGACAGCAGAGAGATGTGCTGTATGTTAGACAAGGTGGATGTGGGGCTACATCAAGGATCAGCTTTGAGCTGTTCTTGTTTGCTATGGTGATGGACAGGTGACAGATGAGGTCAAGCAGGAATCTCCGTGGACAATGATGTTTGCAGATGATATTGTGATCTGTAGTGAGAGCAGAGAGCAGGTGGAGGAACAACTGGAAAGTTGGAGGTCAGCTCTAGAAAGAAAGTCAGTCGCTGTAAGACAGAATACATGTGTTTGAACGAGAGAGAGGGAAGTAGAACAGTGAGGTTACAGGGGCCTGAGGTCAAGAAGGTGCAGGAGTTTAGGTATTTGAGGTCAATAGTCCAGTGCGATGGGGAGTGTGGAAAAGAGGTGAAGAGACGAGTGCAGGCAGGTTGGAGTGGGTGGAGAAAAG
>SRMA01026869.1:100467-136538 GCA_007224835.1 Danionella cerebrum | reverse complement strand
CTCTAAAAAAGAGCTGAGCCTTCGCTCGGCTGCCAGTGTGAAATATTAATATAAAGCTAAACAAAAGCATACACAAACATATGCACCTTACATCACAATAGATTGCTCCTCGCAGCATCGTCTGGGAGTCTGTCTCGACTCAGCCAGTAAATATTAATGTGCTTTTCCCATCCAGTGCATTTCAATAACCATCTCTTCCCATCTGCCCTCGCTCTCCTCGGATCCTCAAGACCTTATACAAAGATCTTAGTGAAGAGGAGATGGTATCGACCACCTGACCGTATCAAGTTCAGATATTCCAGGCATCGTTTCACCCAATAAATGGAATTTATTTGAGTCCCTCGTGAGGTCAATAGCTTAGACCTAGATCTCTTACAAAAACATTTAAAAACAAGGCTCTAAATGTGACATCAATGACATTCTAAAGACCCATAAAAGAGTTCAACCTGTTCATCACTAAATTTACAAAATGTTTTTCTTGTTCCAAGAAGCAGAAACTCTTCCTTTTTTCATTCTTTTCTGCCAGAAATATAACATTTTTTAAAGTTAGTTCTTTCATCAAAAATATGTGTCATTATGAACCGAAAAGGAATTTCTGCGCAAACCTCTTTTTCAGAAATAGTGCCTACCTAGTCCCAAAGTCCTGGCAGTTTGGTAGATGGAACCAGGTTTACAATCTCGTATATGTTGCACTCTATATTCAGTCATAGATAAATAAAGCAGAGAACACTTTTTAACTTAGATTTTTTTTTTTTTTTTTTGCAGACACATGTAATAATTTGCAGTAGTTGTACGGACAAGATTTTCAAGTCTGATGAAAACACAACAAAACCTTTTACCACATCAAGAGAAAGGCCTTTAAAAACTGATCCACGATGAGAAATCCACCCGGCTGCATATATTTTCCCTTATGCCGCGTGCAGACCAAAGGAGACGAGCAGCGACAGGGCGACGTGATCCCAGTCATGGAGACCGGTGACTTCCGACTACGAAAACACGAGCGACTCTCAGTGTGTGTTTGGCGCTATAAAAGGGGGCATGTGTTAGGTTGCATTGTAGCTCGTCAAATAGTTTTAAAATATATTAGAAAAAGGACCGGAATTTTTTCACTCACAAAGCCGAACCAAATATTTTTCATTTTTCCAAAACATTAAATTGGAAGGTTGAATCACAGGCACACAAACTTATTTAAAGACGACTTAATTAAAGAACCTTTAAATGTCCGGATGGATGGTAATGGCGTATGAAATAACATGAAGGTTAGTAATTAATGAGACCATTTTCACCTCATGGAAAGATCAAGAGACGTGTTTTGTGACTGATTTCATTCTTCAAAACCTAATCTACGCACCATTAACGAGTATTTTGGCTTACTTTGAGGTACAATTGAAACAAGACATCTTTAGTTCCGCTGCATTGAGTTTTCAGTTAATAACAGGATTATATTTGATTTCTGAAGATACTGTAAAATACAGAATGTGAGGTGATTTATATAATGTAGCCGGTAATGCAGCCATTTGTACAAGATCCCAGCTTCTATCAAGGAACACACCAACCGTAAATCAGAGCAATCCAGTGCATGTCGAACTTCCCCTATATCATCCACACAAAACACGTCTAGGATTTCATCTGAATACGATGAAAAAAAATCAAAGTTCCTGTTATTAATCAGACATGATATAATGAAACTTAAAATATATTGAGAACCAAAATGACTCGAGTATAGATAAATACATACAAATAAATGCATGAATAGGCATAAATAAATATTTGCTTAAATAAATACATTTATGAATACATACATAAATAATTATATATTCAAATAAATACTTAAATAAAATAATATAACTATAAAATAAATAGAACTAATGTATACATCTGTACTTTTTATTTTTCTGTTTTATTTGTTTACACATTTAATTCTGTGTTAATATGCTAATTATGTGGGCGGTCCTAGCATCGGTTGAAGCCAGGATTGTTGAAATCAGAAACATTCTCTATGGCTAAAATGTAATGTGTTGATGATCTAATGGTTTACTTATTCAGTAAAAAAGAGAAAAAAGGCTTTTGTGTGATCAAGTGCTGTTTCACATGATAAAATCAATTTCAATAACGATTCGGAATATCCTTCTCTCCATAAAACTGAGCAGAATCGTTCATTTTACAGGAATGTTGCACCAGCTCCTGATAAAGCTCTCATTTGTTGGCTACCGTGAGATACGTTTTTAAAAAATATCTTGAGAAGAGCAAGAGCAGCTTCCACAACAAATCAGCAGCAGAGACTGAGTGTGAGTTCACCAATCCCGGCTTAGGCTGAAGTTAGGACCGCCCATGTAGTTAACATATGAAAACAGAAATAAATTAATGTGGAAATTGATAAATAAGCGAGAAAAAAGCAATGTTGAAATGTAGACATGCATTATTTTTTTATTTATCAATAAACCCATCTATTCTTTTATTAAACTTTTTTTAGTTTGGCGTATATTTATTTATTCATTCATGCATTTAGTTATATTCATTTGTATAATATTTATTTTACGCTTATAGTCATTTTTGGTTATAAATAAGCGAGTGGCCATTCGAGGGACTGAGCTCTACTTTTAGCTCTTCAACAGAAAGCTTGGGTGACATCAGACGCTGCATCTGCTGCAAGGTTTCATCTGGTACCACTCCACCAGTACCTTACCAGGACTCATTTAACATGCTCATGACATCAGCCATAGGGTTCTGAAGAGCGGCGGCGTCCTCCCTCAACCCAACACCATCTGCTCAAGGTCTCTCACTCAAGTGGTGGCTTTGGAACAGACTATAATGTTGTTTCTTCTGCTGTAACATGTTTGGAATGTTCCTGACGTTGAGATTGCCGCCTGCTCATGAGCGGCTACAGACAATAAATGAATAAATACATGAAGTGTTTTTTAAATAAAGCTACATTGGATTTCTATCATTAAACATTTAGAAACAACACTCTCGCGTCGATACATTTTGGTCACGTCTCCCAGCCCTTTTGCATTACATCCATGAGCTCATCGTTTTCTAGGATCTTTAGATACTGACAGCCACGCAACACATCAATTAGTCACTCTGAAGGTAAATGTTTTTGCAAGTAATTGTGTTAAACATTCATGAAGCTCTACTTCCATTGGTCGTATGTATTTAAGGACATCCTCATTGCTGATTGGCTGGCGGCTCATGCTGATTGTCCTCAGTATGCTTGTTGTCTTTACTCAGACCTGATTCAGTCTCTGCAGTCACATCAAACCCTTCTCTACATTCAAACTCATTCATAGCTACTCCACCCCTCTTCCTACTTCCTCCTACCACTTCTTGTTTTTCCCTGCTGCCTCCTACCTCACTTCCTGTAGCCGTCTCTGTCTCTTCCTGTTTCTGTTTTGTCTCGTCAGTGGACTCATTGTTCAGTTTGTTGCCTGGCTGCTCAACTGCATCTCCATGGCTCCTCTCAGCTCTGCCACATGCTTTTTGTTCATGTATCTCCTTCTCTGCAGCCGACCTGGACTCTTTCTTCTTCTTGTTCTTTGGTACGTCTTTGACCGAGTTCTTGTTGGACTTGTTCCGTGTCTTAAAGATGACTTTCTAAAAAGGAAAACGCAGACGTTAATTCTAACACTGTTTCCATTTAATTAAATCCTGATATATAGTGTGACGAGCTGTGAGGTGTGATTAGCGTTGCCAGTTGCGAGCTCTTAAAGGGGAGAGCAGCCGGTGAGAAGAGATTCACAACAGACAACGGAGCAGCAGATGAATGCCGCGAGAGCCACCGGAAGCTGAAGGAGCCTAGGAGGTGCCCACCGACTGGGTTTAGAGTGTCGCCGTTGGGCCAACAACGAGAGTCCACACCACTGGCCCGAAAACCCACATGCTACTGGACTAAGGAGGGTGAATGCACCCTGGACTACTCCCAGCACACTATCCAAAACAGCGCTCATCTGACCTGCCCACCACCGTCTCCAGAAAAATACTGAGTGACTTTTAATTATTTATTTGGTCTACCATAATGTAAATAGAAACGCCCGTGCGGCATCGACGAGACTGCGTGTGTCCGTGTCTCTCGCACCACCCTGCAACAACAGACTGAAATTTAATTAACTTTTATTTATTGAATGTTTCATACTTCAAAGCAGAGAAAAACACAGATTAGAGTTTGGTTTGGAGAGCAGTTGTCTCTTAATTGTGTGGTTATTTGATTTTATTAATGACGTTATGACATAAGTTTTTCTATGTTATTCAGTTCTCCCAGGTCCAGCTATTGTGAAGGAATCTTTTAAAGATATAGAAATGATCATAAAAAATTATCTTTTGAGATACATTTTGCCACAATTTCTAAAACATCTCACAGTTAGACTTTAGAGGCAGGTTCAAGATCAATCTTCAACTCTATCAGAAACATTTACCAACCTGAACAATGTAAATTATAACATTTGCTCCATGAAATTAAGGAAAAATTACTTTATGCATTTACACTTTAACTTTGGAATTTTAAGAATTCTCCATAAAACTGAAAAAACAGGCAAAATTAAATAAGATCAGCAATGTAGATCATATCCACCAATGTTTAAACTTCACATAATTAATCAAATATAAATGTGATCTAGAATAATGAATAAATTAGAATAAAATAATTATTCCACATCCTTGTGCTCCTTTCTCCCTTTGAAGAAAGTGTGCTTTAAGGGTCTGATACACCTTAAAATACTTTAAATCACTTTTAAATCGAGCGAAATATTACATATAGATTACCAAAAGATTGATATAGATTAATATAACAAATGTTAGAGTCAAGGTGTTGTAACGTTAAAAAAAATAACGTTTATCATGTGGAAAGTGCTGCTCTGAAGCGCAACTTAGAGAAACCCCCTCTCAGATGCGTCTCTCCATTGCTTCTCACACGCTCGGTATTCTCTGCGCTCGTGCTTGAAACCGTGTTTGTGTCAGTAATTCATGAAATATCTTGAGAAAGTTAACTTGGTGCCGTAATGTCTTCCGCATCCTGTTCCACCTCCTTCAACACATCGCCTCACTCTCAAGGTAAGGTTTCACATTTGTGCACATATTAAGTATTTTGCGTGTGTTTTATTGTCATTTATTACATTAACAATGTGTAGATTTAAGGATTGAAGAAACGTTATTTGATTGTTCTGAGAGCCGTTGCACGGAGAGCCGTTCTAAGAGCCGTTGCACGGATTAGGCGTTTTATATGTAAAACTTGCTTCGAGATATGAAATGTTCAAGATACAAATGCTGCCCTGTAACGGATTAATTTCGTATCTCGAGGTACCACTGTATATATAGTTGCGGGTTGGCGAGAGAAACACGGACACACTGACACTATTGACTTTTATGATAAAGAGCACACCACCTAAATAAAAAGAGTTACTTCTTGGAGATAATGGTCAGCCGTATTGGCAAGCATGGCTCAGAGTAGTGCGTGGGGTACTCTGGGTTGCCTTTACCACGCTTAGTCCATCTGTTGTTTCTTTAAACTCTTGAGATGATTAAAGCACTTGTTACATTGCAACATGACAAGTCTAAAAACAGAACTGTAAAAGCAAGCGCATCATGTTCTTTATTCTTAACATATTTGGCATCTTAGAAAGATTATAAACGCCTTAGAAGTCATCTGTGTCTAGTGTCATCTGTTGTCTTTAAACGCTCGGAAATGAGAAACTGATTCTTCGCAGAAAGACACAGATGCGTCATTGAGTTACGACCACCAGGCGTGGTTCATTCAGAAGGGGGCGTGGCAGACGCATAGTGGTAAGTGGAACAGGTGTAATCGGCGTTTGGGGAGACTCACAACGTGAGACATTGGTTTATGATAAATATTGTGTTTTAAAGTTATGAAAGGGACATCGCTCATCTAGAGGGGACCACCTTTTATCTGAAATGCTTTGAAAAAGGCATGGCTCCTTTAAATGATCCCTTCTCTGGTGAGTCTACTGTTTTATGTTTACATCGATACGTGAGTTTGTAGGTTAGCACAATGCACCTTTTCTCCAGAAAAATGTTCAAAGCGATCACAGAGCGAGTAAATATCATTTAGAAAAGCCAAACACAGTGTACTATCCATTACAGGCATGTGTAAACCCCTCCCTGGGGTTTCTTTGAAGTGACAGAGTTAAAGCTTTCAGTAAATTATGCATTGTTCTATTTTAGCGCCGTGTGCGTGGCTGTCCTATTTTATGAATCGTTTCAGGAAATGACTGCTGCCTGCTCTGAACCCTGACAAAACACTCCGTGTTAGACACACAAACGAATCAGAGCCCCGGAGGAGAAAAAACTCCCAGGGTGCAGCAGTTTGGTACTGACGTATTCAATCTGGTTCAGGGTATATGCTTTGAATTAAGGGTAACTCTTTGTTCTTAAACAACCCGTGTTTGCCTCCAAAGATGAACCCAACGCCTGAGTTCACAATGAAACTATAAATGCTCCCGCTGAGCCGTCGACGTACTCTGAACTGTCACACTGCGAGTGAATGAAGTGAGAGGTCACGCACCTTGGAGTCTTTCTTCTTTCGTGGCAGCACTGGTCTCTGGAGGAAAACGATCTGTTTTGTGGCCAAACTTCCATCACTGTGAGAGAGAGAGACAGGAGATGCATGAGAGTGAGTTACTGAGATGGTGCTCGTCTTTTGGTATTTTTCTTGCTTTTATTGTAATTCCATTCTATTGCTTGTGATTCAGCATGGTTTCTTATGCTCTCTGTCGGTTTTGACATCCAGAGGAATCCAAAGCAGAAGGTGAATGCATGTTTCCATCATTCTCCGGTGCACTCTTGCTAAAACAGCTGCAAGAATCCGTTTTGTTTCTGTGTGTGTCATCTGCATGAGTGCTTGACCAGGATGAAGATTTTTTTGTAGAATTTCCGAGGCCTGGAGAAAATTCAAACTCTCGTGCTTATAATTCACTTTAAACCTTACAATTGGCTGCAAAAACAACCATTTAGTCCCAATCTGGAGGCCCAATGCTGAGTATTTAGCATAGGTCGCTGTTATTAGGTCATTATCAAAACTGCAGGACAATTATGACTCAACAACAGTATTATGTTGCCCATGGTCTTAAGTCTTGGTTATGATCTTAGGGATATTTGTGTCTGTTTAGGAGCTATCGGTATCTAAACCCACAGCATGATTAACTCCGGTCTCTGTGAAATACAGTGAAAGGAAATATTGTTTTGTCTTTTCTTCTTTCCATGATACACAGGATGTAAACAGTATCATATTTTCAGAGATTTACATGTGTTGAACAAGATTTATGTATTGTCTGTTACATTAAATTGAATTTAATTCAATCTTTTGTTCGCAATTTCTGACTTCCTGAAAAGAAGTTTCTCGGGATGTATTTTTGGCTTCTATGACTCATCTGTATTTGAATAATTCATGAGCCTGACCTCTATTATCCTATGAGAAGATGAGAGTGGTTTATTAATAAATAATGATGCCTAACTCTTGACAGTTTGTCGTTCTGAATGATTTGGATTTTTTGTTTCCATGGTGCCCCTCCTTGAACCGCCACAGTAACGTGGTGGAAGGGTTAGAGTGCTCGAGTGAACCTGGGAGCTATGTTGTCGGGGGCTTACTGCTCTTGGTAGGGTCTCCCATGGGTGACGAGCCACACTAAGAGCGGTTTAGAAGCCGCTTATGAATACAACAGGTTCCGGGACGTCGCCTGGATTGGTGTCACCGGGCTCCACCCTGGAACCAGGTCTGGGAACAGGGCTCGCAGGCGCAGATCGCAGGCTCCCACGAAACCCGGCCAGGCCCAGCCTGAAAAGGCTATGTGGGATCACCCTCCAGTGGACCCATCACCCGCAGGAGGGACCATAAGGGACATCAGCGGCGGGAGAAGAAGGATGGTTTCCATTGTGCAAAGGTGCTAACATGCCTTTTTTTCCCACGACAGTTTCTTGTAATGGCAAAATTGAGCACAGCACAAAACTCAAGGTAGTTATATAAAGCAGCAACAAGGTCTCTCCGAGACAAAGCTCCCAGACTGGGGTTTCAAGATGTGCTGCTCAAGCTTTTTTGAAGAAGCACAAAGAAGCATGAGGATTGTTGACGGTCACCCAAGGAAACTTGTGCAGCAGGGTCATTATTCTTCTAAACAATGTCGAGCAGTGACATCAGCTCAGAGCAGAGAGCTCTGGTCAAAAGAGGTCTTCATCGAAGATTTGCTTCCAAAAAGTCATACCTCTTACATGGGAACCAGGGCAAACAACTCCAATATGCACAAAAAACATAGGTACTGGGAGCTGACAAAAAGCAGCAGGTGCTCTGGACTGATATTTTAATCTCTAGTTTGTTTGTTGAATGGCTTGAAAGGTCAAAGCAAATATTGATTT
The DNA here is from genome assembly GCA_007224835.1 of Danionella cerebrum. NCBI lineage: Eukaryota > Metazoa > Chordata > Actinopteri > Cypriniformes > Danionidae > Danionella > Danionella cerebrum. Next base: position 128,180 of record SRMA01026869.1, on the reverse strand, counting down.
CATTTAGCTTTCTCTGTAAATGATTTACTGCTTTGCTTCAACACTTACATTTCTCAAAGCATTCTTTGTTTACAGTCATTTTCACACCTGCCTTAAACTGGTGCTGTACCCACCTTTAAACAACCAGCTTACACCAGTGACATTATACGAGATAATAGCCTGGTTAAGTTTCTTAGACTTTGGATATTCAACATCTTATCTAATATTTACAGCTTGGAAACTGCTGAATGATGCAGAAAGCCCCCCGGAGATCTCTTCAAATCTTCAGCGCAGAGTGCAATGGGAACATCTACCATTATGTAAAATAAGCTTGTGATGAGCAAATCTCCCTTTGCTGCCTGTCAGCGTTTCACCATCCGCATGTGTGGAGAAAGATTGCCGAGCAAACACAGAGCTCAGACTTTGGCATATTTGGTGTAAAGCCGTGTTTAATGTTGATCAGTCAGTTCAGATAAGCTGTATAATCTTTAGAGTTCTGCTAGTGAACAGTTTCATCCTCCCAGCCTTAAGAAATCTCACCAAGACTTCTGGGTCCCTGATAAAAGCTGACAATCGATACCAAATGTCTACTTCCTCTGTTTTCCCAGATCACTTCCTGCTGTCAAGGAACCGTATATTCGTTTATTGGCCTGGATAAATCAAAGTAAACTAGATTCTGGAGAGGCTTGCTGCATTACAATGTAGACGAGCGTCTGGTAAAGCTATAGACGTTCCGTTCCTTAAACACGTCTGCTTCTTGACTTTCTAGAGGACACTCATGCACACGCATCGCCTCTACAATCCCATCATTAAGGGCCTAATTGAATGGTAACTTCGGCAATTCTGAATGTAATAAATGTGCAAGCGCTCAGAATGCTGTGATGCATAGTAATGAGACGCTTGTGTGTGTTTGGAAATGAGCGAGAGCTGACGATAAACAGAAACTCATCTGCATGTAAACAAGGGCTGGAGAATGATCATGTTTGTTTGGACACGGTTGTGATTGCTACAGAAACACCCTCTGTTATTTTCTGCTGATTACAACGTTAGCATTGTGGACAAAAAGTCAATATTTGTGTCACACTTTCAGACCTTATACGCAGAAAACCATTCTCATCTCAGGAGATGTATAATTAGTCTGCACAAATATAAATGGAATGTATCTCAAAATAGTCCACTCGAGGTTTACTGGCAATTTAAGAAGTCATCCAAAGGTGATTCGTTTGGTCAGCTTTGGGAAATGAAGAACTTCTCTGCATCCTGCTTTGAGCATATCTACCAGATGCTATTTCTGTGAAGGGAAAGTAGTTAACCTTGGCGACCATTGTTTGGTTGCTTCATTATAATCTTTAAGCTTTTCAAATATGTTTTTCATTTATTTTCATCCAACTTTGATGAATTATTTCCATGTAAACAAGTTCTATTAGGCCCCGAAGCCTCTGTAATCTGTTTTTTTCTCTCAAAAAAACTATTGAAGAAATTCCTGTAGCTGTACTTCCTAATGTCAAATAAATACGTGTAACATGTTGAAAGCTGTTGCAGAACAGATCAGCCAATCGGAGGCTGGCAAACGTTTTACTTACATTCAACTAGGAGGACAAATAATAAAAACTATAGGAACCTCTTCACATTTAACAAATCATGTTTAAAGAGGAGTAGAGGTGAACCTACAATCTGGTAATCTGGCATCCAATGGTTCCTCTCTGTATGATTGGAATTACATTATCCTGCAATCACCTTTACGCAGTACCTTCTTCTACAAAATCACATATCCTCACTCCCAGTGCTTTATAGCTTTCTATCTTCTGGAATAGAAAACTTGGAGAACTGGAGGTGTTAATGTGTGCAGCATGCTTTGTTAAGATGTACTCGCACAGTAGTTAGTCGTTCAGTTCTAGGAATGATGCAGTATGGGTGGGGAGGTTGGGATGGGTATTTGTTTTGCCTGGGTTTTCCTTTTGTTGACAAGTCTCTTCCTTTGGGTATTTATGTGACATGACTTGCATACAACATGTTCATAAAAGGTTTATTGGTTCCAAAATGCGAGTTAGTGCCAAAACTGAAGTGTATTGTGTTCACATCTAAAAATCCCATAAGCAATTTTCCAAAAAAAAAAAAAAAAAAAAAAAAACAATAATCGGTATGTAATTCAGTCCTGGTTTTTTTTCCAAACAGTGATAAACGCCGGTCTAGTTTTTTTCACAAAATGCATAACTCCATTAAACCAAGCACCAAGAAGATGAGGGGCCGTCGGTCTCATCCTCCTTAGAACAAAGTCTGCCTCCTAAAAGACTCTTAATTATGTTGTTTCTAAAGCTGTATTTAAATGAAATGATGGATTTTAGATTATTTATTGAATTTATTTAGAGCTAAAAGCTCTGTTTAGAAAAAGAACAGTTCAGACCGGTCATTTTGAACTGTATCTACCAAAAACGATCTTCTGCTACGAGAGCTCCAACACTCAGGCTCATCAGGTGTTGTCATAGAAAATTGTTAGCATTACAAATAATATTAATATCAATGACAATACTTAATAATGTTAAGCCAGTTATGATAAATATATGAAATAAAATAAAATAAAATAATATGAGTAACAAGGATATTTAGATTTTGCTGCGAAGCATCTTTATTTTCCTTTTCATTAAAATCTGCATTTTTTTGTTAGAAGACTGTTTTGTTCCTTTGTTTATTTGTGTGATTTATTCTCATGTGGCACCAATTAAAGACTTTTGCCTGGAATCTTGAACTGAGTCAATCTTTCATCTTACCGACCGAAACACGACCGCTCCAAACATTACTACAAGATATAAAATGGCGACTGGCAAAAGTTTTAGAATTATTCCACAAAGAAACCAGCCGCTTGGTTCAATATCAATGTTTGTTACTATATTCTGAACACTTAAAAAAAAAAAACATATAAATGCGTTGGAGTTATCGGATTTTGAAAATAAACATAAAATGTTTATGAATTGAAACATGAAAATCTGGATTTGAAAGGTTTATGTTTGTGTGACTTTGAGGTGCTTTATGAAAGGGATTTCTGAATGGCATTTTTAACATTAAAGCTTTGTGATTAATAAACAAAGAAAATCATGAAATTCTCGACCCAGGACATTTTCTCTCCCTTTCACTCACCCTCTTGGTGTTCCAGGACCTCCTCGTGGACAATCACCTTTTTATCCCTCATTTAAAATAGTCAATTCTCATGAGGATTCACTTGTTATTTACTTTGAATGCTGTTCTCATCCCATGTCATGAGCAGCACTGTACATGTCGTGTTTTATCCCGGGGTTGCCAGGTTGTTTTCTGCCACCCAAGAAAACAAGGCCAGCCATTACCAAGACTTTGAGCAGTGACAGATCTGCTGTAACTAGAGCAGTTTTGTGATTAATTAGCTCTTGCAGAGGTGCAGTTGTATGTTGTGGCATTTTGTGAAAGTTTAAAATAGTGGCGTAATTAATCAGCAGGGGCTTGAGGACGGACAGAAGGCTGACACGTGAGAGAAAGGCCAGACATGACAGATGGAGATTACTTGCTGAACTTCAGTGCACCGCCGCCGTCGTCGCCGGAAGCTTCCGCTGGCTACTGCAGGAGTTATCAGTTAGCTTGTATTGACATTTCATTACAGAGAATCAACAGAGGAGTTCTGCTCCCTGCGACAGCAAGAGCCAGTCCTTCCATCTGACGCAGCGAGGTCTATATATTTGAGAACGAGATTACTCTCCATAAAGGGCCAGACAGGTTTTATTTAGAAGCATAGCAAAGACTGGTTAAAGATCTCCTGGGCTCATTCTGCACAGTGCTTGGCTGGTTGTGTGTTGGGTAGAAGGATCTGTATCTTTTTTGAGCTTGTGCTCTGCTTTGGTTTTGCTTTCCCTCTTTTAGTAACCAGCCTTTTTAGTCCAGAGGTCTGTAGCATGATTGTGGATGGAGAAACATGAGTTTATAAAACCAGTCAGGTTTTATTGATGCCATGAAGAAGCTCATAAATTCTCTCTGTCAACTTCAGTTTTGATCATTAAAGGGGTCATCTTATGTAAACTCCACGTTTCTGACATTCATTGCATCTTTTCCTGTCGTTCCCCCATCAAAAACATGCCTGTAGTTTTATCTTTCATGCATGTTTGTGTGATCCTGTTTTCCTTTTTTGTGAGCTGAAAACACCTCGATGGTCTTAACACCACCCATAGTTTTTATCTCCGCCCACTGCCCAATCGGATTAATCACTAGTACAGCTCATCTCTATGCAGAGCGGGCACAATGTCGGACCCGGAAGTGTCAGAGCACCAGACCCACGCTGAAATACAGTGGCAAAACAGTGTGTTTCAGATTTCTAGAGCCAAATTTATTCGCTAAAAATGGGTAGCTTTTGTGTCTGTCAGTCAGAGAAAACTTGTAAAGATAACTTGTGTTTATGACTGCCAGGTGATTGTTGGTCAGCAGGGGGCGTGGCAAAAGTAGGATTGGAGGTAAATCATATTTTGCAGAGGCTAAAAATACGAGGTGATTCTAAGATGTTGTTTATGATTAATGTTGCATTTAGAAAGCTAGAACGGTGCAGTGCTACAACAGAGGCCCCAGGATTGGTTCAAGGAGTGCACAAACATAAAATACTGATGAAGGATTAGGAAGAAAAAGCCATTGCAACAGACGGAGGGGGGTTACGTCATTCATAGATTCCTTTGATTACATTGGACGAATGTAAGTGTGTGATCGCTGATGACCTACCCTGGAGCAGCTTAGCCGTGCTGTGTTGATAACCATGGCGACAAACAATTACTTTTATAATACCCAAATCTGAGGATTGGACAAACTGTTTCTAAACTTGTTGACATGTGTAAATGACATTTACGTTTTTGAAAGTTTTCTAGATTAGTGTAGCTCCCTCCAATCAAAAGCAGCAGTCTCTAAGATTTTTGTATCTATTGTTCGAAAAGAATAGTGAATGTTGTGGTTAACACTGCTAGACTAAATGAAGGCCTAATAATAATATAACCTAGTAAACATTACATTACGCACTCAAAAAGCGGAAAATATATATATATTTATTTTTTATTTTTTTATTTATTTATTTTTTAAATTTATTATATACTTCCCCCCCGTGTCACCCACCACGTAACTGAGTGGTCAGAGAAGCGCGCATCATAGTGCAACACTACAACAGTATTTTTAATTGAGGCGCACCATCAGAAAAGATAACCCCTTTGTCTACATTGACAACATAAAGGAAATAAACAGACTTTGTAGCGCATCTGACTATTCAGCTTCCGTTGTGACTGACAGTTCAGCTGGAAGGAACTTCACATAATGCCACCAAATTAGAGAGGACACATGTGTGAGCTTTGTGATGACTCAATATGAAGCAAATATACATTTATTAGAAGTCTGTATTGCTATAAAGTAGATTAGAGAGCACCCTGGCATCATTTAAATTAGTTTTATAGTGAATTATTTAATTTTATAATTTGTGGGCAGGCTCATAATGTAACGTAAGCTGATATTGGACAATTCCATGCGGTGCACCAGACAATTTCTCGACACACTGGTTGGAAAACACTGCACTAGAAGAATAAAACAAAATGAATTACGCAGGCATGCAGTAGGAGACAGAAGGTCGCATGCACATACATAGATCTGGTTGTTTCACATAACCTTTAGATAATATTGATGATTTGTGTTAATCCAGGAAATAAACCTAGGAGGCCAAGGTCCCAGTTTACATTGGTAATACTGCAATCAGCTGGGCTCTATGGTTGATAATCTGGTTTAAATCAGCGCTTCCGCTCAACCCAACACTCACTTCTGAGATGTCGAGACTGGTCGGCTCCAAGCAAACATCACAATGACACATTTACAGTTTTTCCTTTACAGCTTTAAACCCATTTCCCCTTTTTTAACACTTATGCAGTTCTATTAAGTGTTAAAACACTATTTAGGTTATGCATTATATTCAATTACAAAGCTGTGCTAAGAAAAGCATCTCCAATAAATGCACAGTGTTTCTCTTTAAACATGTGTCTGAAGTAGATTAATTTCTCATCATTAAAGTTAATATTCTGCAAAGAAAAGGGCCTTGAAAGTGATTTTAATTGCATCTCATCATGAACCTGACTACCACTGTATGAATCTTGGAATGCTGTCAATTCCTAAATGCTTTCTGTTTTTTCCCTTTGCACATGAGACGGATCCTGACAGAGCAGAGAAATCTCGCCCACACTCGACAACAGCTTCTCGCAGGGGACTGCCACACACCCTGCTCTCTCACTCCCATTGGTAGCTGCAGCAGTGCTTTGCAAATCATTTGCATAGTTCCTTTCTCTCAACTTTGTTGTAGGCGTACTGATGCATCATCAGATCATAAGCTTCCATTAAAAGTGTATGAGCTGACACTTGCTGAAAATACCACTGATCTGTTTCTGCTTTCCAGTCTGATAACGAGTGTTCATCCCGTGATACGAAGATATTGTGAATTTATGCAGAGTATGAGATCCAAGTGCAGCTCTCATGATTACCCGAGCAAACTGGTCCAACGAAAGCCAGAAACAGACTGGGAGCTAACAGAAACATGCTAAACCAGGCCCCAGGTACACAAGGAATAATAGTGAAAAATGATGGAGACATGAAAAAAGCATTATTTGCGAGCAAAGATGGGATGATGAGATGAATGATTGGGGAAGAGAAAACACCTGGAGTGCTTGATCCACAGCAGCTGAAACTAATTACCTGAGAGAAATCAAGGGCTTTTGGGAAATGTAGTCGCTCATCACACTGTTTGAAACTGTGGTTGATTTATCAGTCTTTAGTTTTAAAAGTGGCTGAAATGTATTAACTTAAAAACCAGGACAAAACAATTTCCTAGAAAAATAATCTATTAATGTATAAGTATTAATGTTTACACTGCAGTTGATTGTGTCTCAGTTCAAATGTTTTTCTCATATGTGACTTATGTTTGTGTAAACTGAAAAAAAATGCATGCATCCAGATATTTTGAGACTGTTCATATATGGAAATAAATAGAGTTGTTCAGATTCCGATACCAGTATCGAAAATGCTGCCGATACCACAAAAAAATCTGGCATTGGTATTGGCGAGTATTTGAATCCACGTACCGATCCGATACCATTTTCATAAACATAACCTTGTTAAGCCCGCTAGCTTTGTTTATCGCTACAAAGCGGAAATCAATTCTTCTTCGCTGCTCAGAATGTAAACACAGGAAGTTGTGTCGTGTTGCCACAAGCAACCAATGAGAAGGACAAGCCGCGCCAGACGCAACAAACATTGGAAGCTTCATTCAAACAAAGAGAAAAGTTTACACAAGACAGTCAACAAGCAATAAAGATAACCGACAGGATTATCGAGTTTATTGTACTGGATGACCAGCCACTCTCAGTGGTCGAAAACTGAACATGTGGAGCCCCGGTACAGTTTGGCTGGTCGCAAATATATCTCCGAAACAACGCTCCCTAAGCTATATGAGACAGTGCGTGAACACACTTCATGTAAACTAAAGGACGTGCAAACTATCAGCTTCACTACTGACATCTGGAGCTGCGACTCGAATCCCGCGGTCTTTACTGAGTTTGACAGAACACTGGGTGGCTTTTTACTCTTTTACTCTTCAAAGTAAAGAAGAGGCTAACAAGTTTCACGGCTCACACGCGTCCATAGCTGAATCAATCGAGGGTATGCTTGTGAAGTGGAATATTTCTAAATCCAGTGTTCATGGTATTTTGTGCGACAACGCAAGCAACGTGAAAAAAGCAATGAATAAACAGATTAGCTCCACCACCTCGTCTGTAGCGGAAGTGATCCCCTCAGTTACAGTTCTAAAACAGCTACTTGCTCGGAAGAGCCATGAGGACAGTGGTATAAAAACAATGAACACTACCCTTCTTGAGGCCGTCAAGAAACAATTCGCAACCATCGAGGAAGAGCCCTTGTATGCAGTTGCCACTCTCTTGTATCCACGTTTCAAAAATAGGTATGTCTATTACATTTTTTTTCATGTCCATATTGATTATTGTCATTGCCATATTGAGTTTATCGGAAGCACAACATAAAATAATTTATTTTAAATTATAAAAAGCATAAAATGTCAATTAATACAGGGCTAGTATTATCTACAGCTGTATATACAGATACACACCCAGGTATCGGATCGGTACTCTGTATCGGCCGATACTCTGAGCCCGATTATCGGGAGAGGAAAAATGGTATCGGAACATCTCTAGAAATAAATCAGATCTCCACCAAGAACAAGCAAATCAGATTGTCTGAAGCATTGCAGACTCTGCGTCACCTGGCAAATGCAGTTGAACACAGAGAACAAAGGCCCCTTTTCTCCTTCTCCACCTCAAAATGATTTGGCTATTTAACTTAAGTCAATTTTGCCATAATTAGCATGTTTCACATGCAACATCTTTTCCACTTTGCACTGCTACAACATCCTGGTGACCTTGTGCATGTTGCTATGGCAAGTGCAAACACACAAATTGCATACGGGTCACATTTGAAAGAACATGTAAACAGAAGCTGAAAAAAGAGCCACAGACATCCAATCACAACTGAGAATCAAGGTCTGTATTGTAAATAAGATATAACAGGGAGGAGTCTGAGAGGGAAACAAAAGTGACAGAACTGGATGAACCTGGATGGTTCCTAAATGGGAGAACACATGGGAGAAACCGTGTTGCTTAATGTGGGAAGATAAGGTCAGTAGGTGTTCAACCCGAGGACTGTGTGAGTGCAGAGATGGGGACACTGCTCTACCGTTTCAAGAAGCAAAATTCTTGGAATATGACTTATTCCAAGAAATAAAGTCCACAAGGTCTTTTCTACCTCTTTTCTTTTACTTTTTCTACACCTCGGGATGAGCTTCTAAATCGGGCCTAGGTTTTATTGCAAAAAAAAAGTGACCACTTCCTCTTGATCAGTAACTAATCAGTCGTCGAGCTCTCTGATTGGCCACTGCATTTTCCCAGTAGTGGTGTAGTCGGGGCTATACGCACATTTACTCCGTATGCCAACTTTTTTCCCTGGGCTGTTGGGGTATTATGACTTCTGATGATCAATAATTGTGTGTACCCTCTGTACTTGTTTTGCTCATTAGACTTTTCCAATTTACATGCATTTGCGTCACTTGCGTCAAAATTAAAATTGGTGCATTTTTATTCAGGAACGGTAGGTGACAGAACTCGACCACTTGAACTGAAATAAAAAAATATTTTATTAAAAACAATCAAAAAGCAAAACACAGGAAAAAACATAAAAGACCACACATGGGAAAACCTTGAATAAGCTAAAACTGGTTCTGGGTAACTACTAAATGAGGAAACAAACAAAATACGGAGCACGAGGAGTGACTTACAGACCAGCATACAGACAGACGACAGAACAGAAAAACAGCGAGATGCAAGTGAGGAAATGAAAATGAGGGAGAATTATGGGAGAACCAAGAACACCTGTGAGGAGGAAATTTGGTGAAACAAGGGACCAGGCACGAAGGAGAAAGATGGAGAAGCAAATGCGGAAAGGGACGTGTGCGAAAGTATGCGTGCAGGCAGGGCTTGAACCAGCAGGCAGCTGGAGGGAGGGAACTGAGACAGGAGAGGGCGCTAGAGAGGAGGGAGAACAAGACATGGGACATGACAGAATTCCATCATTTCCCGCCTCCCCCAAAAACCTTATTAAGCATTCGCAGCAGCTGCGAGAAAAGGAGTGACGTTATTTCGGAGACGATGACAAGCCAACTGAGGATGATGTCTCGCTGAACAGTTCAGGTAAAACACAATGTTTGAAATTTGTTTTTATAGCGCCCACCGCGACGGGGAATGACACATTAGACATTACTATTAAAATATTGCGGTCAAAAAGAACGGTCACGATTTATGTCTTTGCCTCATCGTTTGCTGTTAGCTTTTTTTGAAACAAGAACGAATCAGAAAATCAAATATTAGCTGATTGATGATTAAAGTAGTCTTTTAAATGTAAAGTTACACAAAAAGTAAGTTGAAAGCTGTCTGCATTCAGGTGGAAGCTTCACAGCCACAGACGCTATTGAGCTAACGTTAACCTGGACCAATTTAATGGCTGGAGCATTAATGAATCTATAAATAATTAACTTATAAATGTGACTGTCAAACTATTTGAGGTATACTTTAAGCATCGACACAAACAGACATGTTTTAATATTTAATTAAAGAAGTCTCCAAATGTTACCTCTGCATTCACTTAACTGTTTTTAAAGTGTCTTAACGTTACAACGTAATGGCTAATTGTATGGACTAAAGTTATTTTCAATATAATTGGACAAATACTCCAGCCCGCATAATATACAGTACAATCTTTTAATAGGAAATAATGTCGTTTAGATGGCTAGAATGAGGTTAAGGATAATGATGCACTAAAAAGATCTACATCTGCTCTCTTTTTTTCTACAATATGATAAGTAGAAGAAAAGGAAAGTCAGTCTGACTGACTGTTTTGGAAGGTAAACGAAATTGGATGTGGGGTTAGAGCTGAACTCTACAAGACACAAGCTATAGGTGCCCCAGGACTGAGTTTGGGCACCAATGGAGCATACAATAAGTTTAAAAAAGAGACACATGAAAATGTATTTACATTGAATTAATTAATTGATTGCCAATTAATCAAAGAACATTGATTTTCGTCATATCTTTACACACTTTTATTTACAATTTGGGTTTGGTAAGTTAAGGTGGAAAATAGTATGCCGCCTTTTTTTTAGGACTACTGCCACTGGTTCCCAGTGTGTGGCACAAAAACAGTACAACCACAGCTTCATAATAGCCAGCAAACAATTTTACCATTTGTTAGTCCTACTGTTTAAAAGAAAATTGTGCTTTTCTGTAACTGGGGTTTTTATGGTAGTGCTGTGTATTTATGTTGTATTTACTATTGATGTCACCAAGCAGAACTTGAATGACTCGTCTAAAACAAACCCACTCAGAGTGGATTCTGAAAGCTCAGTCAAGTTGTGTCAGTTCTAAACTCCAGTGGAATATCTGCACAAATGGGGTGTGCTCTGGCTCTTCTCGAGAGGATACTCTCCTCTTATTGGTATGGTGCTAAAATATTATTGCGAAGTGCATATAATGTTAATAATGTGGTGCTGCGGATCACCTGTTCCTCTTGATGATGGGAGTAGGCAAGACACATGTGAGTCTCCACCCGAAAGAAGCCAGGGACTGCAGCAGGGGGAGGTAGTCAGCCTTCACCTCTAAACCCTGAGAGAAAAGATACCATTCAGTCAAGCTCTTAAAACTACAAGAAAAACTTCAATTTTAACCATTTGTGTTGCAATTGATTGATTTTTACTATAAAAGATCATTTATTGTCTAATGACTCATGAAGTGCATTTTGAATCCCCGATACTCATTTCAGTCATAACAGATGAAGAAGCTTGTCTAAAGAACCTGTGAGTTTTCATTCTTGATTCTTAACCCTTAGAAGTCGGGGCGTTTTTAGCGTTTTTTTTTTATTATTATTCATAAATCCCCCAAAGCAAAGACAAGGTAAAAAAAATCCTTAACCTTATACACTGTTCCAATACCTTTTTGCTCCAGAATTTAGAAAAACACATCACAGGTCTTGTAATTCTAAGGGGTTTCCCTTCTTTTCATCACTAGGTGGCACTAATGGCACCTAGTTGGGGTCTGCAAAACGAAACTGAAAGACATTAATTATGTGTCATAACTCTTGTAATGTTCATTTAAAACCAAAAAAGTCAAAATGTCAGGATTTGCTGGTGACAGAACTCAAGTATGGTAGCTCAGAGGTTAACAAAAATCTTTATTAAAAAACACAAAGTACAAAATAAAGCTCCACGGGGGGGAGATAACCTCATATAACTAAAACTAGCTCCAGAGGAGCACAGCATAAACTAACTAAGAAACAAAAAAAACACGCAGACAAGGAACTCTACTCACTTGAAAAGATTACCAATAAAAATAGAACTGAAGAGTTGCATTCTGACATTAAAGACTTGATTATAAAGATGAGGGCGTTCAGACTAACATGCAATAAACCAGCCACAAAAAAAGAAAAGGAACTTAAGTAGTGAAAACCTAATGACCAGACAGAGAACACTATCAGGGAAAACGAGGAAGCAGGTGGAGAAGGGAAACACAGAGAGAGCTGAGAGGAAAATAACAATGAAGGGGAAAAAGGTAGAGAAAGAAACACAAACTGAGAGAGTTCTAAGGGTTAATGAGGCAGCTTGCTTTTCAGCACTTTCAGAAAGACACTCTTATTTTAGGAGCACACAGGAAGTGACTGTGGTTAAACTGCTCCTGTGTTCAGCTTGTGACACACTCAGAATGAAAACACACAACCTCCTGTGTGATAACTGCACACGTATCGTACGACATGCTGCCATTAACACCATTTCCAGTTATACAAGAGTGACACGTTCTCCCTCCAATGACCTTTATTCTCATGGTTAACAACCTGTGACCCCACCACAGGCACTGGTGTTATTAATGGAATGTTTTTTTATTTGACAAAATATATTTTCATATACAGTAGGGAAGTACTTTTTGTTTCCAGGAATGGAGATGTGTAATTTACATCACAGCTGCACCTCAGCTGCTAGAAACTGAAGAAAAAATGCAGAAATGCATATTTAATAATTATTTTGTTCCACAAAATATGTATCTGTAAAGTAGGGAAATTAAATGTAATGTTTGGTCTCAAAAGAATTACAGAGGTCAGAAGCTTCCTGTTGAATACGACAAAGATGGGAGAAGAACGGGTAAACAAAGTCCCCGTCTCCTCGAAGTAAGTACCGAACCGTGAGCTTTGTGTCATATCCCTAGTATGAACTGTGGTAACCATTGAGACCGTGCTCCAAAACCTCCTCAGGTCTTCCTTTGTAGTTCTAGGTTAGTTTCTAACCATTCTCAGAATCCGTTATTTATTTTATATTCATTAATGGAGCCCCATCCATTTCTAATGATTCTGTCCATTGTTGTTTCATTTTTACCTATTTTTGTGCAATCCATCCTCACGTAGGTTTACAATTTTGTCCCTGGTGTCCGTAGACAAGTCTTAGTCACAGTAGAGGGATTTAAAGCTTACTGAGTGATTGGACCGGTGTCTTTTGTACAGTTAATGAGTTCAAACAGGTGCAATTAATCCAGGTAATTAAAGATAAATCATCTTCTCGATGAGAGCCGCATTATTAAGTGCGGAAATTAAGATTTTATTTAGTTTCTCAAACAATTATCAATATGTTTCTTTACCATAATTGTTGGTATTAGTATTCTCACTATTCTTAAGACATGATTTATTTTTGTAATTACTTTTTGCATTAGTACAAATCTCAGAACATCTTGATAAATTTACATTTGTTATAATGGTATAATGAATGCATGCCGTCTGCCATTTCCATTTTTGTCTTAAACACAGCACTGTAGAATTCCTTCAACAGCATCTTAATCTTACGTAGAATTTCTGTCTCAAACGCTGCTGCTTATGAAGCTTTTGGGATGTTCTCGGGTTCTGCATTCGTGGGATGTGTCTCAACACCCTTTTGCCCAGCATTGGTGAGATTGCCGTGGGTCAAGCTTTGAGGGCTCCGAAGATTCTGTTGTAATGGTTTTGGGTATTTGAATTGGCTTAAACTCCAGAGGAGGCCTTCTGGGAGTTCAAATATGTGTGAAGAGGTTTTTGTTGGAAGCTTTCCCAGTGGAGGTCATGTTTAACACCAGCTCTGGCTTAAAAGTGGAGGAGGGTTGAGGAAATATGTATTTAATGGCATTGTGTAGCTGCAGCATTGAGGTGAGCATGAACACTGTTGGGATGACGAACAGATCCAAAGGTGACACATTTTTAACCCATAGGTTTAGATGTTTGCCACAGAAGCCGCAAGAACAAGAGCGTGTAAAAGGATAGTGGTCCTCTTTTTCTGCTGCTTGTTTCTTACATTTATTCTTCATCTGAACTTTCTGTAATTATCAAGTCAACTCTTGAATACACACTATGATTTCATGCAGATTGGCCTACATAGATTGAAATATTTATGATCATTATAAATTAACCTCATCTGCGGTAAATTTGACAACTGCACACATCACTTTTATCCGTCAAAAGAACAGCCAATGAATCTTCAGGATGTCTGTATCTTCTAGGAGAGGTTTGCAGTGATTCTGTTTGCTAGTTAATACCGGGAGATGAAAAGAGCACGATGTACTTCATAATTACACAAATGTTAAACTGACAGAGGTCCCTGAGCTGCCGAGCCCTGCTCAAAATAAACATTTCATTCACCAGAGCCCATAAGGGTTTTACGTGGCTCACATTGTAAAAAACAGAACATGATTGAAAAAAAAAAACAAGGGTGAGGAGTCTAACACTTACCACGACAGTCTCTATAATGGACACCACAGTGATTTATACAAGAGTGGTTCTTTTATTAAGTGAACACTGGACTCACCATCCAGTGGCTTGAGGTGAAGGGTGCCATTCGAGTATTACAACACAAGCCTTTTGACTCAATGCAAGGGTCAAATATGCATTAAATCATTGAGGAATAGTGTGCTATTACATTGCTGCAATATTTCTGCAGTTTTATATATTTTGAAAAGTCTAAATCATTGGCAGAAAGAAGCTTAAGCTATTTTCTGCAGTTAAATTTGCAGCTTTGAACGAAAATAAATGAAATAAAATAGATATTTATCTCTCAAAAAAAAAAATTTATCTCTTTTTTTGTTCTTCATTTCTGTTTTTCTCGTTCGACCTTTGACGCTTTCTCACACGGAGGCGGGGTTTAACTCCTCCTAGGTGGTCTGCATTAGCAGGTAAGTCTCCGCATTGATCTGCTATCACAACCCACGTGGAACAAACCACTCCTTAATGGCCCAAGGAATAGATGGAGGGGGTGAGGATTATATTTGGAAGAGCTGATGGAAGTTCGTGCTTAGTTTCAGTTTGGTAATGTTCTTTTTCTTTGTTGGTTCATTTTACACAGGAGTGTTAATGCAGACAAATTGTTAAAACGAGGCTTTATGAAGCTTTGAATCACTGAGATGAAAATTCAATCCGCGCTATATAGGGTTTATTGTGTTCTTTTGTTATGTTCCAGTTTTATGTTGTTGTTTTGTGTTAATTGTGTTAAACATGTTCTGAAATTTGCTTTATGAGAACGGTGTTGCATTAAATGCCCTGCGCTGCGCACTGCTCAGTGGTTAAGCTTGTGCTCTGCTGTTGGTGGTACATTTGTATTGCTGTGAAACTCAATCTTATCAATGTTGGGTGAGTTAAGCAACCCTTATTTCTTGATTAAAATACACACTCTCAAAGCTGGGTCAGATGAACATAAAAAATGTTTTGATTTTTTTTGTTTACAATAGATTCACTACAAGTAGATAGGCACAAGTAGAGGAGTGATTTAAGTTTTTTTGCTTCATTTTATATATGTTTTTATAGCTTTCTCCCTATTCAAAATGAATGTTTAACAGATTGTTATTATGAGTAAGATTTGATTTTTGCGTATTATATTTCTAGTTGAATTTAATTGTTGAATTGAATGTTATTGTTCCGGTTTCAGCTGATATTTTTAGAAGAAATCAGTAATAATTTTTCAAATGGTTCCATTAAATACACTGTACTGGATATTAGAGATTGCATTGTGGGTTGAAACACATTTTGCAGCCCACAATGCAATACAAAGGTTCCTCGCCATGACACCATTAACTGTACATGAGGATCTGACAAGTCTATTTTGGCTCCGAACACTTTCCGTCAGCGAAACAGATTTCTGCTCACAATCTTCAATTCTCAACAGCTAAATATAGCACAGCCTTGTTTTTACACCTATATCACACTTCTTCACCCGGGGTGCATCGAGCTGGCAGAGGCGTTTGAGAGCCTGCATGAACTAAATATAAATCCATAGATTCATAGCCTCAAGCCCTGACAGGAAACATCCGTCCTTAGCATTAACATCACTCATGTTTAACTGTAACTTTAGATTAATAAACACTCGGTTCGCCACACTGTTTTCCTCATGCTGGCAGGAGCAACATAAAGGTTACTTTGCCAAAGGAGGTGTTTTAGAGGCAGAGCCACCGCACAGATCTCATGCTGCTGACCTTCACATCTGATCTTCCACTCAGGCCACACACTGAAGATGCCTGAGGAGGACAATCTCATGGTTGAGAGTTTGCTCAGACGAGTTGCAGTTACTTTCAGTGGAGTACAGAAATATTATACTCAAGGAAAAGTACCGTTACTTGCCAAAAAAGGAAAGAAAGTAGAGTAACGGTAGCTCTTTTGAAACGAGAGAGAATAGAAAGAAAAATAAAATAAAATAGAGAGAGAGTGAGTGAGGGTGAGAAAAAAGAAAAGCATGAAAGAAAAGAGACAATAGCATGAAGAGAAAGAGAGAGCAAGATGGAGGAAAAATTGTCATCATACGCAGTTTGATTGGGAGGATCACTGTAGAACAAAATACATAAATAACAATAAAGTACCGGTAGTTTAGAGAGGATGAAGGAAAGTAGAGCAGTAAAATTAGAGATGCAGAGCTAGAAATGCCCTCAAGTAAAAGTAAAATTAATTTCTGAATCTACTCACTAAATTACTATTTCTGAGAAAAACGACCCAATTTCAGTAATTGTCATCCGTTACTTTACTCCACAAGTTATTTCAGCTGACCACATCTGGTTCTCCTTAGATCACCAATAGATCACAGATCCCTCAAAATCTGTGCCTTCTCCCATCAGAAATCAGGAACACTGGAACTCCTTCTTGCCTTTAGACTCAGTCAATGTCTATACAAACAAACCCACTATGTTCACGAGCAAATGCAAATGGTGTAAAGACTATACCAAACCAACAGGTGGCAGTTGATTATAACACTGAAGTCATTTCAGCTCATCACACAAACAAGTTTCTGGCATCGCAGTCCTGTGTTCATTCACCATAGGACTTGATCTTTGGAAACAAATAAGGCAATGACAGGCACAGAGCGTGACCACAATGACAAACCCCACCTCCAACACTCCCTACTACATGCCCAGCAAATGATGCACTGTTGAATATTAAAGCAAAGCTACAAGAAAACTTTTGATTCTGTAGCAGTATCACAAATATCGATCCTTTGGTAGCATCTGGCTTTCACTACTGGCAAATAAACAAAGAGAGAGTGAAAATATTTAGTGGAGACTGCGCTTGCTTTGTTCTCAGTAAACCAACTTGACATTCCAGGTTCAGAGTACCACTTTCAATTGATCTCAGTGTTTTTCTCACACTTCACATTCCACAACGTTTCATTTTTCCAAACCGTTAGCTGCTATGAGCTTCGTTATGCTAATCTCATTGGAGCTCTAATTGGGTTTGCGCTAATGATGGAAGTGCTTCAAACAGTCAGCTCTACATGGCTGCCGTTATCTTGTTAACTCTGTCACATCTCTCTTATCAGTGTCCAGAGAGAAGATGTTTCATGTGTTCCCTCTCCTTCAGAATTAAATAAATTCAATCCAAACTTTAAAAGAACTGCCTCACGAGGAAAATTACTAATGTTAAGAGATGTCAGAAAGCTTCAAAACACCAGAAAAGAATCTCCAGCTGAAGAGCTGCTACAATGTTGGGCTACTTTAAAGTCCGGGTCTTAGCGGAGACAAATATAGATTAATTCTGATTATTCCAAGTCAGGGTTCAGGTAGAGGTCAAGTTTGACTGCAAATATTCATAGCAACAATAAAACACAAATAGTGAGAGAAACACAATGGCTGTATAGGACCAATACAAAAGACCCAACATAGTCACTGATATATTTGTTTTCTGATGTATAAAATCTAAGTCGAGGGTGTTGTATAATAACTTTAAAAAAATCTTTCATGTTTTTACACTATTTTAATATCTCTACATTAGATTTGTACATTGTATTGTGTAGTTTACTTCTTGCATGAAAGTAATTTTGTCTTCATGAATGCGACATTTAAAGATTTCTTTTTTTCAGTCTGTAGTTTGTGCAAAGTGTTGCAATCTTTGAATGTTCGAAAAAGAAATTGATAAATTAGTACTTAGTAATGTAAACCAGAAAAACAACAATGAAAAGTGAAGTGTACTTAAAAAAAAACTAAAGAAACTAAAGAAACTAAAGAAAAACTTGATAAAAGCAGAAACAAGAGCATTGCAGAAAAGAATGGAACACTCTGTCTCTCTGTGAACAGAATGACACTTGTCTTTATTGAGAACATAATGAAAACAATAATAAAAAAAAAAAACATGTCAATCCTTGAGTACATTCGAGTCAGGTTTAGCCCCTGGAGTCTTGCATAAAGAATAAATTTGGAGGTGTGGACTACAGTGACTTTGAATCATAAAAAACCCTTCAAACTTTTGGAGTTGGTACAAAACATCTTTATGTGAGAGATATCTCACCAAAAACATCTTCCACAGAACATGAATTGATTTAAATAAAGCTTAAATAAACATTGATAGATAGAGATCTCTATAAAGAATGTGAAATGAGGTTTGGTGTGTTCCAAGCCCTAGTGTAAAAGAAAATTCCCAATGATCTCTAGATGGTTTCTGAAACGTGGATTAACGGACACTCAAACGACCGATTTTACCCACAATCCTCTATTAAGTTGAATGTTGTTTTCAATCTTATTTGATGCATTTCAGTTATCTCTGATCTCTATCTTTATCAGTATGAAAAGCATCTTAATTTGGCTCTAAAGTAAACACTAATAACTCATGCTATTGATTTTTTGCCTGAAAGTAAAGTAGAGCTGTTAGTGTAAGGTACTCGAATTAGGATGCAGTCACAAAGAAAGAAAAATAAATTAATTAAAATATAACTGCAAGCATTAATTACGGGGCCAAGCATCCAGAAGGCAAAATGTCTGCCAAACGAAGCTCACACATCTGACCGAACGAGTGGTGCCAACGGAAAAAGAGTTTTGCACTGCCGTATCGAATCTGTTTTTGCAAGGAGAACGACCAATGAAAGCTGGCTCTTTTGATGACATGAGTAGAACGTAAAAAAGTTATTGTCATAACTTTTCATGACAATTTCGTATAGGAAACAGGGAAACAAAATCACCACAAATTCTCTCTTTTCTCCACATTTTTGGCAAACAGCTCCATGTGATCAGCCCCCAACAGAATAAACCGCTCGACATCCAGGATTTTTTTCAACGTGTTCTTTGATTTCTTCTCTGTCATCGTCTTCTTATTTCCCATTTCCCATTGTGGCGCAGTTCATCTGTTGTACCGTGTACGCCATCTTCAGGCAGGGAGCGTCATTGCAGCAATATTTCCTCGACCCAGATGAAGAGCACCCTGCTGAGAAGCCATCAGGAGATTCCTGCACATCTCTTTTTGGATCGGTGTGTAGAAGTCCTCCTCAACCATCCACGGGAAGTGGCAATCAGTTATTACTTCTAAAGGTCCGCTTACTTTTGCACCATAACTTATTTTCAGTTATTAAGACATGAAGATCAGAATTTATGTCTAAATATTTTTAGACACATTATGTTAATCAACATCCCTTTTATGACCAATTTGTTAAGAAAACAATGCAATTCCAAAAGGTCACATGCTTTTTACTAGACACCATTTTGTAACTGTGTCCCATTTTATGTGGATATCTACGCAGTCAGTTTTCAAAGTTTATTGCACTTATTTTCGTTTATTTGCAGCATAAGAACACGTTCAATTCTTTTTTACTCTATATCTCAGTTATTCATCTTTTGGTTGCGACTTAATTTCTCATAACAATGGCTTTGTTTTTCATTTTCAGCTTCATCTCATTTCCTCTTTTTTTCTGAAGTACTGTTATAATAATAACATACCAAAGCTCACTGCGAGTGTGAGTAAAGGCTGTTAAGGCAATTTCCTTCTCTGTGGATCAAAACTAATAAGTTGTGCTGTGAGTAAAGCTTCTTGGATTATTCCTCAGGGAAATCTCAATTGGACAATATTTTTTTGCGTTTTAGTTTTGAGGATCAGAGCTGTAGTGACAGAGTCTTTGTTGCATTTGCTGTTTCACTGTAAGGTTTTGCTGCTTATTGATTTTTCTTGAGCTCAAGAATAGAGTTCTCACTCACTTTGACTCTTATCATGCAAGCACGGCTTTAAAAATGCTTTAGTTTACAATGCGAATTTAGTTTCAATAAAGTTTACATACCAAGGCAAAAAGTTTTTTTTTCCAAAGACATGAATCGTATCACAAAAGCCTTTTTTTATACTCATCACTAGTGTTTGGATGAAGCCATTAATTGTGAAACAGCTCTGTTTCCTCATTTTAAATCGCAGCAGAAACTTTCCAAATGATCAAAAGTTTACACAACTCTTAATATTTTGTATATAACATCAATAGCAGCCTAAAGTCTCTTGAGGTAGTTGTGGATGAGGTTCTTTATCTTCTCTGTTGGTAAAGCAACACATTCTTCTTGGAAAAAAGCATCCAACTTTTGCATGAAGGGAACGGAGTTCTTCAGTGATATTGAGTTCAGGAGACTGAGATCCGCTCCAGAACCTTCTCTTTGTTCTGGTGGAACCAATGACGAGTGGCTGTGGCCTGGTGTTTTGGGTCGTTGAGGTGTTTGAATCTCCACTAACGTCCCATGAGCAGCTTCCGGCTGAGGATGCACACTTTCCTCCAGGATTCTTTGATAACATGCTGCTTTCATCTTCCTTCAATTCTGACCAAGTTTCCTGTACCTTTGGAGCTCACACATCCCCAGAACATCAGTGACCCGCCTCCGTGTTTCACAGTGAGGATGGTACTCAATTATCATGACTCCTCACCAAATATAACATTTATGGTTGTGATCACAAAGTTTTATTTTGGTCTTATCGCTCCAAGCCTGAAGATTGAGCCTCATTTCTTTAAGCTTTTCAAACCTAATATAAATAAATTGTAGAGGCTAGCATTATAGCTTGGGCCACGCGGCTTGCAGAATATTAATTCCGGGGGAGGACAGAAAGAGTGTGCTCCTCCACACAAACACCGCACACACAGAAGAGGGAGAACTATAGACGGATGAGAGCTTCAGGATTTAAGCTCAGAACTCGATTACACTGATAGCATCAGTGCACAGTGCTAACTAACAAAACACTGGCAGCTTGGAGACACACACCCATCTGAACTTGACCACATGGAGCCAGGTTTGAAAAGAATCAATAGAGAATCTGGAACATTGTTTGATTTAAACAAGCACAGTTAAACCCAGGCTGATGGGTTCTGTTTGTCTCCTGTCAATCCTTAAGCATGAACCATAACAGCATTTCCGTCCCTCCTGTGGGATCGAAAATTACGATTTTTGGGACCTAATAACAAACCTAATAACTTTCACTGATTGATCTGATCTGGAATGGGTGGAGCAGATGTCTCTCTGATGCTCATTTCACCAGAAGGAGAGTTAAACAACAAATATACACATTATTTATACTTGATCAAGTATAATATTAATGACATCTAAACAGTGGAGTGTCCAGATTACAGTGAGTCTGTGGCAGCGTTAAAAAAAATCCACCGCTTGCACGAAATGCTGTTCCATTTCCTCTGAGTCTATGATAAATAGAGAATTGAGCCTTGTTAAAGAATCCCCAGGAAAATGACGATGGCAGGACAGCACTCACTTATGTTTATCGTATGAGCCGATGGGTTTCTTCTGTAATTATTTTTATTTAACACAATTTCGGACCTTTTCACTCAATAAGCCCTATATGGGGTCAATAAAATCTCGCAGATTTTATTTTAATGTTTAAAAGGCTCAAATATTCCATTGAAATCACTAGGAGAGAAAAGCTGAATACAAGCAAAAGTTTCCTACAAACTGTTTATGAGCAACAAGTGAAGTCACACTCATCTGGGTGTGGGTGTTTTAATACCAACGCTTAGTTGGAGTGTTTTCTTAGTTTTACATCAGGCCTCTCAGCTTTCAATCAAACCATTTACAGCACCAGTGTTTCACATTGGGCAGAGCTTTTTAGAACTCGTCTTTTTCAGCACTTTTACTACTTTACAATTTGCTTTAAAACTGTTTTGTGCCAAAGCTTGATATCATTTCTTTTAGATTAATCCCAGCTTTCTTTTATTTGCTGATTGTTTCAATTACATTACAGAATAATTCCACAACCTTGTGGTAACAAAAAAGGCAATTCTGAGTAATTTTGTCTTTTTTATTTGTCTCTCTATCACGTGGTCATGCGGACGGCATATTCAATATTTATTTTCAACATGAATCATCTCAGCAGTAGCTCCAGGTTTTGCTTCAATGGTTGATGGTCTCCCTGGAACCTTTCTGTGATGAGTTATGATATCGGTGGCGTGATATATCGCATATTGAACTCAATTCTGCCATATTTTCAATTTACTTTCACAGACCAAAATGTGAACGATCATTAACTCTATTCATGCGTATGGAGAGCCAGAAGATGTGTTCTTCTTCAGCCAAAAGTTCTAGCATGTAAATGAGCTCACTAGCGCCCCCACTTTCATACATTTCTTTATTTGGGAATCGATGGCCCATTAGCGTCATTAAAAACATAACACTAATCAACTTTGCGAGCACAATGCTATTTTAATAAAAAAAAAATGCTACTTCAAATTAAAAGCACAAATTAAAATTTTTTGAGTTGTATTTGTGTTTTTGGCAGATTATTAGAAGTCTGGACTAATGTGCAAGAGCTGGGAGTTAACAGATCTGATTAATTAAAAACAGCAAAACAAGTAAAACAAAGAACCCTCGATGGGGAAAAGTAGGCAGGCAGAACGAAGCTAAATAAACTAATACTGAATATTTAACTAAACTAAAAAAACAAGCTTCATCTTACATCTAAGAACGACTTTAGACTCTATGGCAGGCGTGGAGTACAAATAGTAAAACACAATTGAACAATGAACAACACATGGCAAAGATCATGACGTTATAAGATAACAGGTGGAACATACCAAGAACCGGAAGACTGAAACACAAACAAACACATGAAAGGGCAAGTGAGAGCGGAGGGTCACAAGAGGGAATATCAGGAGAGCTGTGTAGAGAAACCACGGGTGGAGTAACAGAGAATGAGGAAAGAGGGTGCAAGAGAGCATGACAGTTCTTGATTTGCAATAGCGCGTGCAAAGTTTATTTGGGTTTCATTTTGTGCACTGATGGGCCAATATACTTTTAGTGTGAAGAAAGTTGTCCTTTTTGCGTGCAAAGCCCCAAAGATTTGCACAAATTTAATTTTTCAGCAAAACCCTGCCTCCTTTTCTCGCTCGCTCTTTGGTTAAAGTTTCTAAATAGAGTAATGCATTCTGGACGTTGTGTACATTTGCAAAATAAAACAACAGTGAAGAGCAGAATTATATCCGTTAACTTACATCCATGATCGTCCACTGTTCCACCACTATTGCGTCGTAAGCAGTGACTGTGTTAATGTTGCTCTCCGCACCCTCCTGAAATATGAAGACACTCTCCAACATCTTCACCTGGTCATCTGCAGACAGATCAAGGAGAAAGCAGAAGATAAAGATCGTGTTTGCAAAACAGGAACCGCATGTACATGGCATCACAGTCATGCGGAAAAAAGTGGTACTCGCTGAACAGTGGGAGGAGCTACAGGCGCAGCCTTGTATTGGAAAATGGCTGACGGGATTTTTAAGTTTCTATCTGCATTACTAAGCTTTGAAATGCTCCAAAACATCAAATACTCCTTCCTTTAATTATTATTTTAATTAATTTAGTTTTATTGACATCACTGTTTTCATTCCATACAGTCTCAGAGCTGCACACGGCACAACTATAGAAAGCTTCTGATTGGTCAACGTGGTGCGGAAAATCCGCCAAAGTTGAACTATCTCATTTGCGCGGCTCAAAACACGCGTATCACACATTCACACCATTGTGCGAATTGCGCACAAACGTGTCTTTGCATTGACTTAACATGTAAAACGCCAACATATGTAACATGCAAACCGCCTAGGGTGTGAACATAGCTTAGTGGTTTAAAACTAAGAAATTATTAAAAACATTTTGTATGAAATCAAGTAAATATTTGTTTGTTTTTTTGTGGAAGATCAGATTCTGTGGAAGCTAATCCTGTGAAGGCTGAAGACGGAAGCTCAGTTTTCTGTAGGAACAGAGAACATATGAAGAGAAGAAAAGACATGAGAGCGGAAGGAAAGGGACACAGAGAGAATAATTACACACCTAATAAACCAACGCATTTACATTTGGAAAGATTCCAGGTGAAATAGATGACGTTGTTTTAAAAGGCTCAGTTTTATGGCCTGATGTCACAGCCGCTTGCTGTGATTCCCACACGTGGCCCTGTTTTAGACAGATCTTTATTTAAGGCTGGATAATAAGCTCTGCAGAGTATTGAAGATGAGCACAAGGGCTTCTGGGAACCGGATTGCTTCCTGTGTTATTTCTGCCCGGTGTCCTCTCGTGGCCCAATCGCTTCCTTATTACGCTTACCCCATTTACACACTAATACTGTTTGCGCTGGTCTGTCTGCTCTGGGAGATCACATTATGGGATGGACGATGGTGGGCCAGCCCCTGGCGTGATCCGATGGGACCGGGCTTTTCCTAACAGAGGGAGGGAATCCACTGTCTGCTGCAATAACCTATTTATGGCTGCACTTACCCAATTGAAGTCATCTTTCAGACAGAGCCATTGTTCTGGCCACCATGCCTCAGATGCTCCCAGTAGGGATGGTAATTGGAAAAGTCCACCCTGGAGATTGTGTGAGCATCGAAGCTTGTCTGGACCAATGCTAAGAGATACTTTGAACAAATGTGCTATAAAAAAACCCTTTTTTTTAGACTTACATCCCAGGCCTTTTTGAAATCTGACAATAGCGTGCACAGAAATCTCTTCGTCTTCATACAGAGAACTTTCTTCAAGCACAATTAATATCAGGCATATTTAGATTTTAGTATTTAGCAGCTGCTTTTATCCAAAGCAACATACACTGTATTGTACAAACTTCCCTCATATTCTCACTTTAGGCAGCAGAAAAGATTTTCGTATTGAATAAAATGCTATAATATGCTCAGAACCGACTGAGATACATACCAAACCGTGATCTTTGTGCATCCCCAATGTGTGCTCTACCAGACTGTCAGATTGCTTTGGATTGCAGACCCTGTGAAGTGTGAGCAATGTCTTCCAAAAGTGAACAGATATTTCTGACAGAGGCATTGTTTTGACCACCAAGCATCAGATGGTTCCACTTGGGCGGTAATTGGAAAAGTGCACTCAGGAGGTTCTTGGGTTTATCTGGACACAGGGTCATGTCCTCTTTTCTCCAGTTGTCGACTCGATCAGGCGTCAGGCTCAGAGAGGCTGGTTTACCGAGACTGACAGCAGAGATTGAGTGTTCGAGGGAGTCAGACTGCTGGAGATTGTCGAATCATTGAGAGCGTTTAACTGTAAGTATGTGGCAGAGAGAGCTGCTAACACTCATGTATATTTTACAGCAGTGGACAGAAGCGGGTCGAGACAGAACACACCACAGAAACAAACAACTGCAGTGAGCAACACCGGGTGGACGCACAGGTTTTTCACAGATTAAATGTTTACTTCACCAGCGAAAACCACAAACCTAATGGTTGTTCATAGACAGATTTACCGAACACTGCACTCTGTACCCACCACTGATCAAACCCCATCAACCTGCCTTTTCTATTCTGTCTCTAGCCGTCTACAACTGTCTGTCTCCTCAGCAAAATTCCTTGCTCTGTTTATCATATTTTCTGATATTTACATAAAACGGTTCCATCAAGTTCTATTTTTATCATATTGCCTTTCAATTCAATCCATCCATCTGCTCCTGTATCTCTTGAGTCATGTCACAGTGACTAAGATTAGTTTATATCATTTTTTCCATCCATTATTTTATTAAATTATTTATTATGTTTCTGTCCATTCAATTTAACATTTAACATTCATGTGTCATTTCCTGCATTTAATTTTGTTCGGTCACATTTTCCATAAATTTCTTTGAGAAATGAAGCTATTACTAATCCCTGGACTGTCTGAAAACTGAATTCTAGATGTCTGGCAGGTGATAACTAATTTTGAAACACTCCTCGGGGTCACTTCCTGTATCAACACACTACAATGGGAACCATAATAATGCACTGAAAACTCGTGTAGCACCCAAAACAATCTCTCAATATTATTAACAAGGGTTTCACAAGTTTGCTCTTTAAATTTCAGAGTTGAGGTGTTCTAGATCAGGGGTCACCAACCTTTTTGAAACCGAGAGCTACTTCCTGGGTACTGATTAATGCAAAGGGCTACCACTTAAACATATAAAGTGAAAAAAAAATAATATTTCTATGCAACGCTTTATATTTATGATTTGTCTTAGTGCAAGTGTTATTTAAATTGAAAAAAATATATATACAAGTTTAAAACACTTCAAAATGATAACTTCTACAAGAGTCCAAGAAAATCACAATGTCCAATGTATAAATAATAAATCATAGAAATACATAAAGTGAGCTAAGATAATTTTTTTTTCATTGTTAAAATTTTAACATACACAATTTTTACATTTTACAAATGCATTGAATTAAATATGAACTGGAAACCAAATCTGGTATCTTGTTTTTTTCACTTATTATTGGGAAGCCTGGCATTGCAGGCGGTTTACCAGTATGTTGTACTCTGAGTGAATTTGGTGTCGTGAAATGTCACTCAGCGTTGTGCCGCTTGGCCACCACCGCCACAGTCGTCGCGCAAATAAGACAAACATATGCTGCTTCTACAGAGGTAAAAAATAAACCTTTACCTTGCATTCGTTGCGAATATTAAATGATCTTTCTATGAGTCCGTCGTCTTAATTTCGCTGCGCTGCTTCATTGTTTCGTCGTAGCGCATCATACTGACCTTTCTGAACAAAATTTCTGATCATACTGAACAAACTCTCCCCGGTCGTAGTTCATATATATATTAATTTTTTTATTTATATATCATCATCATATCAAGCTTACGTGCAAGTGTCATTTAAACACGAATAGCAATCATATTAAAATAGTTTGAGCTTCCAGTTTCCCTGGAAAGTGGCGCTATTTGAGCTATTTTTAGAACAGGTGGCGGGCGACTCATTTGGTCCTCGCGGGCGACAAGATGCCCGCGGGTACCGGGTTGGAGACCCCTGTTCTAGAGCCTAGAGCAGAGGAGAGGTGAGTGCTTGAGATCTTTCTGTAAAAAAGGTAGAGATTGATGCTTATATACACTCTTAAAAAAAACAAATCTGGTTCTTTGGCTCGTAATCTTAGGAGAACCTTTTTTTGGTGCCATTTATAACCAACCATCAAATGTATGAAATTAATAAACTTCTGCATGATATATATGACCAGCGACAGTATATAGCACAATAAAAACATCACAGAACCAGTGGAAAACAGACAAGAGCTTAAGGGCTTCTTTGAAGTGAAAAAGACCCGGTGACCCTACTGTTACTAAGATCACTGGATACACATTTTGGCAAATCTTAATTTATAAATATTTTATTTGCAATTTAACACAGTTCTGTGATATTCTATTATTTACTCAAATTCACGTTACATTAGTTCTCTCTCAAACATTGAACTAGTGAGCTTGAACTGTATCTTTGTCAAAAAGGAGAAATGTTTTGCTCTGTATTTGATTTTATTTTGGATTTCCCCCTTTTGAATTAAATAATTCTCACTCGCTCGCTTGCTCACTCACTAACTCTCTCTTGCTTGCTCTCACTCACACACT
>SRMA01026869.1:11316-98900 GCA_007224835.1 Danionella cerebrum | reverse complement strand
ATTCCATCACTTCCTCACTCACTCGCCCCCTCATTCACCCCTTCATTCACTCCCTCACTCCCTACCTCACTCACTCGCCCCCTCATTCACTCCCTACCTCACTCACTTGCCCCCTCATTCACTCCCTCACTCACTCGTGTTTGTTAATGTATTCATCCAGTTTCACTCTCTCTTCACTGTTCTCTCTGTCAATCGCATAAACTAATCTTCATTTGAGGTTCTCATTTAGTTCTTTCTCTGCGATAAGGAATTTGAGTAACAGGTGTGTTTTCAAAGACTCGAGTGTTTCTATAGAGATGGAGCTCTCAGTAAACAAGTGAAATTGTGTTTCGCTGCAGACTCTTAAACACTAAATGACAAGATAACTAAATGAATCAAATCTGAATTTTATATGTTGGTTTTTACGCTCAACAAATAAAGCTTTTTACTGTTTAAATCATCCGACTTTCTCTCTCCCTCGTGGACCTGTTCAGATGCATTCATTCAATCTCCTGTTCTCCCTGTCTTTTGTGCAACAGGGAAATAACAGAGGAGGTATCTCTGAAAATCCCTTTCATATGAGATAATACCTTATTGGAAATTCATACACTGTATATCTGTGCCTTCCTGGCATTTGAATATAGGCAGAGCAGCATGAATAGTCAAGCAGATGAATGTGTTGCAGCTGCATATTATTTTCTGAAGAGGGGGAAGATTTTCTGCAAAAATCTGACAAAAGAAACCTTTTAGTCAACATCGTCAGCATCTATTGAGAACACGCGAAACCTGGAGGTGCTGTGCATTTTTATCCTGCTGGTTTACTCCTTTGAAGTGTGTAAAAGTTTCATTTCAAACTTGCAGCCTATAGCATTTCATAAAGTATCAAGATCTGCAGATTCAATCCTAGACTCATCACCAGCTTTTACAATGGAATTAAAACATGTAACATTAGAATTGCTAAGTGATCAAACATTGGTAAGTGTATAACTCTACATTTCTCGGTTTATTCATTGCTTCTAAAATTGCTTTGATAATTATCTAGTGTACCATAGAGAGTCTGGGGCAAGTAGAAAAAAAATAATTTATACCTAGAACCACTGAGCTGGGTCATTGTGACCATTGTACATCTGCTGTTGCCTAGAAATGCATTTGGCATCTGCTGCATTTGACATTAATACACAAAAATTAATTGCTAATACACAAAACGTCTAGGTTACTTTCGTAACAGGCGTTCCCTGAAGGAGGGAACGCAATCTCAATTATGTCCCAATTATGGGAGGAGCCGATCCTGAAAGGAGGTGGAGCCGAATATTTAATGGGCAAATTGATTTGCGAGTGAAGTTGATCATCAACTGCTCTATAAGATCTTCAACATCCGGAATCGGAACTAGGCCAGGCCCCGATTCAGACGTTTCAGATCCAGGATCCAGAACCCGCCTGATCTTATGGGGACCAGAAAGTAACGGCTGTAGAAGCCTCTTTCCGCATCGGCTGGAGGGACCGGCTGGACTGTGCCTTTGGTCAAAAGGGCAGCGATCTCCTCTCGCAGGAGTGAGGCGCCTGACCAGGGGACAGGGGTCTCTAAAACGCCTCAAAAATCTAAAACGCCTCCAAAATCCCCCCTGTTCAGGATTCCCTGGGGGAATCATGAACCCCAGCCGGATTGTCCGGAGGATACAGTGGCTGACCCTGGGAAGCTTCCGCAAGCTGACAGTGTGTCCCCGATGGGTAGGCAGGTGAGTCCGTTATACTCAGGAAGGGAGTTAGATATTTCTTAGCACGGAGGCTGCCGCCATCCTGAAGGAAGGTAGCGAGGAGCGTGAGGTGAACATACCCTGAAAGATCTCACATCTTCCTGAGTTGTCAACCTCAGGGGCACTTCTTACGAGAAGAAGCCCTTACCAACTCTGTGCTGGGATACCTTTAAGGGTTCTTCGTTTCACCTGTTTGTTTAAGGAATGTTGGTTTTCTTTAAACTCATTTGATTGGAATAAATATACTGGATATACTCACCATGGCTCGACTGTGACAAACATAGTTTTATATTTATTTATCTATTTCTGGGCACCCATGTTTATGCTTTATATGTGTTATTTGTCCTTTTTTCACTTCCTTTCTCTTCAACACTGGCATTGTTCTTGATTTGTTTCCACTGGTATCAAATAATGTAAAGCTATGTTTCCAAATTCTGTCTTCCTTTTTTTAAAGGAGTCTAAGCCATACCATAAAGACTGAACATCTTTGAATGTTTGAAACTTGGAGAGATTGTTACATTCTTGTTTACCTTTTATTTTCACAAAATGCATTTTTATTTCATATATTTTCAACTAAGTTCAATTATTTTAGTAAACTATGGTTTGCCTTGGAATTGGTGTGATTTGCTACTGGTGTGATGCTACACCCATCACATTAAACTCCAGCCGTGCACTGTTTCTCACCATGGAAACCGTCTCTGAGGGCCAGACGGGGTAAAGGAAAGCTTCTTTATAAAGGACGTCCTCCTGGACAACTTCAATGTCAGTGAAGCAAAGCTAGAGGAGTAAATCAGTGGAGCAGAACGCCACACAGCAGCATCAGTAAGAAGCCGAATCCATCAGGAGACTTTAAGCCTGGACAAAAGCCCCATGCAGCCCTGAAGCGCCTGATAAACTCATATCAGATCTCCTGGAGGGTAGCTTCTGGTAAGGATCTGCCACCGCTCTGCTCTGAAAACTGTCATTTTCATATCTCATAAACATGAAAACAAATCTTAAAAAAATCTCCCAAGAGCAACTTTAAGAATAGAATTTCATTCAACTACAGAAACATAACCAAAATGCTTCTATTGCATGCTTACAAACATGAAAATAAACTTAAATCCCAATGTTCTGGTAATAGCTCAGTCTTTGTGACTGACCCTAAGTCACTTTTGATAAAAGCATCTGCTAAATGTTACAAATGTGAAAATCTAGCTCAAATTCCCCCTTAGCAACAAATAAAGGAGTTCTTTGCTTCAATCGCCTGCTCTTGTTTCAAGATAATTAACGTTTTGATGTTTTCTATTGTTTTTTTTGTTTTTTGTCATTGTGTTAATGTTAGCTTTGTATTTTTCTCATATTATTCAAAGGTGAGCAGCAGCAGTTTCCTTCTACGTTATGTGGTTCCTTCTGAATGTTTATTATCACATCCTGTCCTATCGGCTTTGAATCGTGATCGTGACATGTTTTGGAGAGATGTTTCTTAGTCCTATATTTGAGTATCCGGATGTGTATGGTGCTTCGAGCCGGAGACTCTCATTATGACTGAGAGAGAAGCTAAATTTGTCTAGATCTGGCAGTGTGTTCACAGTTTTGGTAATGAATGCATCTCCAGTCTTTCATGTAATCAGACACTTATGAAAAGTCTCCATGCTGGTGTGGCTTTGATATCCCACTGTTCCCAGGCTCTGAGGCACTCTGCTAGAGGCTCGCCAGCCTCTGTTGTTCTTCCTTCACACGTGTCGTCAATATGAACTGTGTCATTTGTCTCCAGCCTGGAAACTGTGTGTTTCTGTAGCTGAATTTAGTCCAATCGCACACACATGATTTCATTTAGCGCACTTTAATTCAAATGATGAAAGCATAAAGTCATGGTTAAAAGCAGTGGTATCCTTCCATAACACATCTCTCACTAATCTTCAGCCTTATGATGCACTTCTTCCCTCAAACATTACAGCTTGCCTAT
This sequence comes from Danionella cerebrum, assembly GCA_007224835.1. Lineage (NCBI taxonomy): Eukaryota > Metazoa > Chordata > Actinopteri > Cypriniformes > Danionidae > Danionella > Danionella cerebrum. The sequence goes on along the minus strand of SRMA01026869.1, from coordinate 95,219 downwards.
ATTTTGACCACAGTCACTGTTTCCTAAATCCCAAAAGGGTCTTAAAATGTGCACAATTTAAACTTGTTTTTACATTTCAGAGAGAGCAGAGTTCAGGCTGTTGGCACAGTTTGGCACAATATAGCACAAAAATTGAAATATGGAAAAAAATCTTGTCCAAAGCTTCCGCTACCTTCATGGTCTTCTTTTCTTGCTTACGGGACATGATTTCAGCAAAAAAACTCCTAAAGAAACGCTGTAAAAGGGGGGTGGAAGCCCATTTACGCCATCTGCGCGCGCTTTTGCGTAACGTTTCATTCACAGTACTCCCAACGTTCGAACTTCCGTGTGTCCCTACCCCCTGACCATCTGTCCAATCCGGGAGCTCTATATATCGCTGAAAAGCTCTGAATCTGAAGAAGTCAATGGCATCCGCCATTTTGAGACGGACAGGATCACCGACGAATCACAGGACGCACAGCGTGGAGAGGACAGCTTTTGCGCACGGGGAGTGTTTCCATATTTGGTCATGTTATGCGAGCACAGAGCTACAGAAAAGAGCCAAAATGGAGTTTCCGCGAAGCTATCGACCGGACATAACAACAAACGGACTTTTATCGCTATGGAAATAACTTTTTGTTGAAAAAACATCAAAGGTAAGACAATATTTACATGCTTGCTTGGTTTTTGCTGGCGTTTTTTCGGGGAACTTTCGCTCCCTGCTCTGAAATACTTCATGCAATGTTAATGAGTTACATATCGCTGGATTCAGCTGGTTGTTAGCTTTCATTTGATGCCATGGTTTTGGTGTTTCCGTTTATATTGTGGATACATATCGCACATAAACAAAAACGTGGTCATGAATTATACTCCGGATATGTTGTTTATTTGCATGGCGTTCGAGCTGTGGTTCACGGATATGAAATTGAATTAGATACGTTTTTAGAGGAGTTTTCGCTGAGCACAACAATATTTAAAAGTCTCTGACAGAGGAAGCTCCGCTCTGGCCAGAGTGAAACATGAGAAGACCCGCCCTCCTCTAACTGTAGCGCTTGCTGATTGTATATTTATACAAGAGAGCAGTTCAGTGATTGGATATTTGCTACAGAAAGTTTACATCAGTAAACAAGTAGTAGCTCATGTACTCGTATTTGCAAAAACACTCGATTTACGATTATTAGCAATTAATTAGTTATATTTATTATCGATTGACAGCACTAGTCTTAACCAAAATAGAGAGTAGCATCGCTCTGAGAGTCAGGCCGTGTAACAACTGTTCTGCACCAGATTCTTTTACTTTTGAATGGACATCAATTAACATTTTCTCATCCAGCACGAAACTGAACTGATCTTTCTATAGAATGCCTAGGAAAAGCAAGTGATGTCTTTGAAAAAAATGTACACAGGGTGCATCTTTGTGAAATAAACAGTGTGTAAAAGAAGCTATGAGGCAGAGCTGAAGATAACGACGTGATAAAACTGATGGAAGACAGCTTTGGTTATTAACAGCAGGTGTTCATCACGAATGCTTAATGAATGCTCAATCACTTCATTGTCTCATTAACTCTGCGTCATCACGCTGTATAGAGAGGGAGCACATTAAATCTATTCAATAGTGAATTGTGCCTCTAAAAATCTATTATGGCTGTTAAATAAAAAAGTGAACGCAGATAATGAAATCTAGACACTGCAAGGACTGGACACATTTGTTCTTCTGTTGAGAGATATGCTGTTGAAAGCAAATGAATAAACGAACGAGAGATGTAGCGCCACTGCATGTGTGCTCTCACTGGCTCATTAGCATTTGAAGATCTAAAGGAAGACAAATGCTGTGCTTTTAACCCAGCCACAATGCATGCGTCTCCATTCAGCCATCCTCCCTCAGCCGACTGCATGAAGAGCTGCTTTTAAGAACTGCATTAAATAAAGTCTACCTCGAGCTTGAAGAAACGTCTGTCTGTCTTCTCTACTCACCGCTGTGGTTGGAGATCTGAAAGTATCCGTCCACCAGCGAGGCGCCGCTGTTGAAGTGCTGGGTCATGTGATCAAGCCAGTTCCCGTCTAAAGCACAAATGCCATCCGGACCAGACTCAAGCCTTAGAGGAATCTTAACGGTATAGTACTTGAGCTGAGACGAGCGGCGACCCGGGTAATTAAACAAGCCGAAGAGCTCTCCTCCTGTAAACACAGATAAATGAAAGATTTTACTATGAAATGACCATTTCAATACTTTAACAATTCTTACATGTGTGGATCTAAAATTTTATTTATTTATTCATCTTTTCCCGCTTATTCCCTTTCGGGGTCATGGGGGTCTGCATGGGGGCCTGTCTCCAGCACACATCGGGCAAGAGACGGGGGTATGCCTGGACAGGTCACCAGTCCAACTCACACTTTCACACCTAAGAGGAATTTAGATTATTCAATTAACCTAACCGCGTGTTTTGGGGATTCTGGGGGAAACCAGAGAACCCAGAGGAAACCTACACAAGCCCAGGGGTTGCACAAGTGAGTTTGAGGACCAGCAGACGTCCGTGACTCGGAAAGGGAACAAACAGGTAAAGGATGAATGAATGAACGAATTAACGAAAACCGCAGGTAGTGGCTTTTTTAAATATACAATATAACATTACACAATAATAAATTTGTACAACAATCGAAACTGTGTGAAAAATACAAGTGTAAGTATTACATTGTGTAACTGATAATAAACAGTTTTTGGTTTTATAAGTGTTGAGATAAAACAAAAGTAAGAAATCCTCCCCAAAAACCAACAATAAGGTCAACACAATGTGAAAATTGTGATGATGAAACCTAATGAACCTCTCCTAAACCATAAACAAGTGCCAGAAAAATACAAGCCATATCACAGGTCTTGTCAGGGGTTGTCATCACTAGATGACACTGAATGCACATATTTGAAGTCTGTGAAATAAAACAGAAAGAAAATCAAACATTTTGATTTACTTTGCAAATTAAGTGCATTGTGTCATTCCTATTTTATTCAAAACAGACAGCACGTGCAGCGGTGCTTGCGGGGACTTTTAAGGGTTAAATTTAAAAAGATATACTGTACTGCAAAACCATAAATCATTACAAAATGTACAAAGGGTTTATTTTTTTTAAAATCTATTTTTTTTTTCAAAAATTAAAGTGATTTAAAGATTCTATGCTATGCCTTCAGAGACAATGTCTTTATAAAACTGATAAGTTAATTTATAAGTTTACGTTTTGTAGGAATTCTCTACATTTTTGGGGGAGCTAATAGGTTTCTAGTTCCAAACCATGGTCTCCAGAGAAACTGTAGGTCCTGGAACATGGTGAATGTGTGTTTGTGATAAGATTGATTTTTTAGCTGGATGTTTTTAATCAATTCTTAACTTTCTTTTAGAGAAACGTTACATTTACATGCTGTGTAGGAGGAGCAAAACTGGCCAAGGTGAGATTGAGAAATACAGGTTAAAGTTAATTGAGCAACAAGACACAAGGTAGTTATACTGCAGCAACAAGGTCTCTCCCAGACAAAGATTTCAAAACAAACTGGGGTGGATAGAGCAGGGCGTTATAAAAATTCCAGAAGCCATGAAGAGCTGCAGAGTGCGAAGTTCAACTGTAGAGTTTGAACCAAACTCAAAACCAACTGCTTCCAAACAAGGTAAGGGAAAGTAGCGAAGTGAAAAATGAGGTAAATGAGGCCAGCACACATAGGCAGACAAACTGCAGCAGAACATAGCAACCTCAAGGTGAGCATCTTGTCATTCAGCTAAGAGAGAGAGAGAGAGAGAGCACACAGGTTTTTATGTAGCCCAGCCCAAAGTTACATGATTGGTCTGGAAAACTACATCATTCACTCCCATCCAATCTTCTCACCTGTGCAGACCATAACAACACGAGGAAAAGCTCACAGTGTGAACAATAACAAGTAAGTATATTACAATTAAACAAAAGCAAACAAGCAATATTTAAAAGCTTTCTTTTAAATAAATATATTATATACACACACACATATATATATATATATATATATATATATATATATATATATACAAAAACATTAAGATTCCACATTGTCGGGGAGAAGCAGATCAAAAAACCGGGTCCTTTAGTCTGTTCATTTGTTCAGGGGAGATGAAGGAGCAGCTGCTGGTGGAGTGACGATATTGATGATTAGTGACAAGTTCATTCCCAGTCAGTCAAAAACACTGGGCCAACATTAACATTTTCCTGGCACATCTGGCACTGGCATATGGGCAAAACATGGCTGAGGTGGGATTGTATTTGATGCGACAAACAGGACGCGGGCCAGACATTGCCCTGACAGCAGCCCCTTTTGGCTCAGACATGTCTGTACAGATATGGGTCAGATTGCTACTACATGTGTTTTGGAGAAAAATCTTGCCATGGTTCATATCTTTTTTGAGCTATATGGTCCAGACAACAACAAACACATGAGCCAAACAAGGCGTTGATTTGGCTGAGATTTACAAACATCCACTTCTGGCTGACATCTGGATTAAGGGAAACTAATCACAGAGCCACACTCTGTTGCCATTACTCCATTGCTTTCAGCACCAGGTTTTCGCTTTGATTGAATCACTTCCCTCAAGATTGTGCCTCACTGACAAATAAACGAGTACGTTTTTGAGTTTTTAGATCACTTACAGTATCTGATGTGACAGATGTGAGTGCACTTCAGTAAAGTTAAGGTAAAGTATACCATGGTCTATGTCTAGATACTGAAATACATTTCTGTCATTTATTATTATTCAAAAGCCTGATTGGAGGAACTCTGCTGTGGGTCTCCTTCTGAAGCTGGACTGAGAGACACAAGATCTTGTCAGCAGCAGCGGATCACTGATTAGAGTTTGAGTGAACTGAACGTGAACAGCTCAACAAACAGAGAGCAATCCTCCTCCAGCCTAAATGTAAAGTGCTTTTTTACTTCTTTAAATACAGGGAGCTTCTGCTTGAATGGCAGCATAGCTTCATGTGTGGTGGACCTCTATTTAACTGCCTATTTAGAGACCACCTGCAAACTACACTCGTCTTCAGAATTGTAACAGATATAATGTTAGAGACGTATCTGCGATTGGTGTGTTTAAGCGGTTTGAACACTTTACGGCAGTCTCTTACCTTCACATGTCAGATGTGTTCTTTGTTGGGCTTGTTCATTTACTAGGAAATGTGTTAATGTTAAAGTGTTTCATTTTCCATGTTTCCTTATCTTGGAACTGGAACACAAGGGTAGGACAAAAAAAAGTGTCCTCCCTTGTTAATTTAGCTTCTTGTTATTTGATTTTTTTTGTATAGCACTGTATATAGATTCCAAAGTGTTACTTTGTAAATAAAAACCATATCATTTGTAAACTTTCACCATATCATTGATTCTTCTCCCTTCAACATGTCATAGTCTTTGACTATTTGTAACACATTTCACTGTAACACAATGTACAGACTAGAGAGAGAGAGAGAGAGAGAGAGAGAGAGAGAGAGAGAGAGAGAGAGAGAGAGAGAGAGAGAGAGAGCAAATGTTTTTATATAGCCCAGCCCCAAAGTTACGTGATTGGTCTGCAAAACTACATTATTCACTCCCATCCAATCTCACCTGTGCAGACCATAACAACACATGAGAAAAAGCTTGTAAAAAGTAATAAAAAGCAATAAAAAGTAAGTAAATTTCAACAAAACAAACCAAACAAGTAATATTTAAAAGCTTTTTCAAAAAAAAAAAAAGGAAAATCCAAAAAACCTTCAGATGGGAATTCCACATTCTTGGGGAGAAGCAGAGCAAAAAAACTTTTCTAGCTACTATAACATCCGCTTTTAAATGAGGCATGGAATACGGGCGGAATACAGGGTTTGCTTGAAACAAACGTCTCTCTGGTTTAGATTGAGTTAAAGGAGCAATAATGAGCTGCAGTGTAGGCTAGTCTAAGCCCTAAGGCTAGTCTTGATAAGCTCCCCCCTAAGCCTGGTGTATAAACAACATGTCAATAGATGTCCATACAAAATATTCTAGAAACCTAATACCCCTCATTGCTACAAGTGACATGAGCACTGATGTCATCAATCAGATTTTCAAACATCTGAACCAATAAAAAAATGAAATCTCCAGTCACTTATTCACCATTTGATTGTTTAAAACTTCAACTTTTTTTCCAATATTCAATCTATGGCATACAAAAAACACCTTTCAACTTACCTTTACTTATAATTGAATTCCATGTGTTGATTCTTCTGACAAACAAACAAACAAACAAACAAACAAAAAACCCCGATAATTTGTTTGAAGAAGTGTTGTTTTCATTAATCCATTCTGCTTCGATTGAAAGTCCAATTTGGAAAATATCTTGAGTGTAGATATGGAACCTTCCACTTGAAAATGAGGCTGAACAAAACTATTTACTGTGGTTTACAAATGTATTATTCTCAGCTCGTAATCTCTGGGATCTCCAGCAAACCCTAGCAAACAGAGGGCAGAGAACACCTGGTTCATTTACGTATGGGTTTTTTGCTTCTCCACAAGAAACACATCACACATATTCATGGTGATTGAAAAAAAAATAAACATGTAAAATCAGCGCTTATAGTGCAAGTGTTTTAATACAAACATGGACAGAGAGACACACACCATAACCAGGCTGCTGCCTCACCACACATCTCTTCTGAGTCTCTTCTTAAAAAAAAACAACCTCCCAAAATGGTTAGTTTAAATAGAAACGAATTACTGAATAAATACAGCAATTACATTTTTTTGTTTCTTTCCATAATGAAGGCAACCCTTCACCACACTCTGGAGGGTTTGAGACACGGATCTCCATCCATTCCCGGACAGCTTGCCTGGTTTGTTTATATACAAGCCAATCATCCCGATACAAGGCACGGTAATGAACCCATGAAAAAAATGATCATGTTACAGCGGCATACACAAGCTTTTCTGCATCTGAAACATTCAGAAGATACTAAATGTTATTTGAGTTGTGTCATATTCAAAGGTAATCTCAAATCCGGACTAAACTCCTCAATAATCAGATCTCAAACTGTTTCATCGTGTACGCTCTTTTGCCGTGGTCCTTCACACTTTATTAATTATCTTGTAGATGGACTAGAGCAGCTAATTAGCTTCTGTACTGGAGCAGCGGAGGTTGGTCATTAGGGAGACGGGGTGATGTAGAGGCAATCTAAATGAGTATTTAGTGCAGTCGTTTGTCTCTATAGACGAGCTCCGCTCCTGGGGGAATTGACCGTTCGTTCTTCTCAAGCTGATTTCATTTGGCTGAAAAACAAAACAGCAGTTATGTCTGAGAGATAGAGGGAGGACTTAATGGAACACAATGCTCTAAGATGAATTAGTTTGTGTGCCTGGCTTGGAAGCTAAAACCTCTCTGTTTTCAGAGCTGTATTAGAACTAATGGGAAATTGAGCGAAAAGATGAATATGGATGCACTTTCACTCTGGCAGCAATCGTTTGGATTGCCGCTGACTCCATTGAGTCATTAAATGCCTCTGACAGGACAAAGAAGAGCTAAAACGAGAGCAAGATAGGCTTTTTGAACCCACGGAACAAACTTTCTATCGCAAAACATTGTTACTTCAATAAAGTGTACACACAACTATTCTTAATTGCATTTCCTGTGAGACCCTGTTAACGCTTAGAAGTCCAGGGCCTTTTTTACTACTTTGTAATTTTCTCCAATAAATCCCCTTTAAAACTACCTCTCTAAAAATTACCTTCATATATATGTATACAGTGGTACCCCGAGATACGACTGCTTCTAGTTAGGAAAAATTCAAGATACGAACAACCACAAAGAGATCTGCTCTATTATCGGCTAGTTTAGTCTGATGTCACGCTGCGCTTCTGGGTCCTGGCGCTCCTTTCTCCCAGTGCAAAAAAGGGTCTAATAGGCTTTAAAACACTTTAAATCAGTTTTAAATCGAGGAAAACATTATGTATAGATTACTAATAATGTGCAATAACAAATGTCAAGATGTCGTAAGAGAAATAATGTTGATAACGTGGAAAGCACTGTACTGTAGGGCAACTTAGACAAACACAGTGACGCATTCTCAGAAGCGTCTCTCTCCCGTACGCTTGGTATTCTCTGCGCTCGTGCTTGAAACCGTGTTGGTGTTCGTAATTCGTGAAATATCTCGAGAAAGTTAACTTTCATACGTAGTGCCGTAATGTTTTCTGCATCTGTTCCACCTCCTCCAACACAGGTACGGTTTCACATTTGTGTATATATTACGTATTTTAATGTTATTATTCTGTTTAATTATCATTTATTACATAAACAATGTGTAGATTTAAGTATTGAATAAACGTTACTTGAATTTTCTCTGGTTTTCTATATTTTTCATCTACTTATACTGTTGTTTCTGAGAGCCATTGCACAGATTAGGGGTTTTAAATGTAAAACTTGCGTCAAGATACGACATGTTTGAGATAAGAACGTCACCCTGGAACGAATTAATGTCGTACCTCTGGGAGCAATAACTTTGACTATAGTGGCCTTTCAGCAGCCAACAGCCTCGCTTAACCTAATAAGCAAATGTAGATGTGCAGCAGCTTTTTTATGCAAGGATGCTATAGGACAAAAATATTTATTTAATACGAGCAAAAACCAACATTGTAGAACCATTCACTAATAGAAAAAAAGTTCTGCATTTATACCTATGTCTGCCGTCAGACAAAGGTATGAATGCATAAAGTTGCACAAAGTGCTGTAAAGTTATTTTATGTGTCTGAAGTTAATATTACACACATGGACAAAATTGTTGGTACTTCCTCAGTTAAAGAAGGAAAAGCCCACAATTCTCACTGAACCTCGAAACTTACAAAAGCAACAATAAATAAAATTTTATTGAAAATTAAACAATCAAAATCAGCCATTACTTTTGAATTGTTGATTAACATAATTATTAAAAAAAAAAAACCTAATGAAACAGGCCTGGATAAAAATTATGGTACCTCTATAAAAGACTGAAAGCTATTTGACCAGAGTGACATGATTAACTCAGGTGTGTCCTTTAATTGACATCACAGGTGTTTCCAAACTCATAATCAGTCAGTCTGCCTATTTAAAGGGAGACAAGTAGTCACTCTGCTGTTTGGTGAAAAGGTGAGTACCACACTGAACACGGACAACAGAAAGCGAAGGAGAGAATTGTCCCAGGACATCCGAAAAAAAAAAAAATTATAGACAAACATCTTAAAGGCTATAAGACCATCTCTAAACAGCTTGAAGTTCCTGTGACAACAGTGGCTCATATTATTCAGAAGTTCAAGACCCACGAGACTGCAGCCAACCTCATTTTGTGCTGTGTTTATTTATTGCGGTGTTTGGATGGTGGAAGTTCCTTTTAATTCAGGCGGGTTTGGAGAACACGTTAATATCCTACACGTCATTGGTTAGGGGGATAGCACTGATATGCCTCACGTGCTCAGATGAATCACATATTGCTCTTACTCCAGAAAGATACAGTGAAATAAAGCACAGCATTCTCCAAAGCGGTCTATTGTAAAGTGTTTCATTGTCCAAACAATAGACTGCAAACAAATATGGATGGCATGACACTGTCTTTGGGCTAATATGAAGCCAACGCGGAGCTGCCATGGAAACCGCCTTTGAATCAATGTCTTCTGGTTCACACTGAGACAAAATAAACCTAATGGTAGAAGTTGTGTCTATTATGAAGTCTGCAAATAAAAAAAACTCTCCATTTTCATTCATGACATCGATTAGAACTCTAAATTTATTTTTTTTCCCGGTGTGTGTTTCAGGTTAACTTACTCTTAGCTCGAGGGGAACATGAGGTGCTTGATGGAAATACTGTGGCTTTTTTCTTCATAGTAATGATGATGTAATGAGATCCACACAGATATTAACATAACATTAATTTTAATAAACTAGCCGACACTGCAGCTCGGTCTGATTGCAATCTGTTTGATGACGTGTGAAGAAACGCTTCACACCTCACCGCCAGTGATTCTGTGACTTTCACAGACTTCCAGAAGAGACACTGGCAGGCTCTCTGTGATCACTCTTAACCCGTCTGGCAAGGTCAAACACTGCTGGAATCTGCAGTACACCCAGCAGAGAACACACCAGGGCTTCCACATATCAACAGCCAATTTCACAGGAGACTATAATAACCTTGTGAAGAAGTAGACAGATTCATATTTTGTTTACTAATTAGGTGAAAGCAGGTCAGAACTCACTTGTTTTGGACCTTTTACACTATTCAGTGATTAATCTAATGTTGATGAGTTACGCTGTTGGTGGTACGTTTGTATTGCTGTAATAATCCGATAAAGCTTTTCAAGAAGCTTCTGGTCGTGTCTTAGTTTAGGCGATTTGCAATAATTTTTTAAACAATAGTCAATAATCTAAAAAATAATCTTTTCTAAAAAAAATATTTTCATTACTAACAGAAAAAAGAATAATAAAAAAATACATGCATTTGCACAGCAGAAATAAAACAAGCCTCAGTTCAGAGCAGATTTTTCTGATGATTATGTAAGTTAAAAATGTAATAACAATATTGACAGATATCTATGTAATTATGAAAGATAATCATTGTATAAAAAGCAGCAGCATTCAGGAAATGCTAATTTGATCTAGTTTTAATATTTGATTTTGCTAAGTGCACTATATTTTCTGCTAAACGATTTATTAACAAAGTTCAGGGTAGAGCATATCAGCTAATTTGCTAACAGTGTAACAATTTGCTAACGCCTATTTTTTTTTACTGGGAGGTACTCATCAAATATGCAGAGATACTAAGTAAAACTCTGAGTGTCCTGTGCACTCTTCACATTCACTGCAAGCCAAATTCATGCAGAATCAGGGTTTTATTGGGAAGGACACAATACAGAAACAACTAATTTTATTTATTTTAACATTTTCAAAGTCATGGGTTTCAGCAAACTTCATGAGAAAAGCGAGATACACCCTGGATAGGGCACCAGTGCATCACTAGGCAACACATAAACTCATTCTCAGGAGGGTTTTAGAGAATGTTTTTAGTCATATCAGTGAAATCCGAAGGAAACCCACACAAGCACAGGGAGAATATGTAAACTCATCTCAGGAAGACCACTGGCTGGCGTCTAACAAAAGACCTTCTTACTGCCCAATGCAGAAATGGACATGTAATGTAAACTATTTCATGATTATGAAAATAAATGTTGCCTCCACCCCCTAGATGCATCTGCAGACCCAGAGGAACATAGTAGATCCCCTCAGAGTAGATTCTGATCAGATCTTGTTTTGCTAGATGATGTGTTTTGCATTGTGAAGGTCAAGACAGGGATCAGTCGCTGAACTCAGTATAGCCCCAAATCTTGGAATGTGTAATGGTGACAGGTGTTCCATTTCTGACACACACCGCACACAGTAATCCATTCACAGCATACTGGGTTTAACTTCCAATCACTGCAGATTAGCGTAAAGGAAAAAACTATCGCTGCTGTGGTCACTGAGATTAGTTGAAACTGAAATGCCTTTTTTGAAAATAGAATACCACCAAAAGCCCAGGAACCTCTTCTCAACATCATTAACTCTTCTCTATCACTAGGGCATTAAGCCATTCAAGAATGCAGTGATTAAACCTTTATTAAGAAGCCACTCCTAAATACTTATGAATTATCTGGTTACAGGACCATGTCTAATCTCCCCTTTATGTGTAATATACTCGCGAAAGCAGTAACAGCTCAGCTAAGTTCCTTTCTGATAAAAATAACGATCTCTGCAAAGAGTTTCAATCAGGCATTAAACCACACCTCAGCACAGAGACCGCTTATCTAAAATTTTAAATGACCTTCTCCCTGTTGATTTTGCTCGATCTTACAGCTGCGTTTGACACAATTGAGCACAATATTCTGCCAGACAGACTAGAGACCTACACAGGTATTTAGGGTCCAGCTCTGCAATGGTTTAACTTTTATCTATCTGACCGGACTCAGTTTGTAAACATTAAGGGGGAATAATCGTACACAACAGGGGTGAAATATGGAGTGCCACAAGGATCAGTCTTAGGACCAATGCAATTCTTTATATATATGCTGCCACTGGCTTCCCATAAAATACTGTATTGATTATAAAATACTGCTGCTAAGATCTAAGCCTGTGGTATTGTTATTATTTCATGTTTATTATTATTTTTATCGCTGTTATTATCTTACAAGCCTCCATTTAATTAAGTGTGTGTTTAGAATTTTGTTTTCCTGCTCTATTTTTTTCTGTTAAGCTGCGTTGAAGCATCTGCATTACATTTGACTTGACTTTCACACATTATTACCCAATGTTCAAAATTGGTCCAAATCATGTGTTTACTTCCACTAAAAACTGCAGAATATTCCGTTGTCTGAGTCAGCAAGAGTTACCAGAGGGCCTTGCAGTAAGTACATTCGGAGAAACAAAAAGACACACCCACGCAGTCGCACACATGCACGCACGCACACGCACACACACACACTGAAAAGCTGTCATTTCAACACACTCACACAAACACCATCAGTCACAATAGATTCTCTATCATCTAGTCACTGGGCATCTCACAAAGAATAATCCCCAAAATGATCAGACCCTCTCTCGAAGGGGTCCTAGCAATAGTTATTGAGCTAAGAGCCATGCTTATGGGATGTGACACGACACTAGTGTTTCGAAGTACCATAGAATAGTGTGAGGATTGAGCATATTTCATTTTTGTGGCTGAATGAGACAAATGGGTTATGTGAGAGGCCACCAACAGCTGCCTTCATATCATTTCATTTCTGATGTCACTTGCTCCACCAGATGGAAACTAGTGCTGATGGCACAAGACTCCCAGCATGCATCATTCACAAGACAGGGTGAAATCTCTGAAGAATGCTACAGTTTTTTGGGGGACGGCTGGATCCCTAGCTAATGTAGAGAATGATGTTTGCCATCTGGTTACTGGCAGGAGAAAGAAGGGTGAATAAAGCCCAAACTGGCACTTGCTGCGATGATTTTTGTTAAAGCCAAATCTGCTCAATTCAGAATCGCTCAAGTTCTGTCATGCTGCATTTTAAACAACTGAGACCTGTGAAGTCCTTACCAGAGTCAGTGAGTGAGTCGGCGAGCGAGAATGAGTGAGCGAGGAGTGAGTGAGTGATACAGCAGTGAGTGATCTAATGAGTGAGCGAATTAGAGCGAGTGAGTGAGTGAGTGAGTGGTTTAGTGAGTCAGCGAGCGAGTGTGAGAGTGAGTACGTCAGTGAGCGAGTGAGCAAGTGTAAGAGTGAGTGAGTCAGCGAGTGAGTGGGCAAGTGTGAGTGAATGAAAAAGTAATGAGTGAGTGGTTTGGTGAGCGAGTGAGTGGTTTAGTGAGTCAGCGAGGTTATGTAGTCTACCGATGACTTGTGTAGAGTGTATCTGGAGTTTGCACTGTGGCTCTTGTTAAGGTTTGCTATTACTCTTCAGGAGCATAAAGTGGATCGGAATAATCTGTCGTTGAGCTCGACTGTGCTCCTTTTAGCCAATAAGGGAAGGTTTGACCTTAATGAATATAAAACACTACTTACTGCTCTTTTTCAAGGCCCTACAGTTGTTCTCTGGTGTGTATGTCACTTTCCCCATGTCATGTGCTGGTGTTTCAGCAGCTTCTGCTTTTCCAACTGAAGCATCATCATCATCTGCTCCTTCAGGTTCCTCTGGCGTCTCCATTTGATTCTCTGATGAGTTCCCGACAGAGTTCTGTTTCTTGACAGAGTTTTCCTCTGTTCTTTCTGTTTTGTCGTTGAGCTGAGGTGTTTGGTTCTCAGCAGGTCTTTTGAAGTTATTCTCTTGTGGATTTGCTTCCTCCTCTGGGTCCTCCAGGGGGCTCGGGCTTGTGGTGAGTCCAGAGCCATGCAGCGAGCTGGGGCTGGAATGCAGGGAGAGAGAGTTTTCTTCTGGTTCTTCTGCTTCTCTGATCTTAAGATGCTGTGGATGAAGACCTGCTGGCTCCTGGATGAAGCCCACAAACATGATTCCCTGATCTGCAGCATCCTGAACCTGCTGCCAGAGGAGCACAGAGAGAGGGAGAAATTAAGGCATGTACAGAAAAGGTTTGGACGGGTGTTAAAAATACTTGCAGAAATCTAAATAACGATGGTTTATTTTTGTAAATCCACAAAATGCAAAGTGAGTGTACCAAAGGAAAAACGTCGATCTAATCAAAATTTGCTCTGATAACCTTTTTAAGTTAGATTTGTGTGTTTCTGTTTTTTTCTCTCTTTTTGTTGTGTTCAGAGAACACAGCCCTGAGGGGCTCCAGTGCTGGTTTTGCTGGAGCTGAATTTACCCAGCCTCACTAGCTGTTGTCTGTCTGTCAGAAAGCTGCTGATCCAATGACAGACGGAGGGGGGCACGGAGAGTTGGGCTAGTTTGGGCTGGAGTAGTGAAGGGATGATGGTGTTAAAGGCAGAGTTGACGTCCACAAACAGGATCCTCACATAAGTCCCTGGTCTGTCTAGATGTTGCAGGATGAAGTGCAGCACCACGTTGACTGCATCATCCACAGACCTGTTTGCTCTGTGGGCAAACTGAAGGTTGTCCAGTAGGGGTCCAGTAACGTCCTTCAGATACGCCAACACCAGTCTTTCAAATGATTTCATGACTACAGACGTTAGTGCTACAGGTCTGTAGTCATTGAGGCCAGTGATTTGGGTTTTTTTGGGGACAGGGAGATTCACGAAATAAAGAGAATTTTGTTGCTAACCTCCAGTTTCCCTAACAAGCTTGAGACCAGCATTATTGTTCTAGCTACACTTGCACAAAGTCTGGAATTTCGTTGGATTATAGTCTGGTGTTATTATAGCCAAGCAGCTTTGTATGATCGTCAAAGAGGGGAGACTGGGTGAGGAATAGAGAAATTCAGCTCGAGAAAGACTGAACACAGCAGAAAGACACAATGTAGTTATGCTGCATCAACAATGTCTCTCCTCTCCTGCAAAAAGATTTCAAATCAGATTGGAGTTTCAAAATCACTTAGAAACCGGCTCCATTTAGGACATTAGGGCTGCTGTTTTGCAAATATAGTTTCTCTGGATGAATGGTGTTCTCAATGCCAAGAAATACAGACAGATACTCATCCATCATGGAATTCAAACAGGGAGGAGTACGATTGGATCCAAAATTTAATCTGCAGCAGGAAAATGGCCCCAAAACAAAGCCCAAGGAATTAAGAACTATATTCAGAGAAAAGAAGTACAGGAAGCACTGGAACTGATGCATACAGCCCTGATCGCAGAATCATCGAGTGCATCTGGGATTACACGTGCAGAAACACAAGGATGAGAGAAAACTACATCCACAGAAGATCCGTGTTTTGTTCACCAGGATGTTTGGACCAATCTACCGGCAGCTGAGTTCCCTCAGAAACTGTGATGCATGCTTGGAACATGAAAATTCAACGAGGAAGGCTGATCTCAAACCAGCAACCATGCTATCCACTGCTAGCCCCTTTTCTAAATGACTTGGTTTAAAAGCATTTGCCAAATAGTTAAAAAGATGACTTTATTCCGCATGTGAACAATCAATTGCTCCCCCAGCATCATGCTGATATCTCCTGTTTATCCAACACATTTGTACACAATGAGGGATGCCAAGAACAATTTCAAACCCTTAAGCATCATTCCATGTGCTGCTAACACAACATATGCACAAAAACAAGACACAATATGTCGAGTTCTGTTGTATTTGATGCCTTCATTTTAAAATCTGTGTCGACGTTGAAAGTTTGCCATTCAAAATATTTTATATTTTTAGAGTGACAGACCTGCAACCTCTACAGAGCACAACAAGAAGTTGACCCTCTGACCCTAACAACTGCTATTTATTAAACACCAACATAGGTGCAGAAATATAACTTATTTCTTTTAAACAGGTGGAGACACCAGCTGGAGTAGAGATAGAAACCCGGGGACTGCAGGAAACAAAGGAGATGGTGGAGTCAAGGAGGTAAGCATTCCAGGAATTTAGTAAGCTATTCAAGGAAAATGAGCGCATTAGAAGGCCGGAGGTTACTAATTAAAATAATTCTCTATATAAAAACTTCTTTATTTGTGATGAAAGCATCTTTTGTAAATGATGATCATTTGGCAAATTTACTAATAAATCAAAGGCAAACCAAATGTTGTTTATTCCCATAAGTTCCCTTGTCTCAACTAAATCAAAGGTAAAAGGGTGTAACGCTTCTGAAACGATCTTTCTCGTTTCAAATTTGAGTAAAGTATAATTATTCATTCATTTTCTAACCCACTTATTCCCTTTTGGGGTCACGGTGGTCTGCCGGTGCCTATCTCCAGCGCATATTGGGCAAGAGGCGGGGGTACACCCTGGACAGGTTGCCAGTCCATCGCAGTAAAGGATAATTATCCCCTAGTAAATATTACATAAGCAAGAAACAAGGTAAAGAAGTTTCAGAAGTAACTAGAGCCACACCCACTCCAAGAAACGAATACACATCAGCTCCCAGACGATTTCTCCCAGTAGACCTGTATTGTGACAATTTTGTATTGCAATGTATTGTGCCACGTTATATTGTTACACCCCTAGAAAATAAAGATGTAACAAAAGAAATCTAGAACCAACATAATGAACACGAGCCTCTGAGCTGCTGGAGTGTCACAAGAGGAAAGCAAGGGACACCAGAGAAGGTGGTAATCATTGATGAGGGACCACACGGGACAAGAGGTGCAGCAGGAAAACAGGCACGAGGGGAGAAGAAGACAACACATAATGAAAACATAGGGAAACAACGAGCCGGGAAAAAGGTTTCTACCTTCTCACCACTTCGAAAACTCACGTTTAGTGAACCCCAATTTCTTTGCCATCGGCTACTTTAAAGTGTAACTCAACTTGTATTTTGATGCACCACTATAATGTATGCATCAGTGGCTAAATTTCTTTGATCTCTGTCATGGAAAGAACGATTGTGGTGTCAGTCATGTCTCGACCTTCTGTTATCGTCTCAGTCTCGCCTGAGTCCCAGCAACAGAATATATTGTTATTTATTTTCTCAGTGACAACGTGAGCGCTCTGTAACGTTAGTCACACTCCACTTGAGATTCTGAGAACAATTTAAAAACGTCAGCGAAATCAACCTTTATTACCTTTGGCTTTTTGGAGAACAAAGAATATATCTGTATAACTTCCACGAGGAAGAAACCTTTCTTCCGTGTGCAAATTATGCAAAACTTTCTAGTCTGAGACTCCTGGAACACTGTAATGTTTGCAGTGGGCACGCGAGTTAAATTATACAGAGAAGGTTTTATTTAAGTACTTTTTAAACTAACATCACCTCTCTAAAACGTTTTAACATGCGAAACCTGTTTAACTGTGGAATGAAACCAATACAGCCGCACTAATATCATCTTCCCGGCACATAACAAGTTCCCATAAAATGGATGTAAGTGAAGGCCAGTGAAAAAATTACTTTTAAGAACTTCATTGAGGGAGTATTGAATTTACCAAATGTTGGCCTGCTGTATAAATGTCAGAAATTAATTTTTTTTAATTGTTGCTTAATAGACAAAATGTGACAGAAAAAGAGTGCACTAGCTTTTTTCAATTACCGCACTGTCTGTTATTTTCCAAAAAGAAAAGTATTTGTGCCAATGGACTTGGTCTCAGCCAGTCATAGTCTTGGTTTCGGTCAAGGCAGTCTTAACTACAAGACTAGTATGCACGCGTGCGTGCGTGTGTGTGTGTGCGCGTGTGTGTGTGAGACATCGGTGTGTGGGTGTGTGCAGTTTAGCTGGCGCATGGGGCCCAAAATTACAAGAAGAATTGCTCTGTAAATCCCTGAGCTCAGCCAGAAGAGAGTTTCACTGTGAAGGTGCAATGAGAGAAGAATCTTCGTAGTTTTTCTCATCACACATTCCGGCCCAGTCTGGTTAACTTCCTGAGGTTATTGGGCATTTTATCTTGAGTTTCTGTGCCACCTGTCCTTGTTAGCTCCTGATTTAGTAGTGCCATGTTTGCAACTCTCCACTGTCTGTTTTTGGAGGTTTTTAATTTAAGGGGCCATATTATGTCTACTCGTTTTATTGTTGTTCCCTCATCAAAAACATCTTTCATACATGTTTGTGAAATCCTGAATTCCTTTTTTGTGAGCTGAAAACAGCTCGATGTTCCTTGCAACGGCCATAGTTCCTAGCACCGCCCACTGACCAATCAGATTAATCGCTAGAATAGATCATCTCTATGCAGATCGAGACGTGCTGTCTGTCTCGGAGCAGCTGAAGAACTAAAGAATGAATTTAAAGCTTATGTTTTTGGGGGGTAAGTTTTGGGTTGCGGGCATGGTGGTAGCATAACTGTGAGAGGAACATTTTGTTTTGTAATTAACATTAGATGTAGAATGTCATGCCACTGCACATGCCATAATTATGCCAACTAGCACGTGCTTTAAAGCAAACTGGAGCAATGCTTGTCCAGTAGTGATCGCAAGCTACAGGGGAAGGCTGGCATACGTCAGGCAGTAGTTGCTGGTGTTGTCTGTTGTCCCCTCAGTTTGTTCAGTACTAGCTATGAGCAAGCAACATGCTCTTGGTTCACCTTTCTCTCTGAGATCCGAGTTATTCGTGAACAGGAGTCATTTTCAAAAAACAACAACAAGATTTTCTGTAATTTTCACTTTTTCTGCAAATGACTACAAATAAAATTACTTTCAGAGTCCCATCAGCTGTTCCATCACCTGTTGGATTCTCAGTGGATGACCCCTTTGTTTGTTCCACAGTCTCTTTAGTTTCATGTTCTTTTTTGTTTGTTAGATTGAGGGATATTTTCATTTTGTGTGAATTTTCATTGTTTTTAACCTCCCCGTTCGGTGACCGTCTGATCTTCGATTATTGATAGCGCCGACAGCTTTGAGAGGAATTTGTTTTACTCATATGCACATCACTGAACCTTGCTGGAATGGCACATTACCCTAACAATGAAGCCCACATCAAAGCAACGTACATTAATAGCAGCGGTGGTGGTGGTGGTGGCGGCGGCAGCTTCCTTTCTTTCTCACCACGAGCCAGGAGAAATTCTAGAAGCACTGATTACAGCGCCATCCCTCTCCCCTGCAGTTTATTGTCAGTTCTCGTTTGGAAGCTAATATTTGGATTCTCATCAAACTGAATTGAATTGTTAGCTGTCAAGGAATGCTAATGGTGCCATTTTCCATTGTGCTGTGTTAATAAAGGCCAGCCCGAGGCCTAGCAGCACTATCTCCATCTCTCTGGCCCATTCAGCTTCTGTGATGGGGGCAGGTTATTTGCTGTGAAATTAAAGCGGGAACAGGCATGTCTTCACCAGACGTATTGTTTAATGCATATTGAAGGCAGACGCCGGGAGTCCTGTCATTATATTTGCTACAATGATGCAAATGAAACAGCGTATAGATAAGGAGGCATTTTTTTTTCCGGGGCTGCTCCACTGGTGAAGGGGGCACTGAATCATTTCCGAGTTTGATGTGACAGGGGTGAAAGATCTTCGTCATGACTGAGGAATCATCATAATTAATCAGGAATGTAGATTAATTTGTATTTGATCTGGGATGTGAACAGAGATTCTCCCCACAGAAACTCCCCAACTGATCTGGGCTCTATAGATGAATGCTTATTGTTTTAAGAGACTTTTAAACAATGTTTGTTTCCAAGATATTTAAAAAAAATTGTCACTAATTGCATCTTTACATTATTGCAAAAAACGTGAGCAGACACACTGCAATTCAGCTTAAGATTGTTACCGCATGCAGATCAGACTTAATTAAGATTAATTCATCTAATGATTAATAGATCTCCAGCAAACAGATAAAAGAGATTACATTACAAAGAGAAGTCCTTCCCATTTCATGCTCCTCAATGGCTCCCCATGGAAGAGAAATGTCACAAAATCTGAGAAAGGAAATCATTTCTTTATTAAAAAAAAAAAAAAAAGCTGAGAGCTACAAGAAGATCAGCAACGCTTTACATATCAGACAGAATACTGCAGAAAAAGTGATCCGAACATTTAAGAGAGATGGAAGAGCCACCATCTTACAGAGACGTCCAGGCCGTCCACAGAAGTCTCGACTTCAGAAAACAGAAACGTCTTCTGGTTGAAGAAAATCTCCTGCAAGTTCGCTGCAGGAGTAGAAAGCCAAATTGGAGCGAGCATGTTTTTGGCATTGTGGGGGAAACTCAGGCATGCACAAAGAGAACACGCAAACTCCTTCCAGGAAGTTCACCTGCGAGCCTCGAACCAGCAACCTTCTAACTGGAAGGCCACAGTACTACCCACTGCACCACAATGCCAGCCAAGAAGGGAATTTGTTTCATTAATAGTTGTAAAAAGGCCTTTAAGCTCTAGCTATAGGTTGTATCACACAGGTTCCTCCAGAAAGGCTTGAGAGAAGGGTTCATTATGCATGAGCTCATTTGAATAATCACAATGAGTGAATAGCTTTAGTGGAGCACATACCTTCTTGACATAGCCTTGGATGTGTTCAGTGCTGGGAATCTGATCTGCAGACAGGCATTCTTCCAATTTAAGGTGGTAAGACTCAAAGTCTGCCGGGTTCTTCTCCGAGCTGAAGAAAAAGACAGCACAGATGTAGATAAAAATGTTCAATTTGAAACCCGTTATGATGTTTTATGAAACATTAATAAAACAACCAGCCACATGCTACTTCTGTACCAGCATCATACGTAATCACGTACGTCACATCTAAAGTTGAAATCGTAAGCAAAGTGAAAGTGTTTGCAAGTGGTTTTCAGTCTCATGGAGACCATTACTTTGAAGAGCTCATGAACTTCTGTTTTTTTTTACTTTACTGGGATTTAAAAAAAAATAGTTTAATTGAATAAATAAATGTATTTTTATTCACCCAGTCCTCCACCCAGGTTCTGGAAGTAGGGGGATGTCTCATGCGGTATTCTTGAACAGTGGTTTGAAGATGCATACATTTTTTTTCCAGAACTCTTGTAATGCAAAAACATTTTTTATGCAACAAAGTATAAATCCATATATTCCAGTAATGTAATTGACATCTTTTTGAAAGTAACTTTGTTAGGGAAAGCAAGTAACTTAGCGACACTGGAAAAAGAATGAATCAAATGACCAGAAAGTTTTTTAATGGTTGTTTTTTTACTGGAAGCAGTTGTAGCAC
Source organism: Danionella cerebrum (assembly GCA_007224835.1). Lineage (NCBI taxonomy): Eukaryota > Metazoa > Chordata > Actinopteri > Cypriniformes > Danionidae > Danionella > Danionella cerebrum. Next base: position 74,088 of record SRMA01026869.1, on the reverse strand, counting down.
TCGATCAGATCGAAGAACATAACTTTGAATGTTATAAAGACATTGGAGCCGGTTGGAATGTCCTGGGACCCACAACACTGAAGTTTAAAACAACTTTATTTCCCTTTGTTCAAAGGATAGAAGTCAGAATGAGAGAAGTCAGTTCGAGGGAAGTTGGGGATAGAGAGAGAAATGTTCTGTTGATAAAAGTTTGGAAGTTTTCTTCGCTTTGGACTCTCTTTAACGTGGACTCCCTTTTGCCATCGCTCTGCAACCAACCAGCGATGGCATCCATTCTTCTTTTCTCCCTCAAACTATGCAAAGACCTGCATGTGTACCAGGACATCTTTAATCTTTCCTCTTCAACCGAGGATTTAAAACCGATGCATCACTACAAGCCATCTCCTCCTCCCAGCTGACCACCGAGAATACTCTGGCACCTGATCTGAACTCAAGAGACCCACAGAAGTCATCAGGTAGTGCTGTTCTAACTGAATCAGTGTGAGTTAGACACAGACAAAAGTATCTCTAATGTGGTTGATTTTCTGCAGAAGAATGCTAGCTATTGTTAATCCAGTGAACTCTTCCATGCAGCCAGTGGTCATCTCTTTCCAGTATGAATGTGTCGAATGTTTAGATTAGTTTGTCTTAGCTTAGTTAATCAACTCTTATTTGATTTCATCTCACTTGGTTCTTGAACTCTTAACTTGCAAATCATTGCCTGGTACTGATGCTCTTGGTACCTAGCTAAAATGCTAATTACCCAATCCTGAATCTGACTAATAACAAATTAATCAGGCATATCTTGCTACACAGTGATCCTGGAGCTAAATGTTTGTGAAAATGTGGGATACGATAGTTGCTGAGAAACCTAGAGCGAGAGTGGGAGAGGAAGAGTGTTGCATTGTCTGAAAGCCAACACCATTTAGCCAAAATACTCAGGTCAAATAACTCTATTGGACATTATTGGATAATGGAGTTTTCCAGTTAAAAATCGCAAAACACTGTATTGATAAAAGAAAAACGACAAACACAGCATCGACAACAGCATGCGATTGACTTTTATTAGTCATTTCTTCAGTTATTTCTCTGTTTTTTTCTAACAAAAGCAGTGTACAATTGTGTCAAAAAATGTAAATGTAATGTAAAATGATGATGAAAACGGAATGTGCTCTTCCAAACACTGGCTCGATCACTCTTTTCGAGTTTCACAAGTCAGAACTGGTGAAAATGTATGCCTTATTTGGGTTTGACAAGTGGGTGTGGCAGAATTGCTCTATAGCGCCACCTAACAGATTTCATCTTTTGGTGCGCTAATTTTTTGTTGTGAGTGAATGAAAATTGGCAGACCCAAAGACTTAAATATAAGTAATATGCAGCGCGTGATAAGTAATGCCTGATAACAGTTCATGTCTGAACGTATCTAGATAGCAACCAACACTGTTAGTTATAGCGCCACCACGTGGCAACATAGACTTTTTATACTGGACGTTATAAAAAGGCTGTGTTTGATGTTTAAAATTGGCACACTTATGTAAGGGACCAAGACCTAAAGAAAGACAATTGAAAAGGGTTTTCAAAGCCAACAGGAAGTGTATTCATTTACTTGTAAGACCTTGTACTTTAACAAAATCCTCTAGATTTCATCAAACTCCACCATCCTTATTTAAAGATATGTGGAATGGTTAACTGCAAAGCTGTTTTCACTTCACAAAACTTCACAAAAAATTATTATTTGGTACCGACAGCAACGAGTTTCGGTATCAAACTGGACAGCAACTTCACTTAATGCTCAAATTAGCTCAGTGGTCATGTCAAGCTTTTTTCATTTGAGACAACTGTCCAAGGTTAAGCTTCTTCTTTCTCACTGTGACTTTGACATTTAACTCTATGCTTTTATTCCAGCTTGTTTAGATTATTGCAATGCTCTTTATGTTGGACTTACACAGAAGTCACTTGCTGCTCATCTTTTAACTGGTGCATTGAAACACTTCCACACTCTCAGGTTTGGGTTAAGCACTCTTAGTTTAGCTTCGTTTATCAGTATATTATTAGCTTTGTTATTGTTTCACACTTTGGATTACCACATCAGTTGTATGTTTCGTTTACAACTCACCTTTTAGTTTGTCAACGTCCCTTTCGTAATGATCACTTTTATTTTGCAATTTTGGATCAATCCAGGGACTAGTTTAGTTGGTGTGCTTGCGTGTGTGTTGTGTGAACTTGTGTGCTAATTAGGTTGTGCTTTGATTTCTGCAGCACTCGTTTTATTGAGTATTTAGTTTGGTTATATACAGTGGTACCCCGAGATACAAATGCTTTGAGTTACGAAATGTTCAAGATACGAAAGGTCTCTCTGAAAAGGTCTCTCTTTGCTCCGAGATACGAAAAAAAAAAAATTGAGATACGAACAACCACAAACAACTCCATTGCTCCTATTGGTCAGATCATTCCCATAACTCCTTCTCAGAGGGGCTCTCTTCACACCTTCTGCACGTGCATGCGTGTGTTGATACTGTACTGTAATTTCGTATCTCGGTGTACCACTGTACTTACTTGTTTGAGACGAGGTCCTTGTATTAGGTGTATATTCGTGTGTATTATTGTTTGTCAGCCCCTTTGTGTTTCCCTGAACCACGTGTAATGAATTGTTTGATTATTGTTTGTTTATTGAACTTGATTTTAATACAAGGAGTATTTTATTTGTCTTTAATCCTTTTTGGTATGGTTTATAGTCAATAAAGTATAGTGTTTTGAGTTACCAGAGTTTGTGTTGTGTATTTGATAGCTTGCTTTTGATTTCATTTACTTCCTCTTATACTTCCTCAATGTGCGGTCCAAGAGCCCCTAAATCTTGGGTGTCCGGTGCATGCAACACAACATCAACAGCAGGCAGATACACTCTCTCCACTGTCAACCTCCGGTGGTGCCACCCGAGGGCCGGCCTATTTCTATACAATTATGAATAATCATAACCGGAAGCTCTTTTCAGGAAACCAGCAGAGGTCCTTTTCTCCCGCTGATCTCAGGGACTCCCATTTGTGTGTCTATGTGTGACATTTAGGACAGAGATTAAACCCACAAACCCATCGATGGATTCAGAGCTCAGCAGGGCCCTGACTCACCTCTGTCAAGCATATACGCACACACGCACTTCCCACCAGGATGCAACCATCTGCTGCCTCAACACATTCTGCTCATGTTGCTCCTGCAGCGTGCATGAGTGTCTCCTGTTATCTGGGTTTAATGCAACGATAAACATCTTAGCAGTGTATGAACAGCAGCTCGAAAGGCCTGTTTATCCATGACGTCCATTTACAATGTTTTACACAAATCCTTTCTGTTAGAAATAGAGGCCTTTGATTTCATTGAGAACCTTATGCTGTAAGCAAAGGGGTTATCATAGATTTCCCTGCAACTCTCTTTCCCTGTGAAAGCACCCAATTTTAATGCATTCCTTGAGCACATTGATTGTTTACTGTTTAGAAATCACTGAAGTCAAAACGTAGTAGCAAACTTTTATGGTATGTTCAGGTAGGTATTCTTCACACTCGTGAATCTTTCCCTCTCATTTACATCTTTCATCCACCCCCCCCCTTTCTTTTACACACCCTCCTGTCCTGATGTAAATTATGCAATCTGTTCCATGGGAAAAATACATAAATAAATAAATAACTACATAAACTCACTTTTTCCATCCACATCAGGTGTTCACTCCCCTGCAGATTACAAAAATGCCCAGATCACACAAAGCAAAAAAAAGTCATAGCAGCAAACTCACTGTTACTAAGAGTTCTAAAATGAATTTGATCCCCTTCTGATATGAGCGTGTTCACAAGGCTCATATTGCAAGGTTCATACTGCATGTATTGCAAAGACCAGAAAGAATTGAGTTAAATGAGCTGCAGAAATGTAAAGTGCGGGGAGAAGAGGGGTATATATGCTCCGCAGCAGTTAGATGTTTAGGGACAGACAGATTACTGCCAGGGCTACTCTGTTTGAAACGATCACAGAGCATACGGGTGAGCGTCTACCTCGCAGAATTTATACAGAAAAAGATGCCATTGATAAACCATTCTACAAGATGCTCAACTGCAATCTTAACATCACCCACCGGTGATTTTGTTTTTCAATGAAGAGCATTGAAAATGTGTTTTGATGAAAATGAACTATATGAAGTTGTTTCTCTGCATGATGCAACTGTAATTCACAGTAAGAAGCTAGTGCTGCTAGAATGTTCGATGGAAAAGTTCAGTGCAGATGGTGGGAGGGGCATAGCATGTTTGTACTTCACAATCGAAAGATTTGGTTTAATGAGTCGTTTCAGTTACACTAAGTTGACTATTTCACTTGTTAAATAGTATTCCACTTATATTTCAGGCTGTAAACACAGATAGAAGATTTCTCTCACCATTTTAACTAAATACACCAGAAGTCTCTGCACGCACCAGTGAGTGGCCAATCACATGATGTTTGGAGTAACCCAGTTATTGTTTAATTTTGATTTTAAATAAAAGGTTAAAAAAAAGTAGGCTTAAAAAAGGTTTTTAGTTTTTATATGTTGTGTTTTAAGTGAGATAAAATTAAAATCTGAGAAACTGCACGATTGTCTTTCAGTGTTATATTACAGAACCCACATCTGTGTAATCACTGCCTTCTAGTGGTTAAAAGAAGAGATAACCCTTGGAAATACAAGACCTGCGATATGGCTTGTGTTTTTTAAAGTTCTGTCACACAAAAGTGCTTGGATCAGTGTATAAGTGTTAAGTGGCGAGGGTGTGTGGTTTGCATCTCACTCCCATTAGTGGCGGTAGTGAGACAGAATGAACTCATAGTAAGACTTGGGAATGGGCATGAGGAAAACCGAAAGTAAACAACGGAAGCCACCCGCTCATGTACCCAGGTGAATACACACATGGGGGACCCGAGGGAAACAGACATGAGAAATGCAGAGGTAAAAAAACTGAGAGAAGACACACGAAACACACATGAGAAGGAAAACATACTTGAAACCGAAAGGGCAAGAGAGTGAGGGAGCGGGACACTAGCACGCCAGTGCGCAAACAAACATAGATGCACAACTAGAGACAAGTCTATGTTCGTATGTCCTAACTTCATTAGGGTTCAGGGGAGGTTGGACAGTTTTTTGATACAATTTTCACATGACTGTGTTCATTGGGGGGGGTTATGAATTTTTATTTCGTCTCAATATTTTATTTTTATTTAAAAATCATAAAACCCCTTCGTTCTCAATGTTTGCAGTAAAAATAAAAATAAAAAATTGGAAAAAATCATTCATTTATTTTCCAACCCACTTATTCCCTTTTTGGGGTCACAGGAGTCTGCCGGTGCCTATCTCCAGCGAACATTGGGCGCGTGGCGGGGGTACACCCTGAACAGATCGCCAGTCCACTGCAGGGCAACATTCACTCACACATTCACTCCTCAGGGGAATTTAGATTATTCAATTAACCTAACCGCATGTTTTTGGGGGAAACCCACGCAGGAACGGAGAGAAAATGCAAACTCCTTCCAGGAAGGTCACCGACAAGCCTCGAACCGACAACCTTCTAACTGCGCCACCGTGCAGCCTGCAGTAAAAATGGCAAAATGTAATACTCAGAATTGTATTTTTTGTTTTTCAGGTTTGTTGTGGAATTATTGTGTAATGTAATAAAAAAAAAATATTTATAAAAAAAAAGATGGGGTTGTACTAAAAAAGATAAATATCTTATAAATATCTAAAAAGATATTTATTAGAGCAAATTGTAAAGTAGTAAAAAATGCTCAAAAAAGTCTTGGACTTCTAAGGGTTAAAGAGATCCCAAATAGTACATTAAAGAATAGAACAAATGAAGTTTATCACATCTTTAGTTTGAAATATATTCAGGATAAAATTCTTTTCATGAAAAATAACAACAATATCCTTCTCAGGCATAACCACAGGAAGCTGACTAAATAAAGATTTCTTCTTTTGGATGAAGGATCCCTGTTGAGCGATCAGGTTTGTCAAAAACAGGTGCATGCAGGTACAGAATATCAAAGCGCAGGAAAGCCTTTAGCGGGTTAAAGAGCGGCTCTCCAACGAAAAGACTGGCAGGTGGGCTGGTGCTGCTTCTGGTAATAAAAAGCTTTGAGCTACACTCATCTACACTTCCTTCAGGTTCAGTTTGCTCAGGGGGTTCACTCAGATGGAGGGTCTTTGACACAGCTGGGTACCGCTGCGAGGCTCGGGATCTTTTAGTGTGTTTTTCATCTCCTCCACAATATCTTTGCCCTCAGGAATGCCAATATCACTAATGCTGCCACCTTCAGTGGTTTTGGTTCTGCAGGCTATCCAGCTGCGTGGTTTGGGTGGCATTGCCATGACAACAAGCTTCACTGGAGTCTATCAAACCGATGTATCCGCTTTAATCACTGCATTAATAATGTATCACATCTCTCTTGATGTCAGCTTATTTACCGAGCTATGAATAATGTTAGTCAGGCACATCAGGCCTAATGGTTTCTGATTCACACCAGTAACCCTGTGTGGTGGTCGGGAATTATACGAAAAATGAGCCAAAGTCCCCCCACCCTCATCGCCGAAGTGGAACTGTAGCTGGAATTGAACATGGGGGGCTTGACAGTTGACATTTGGAGTTATGATGCATAAGAAACATTCAGCAGTGGCTTATACTGTAAGAAAAACTGCTGTCACACGAGACTTAGCACATAGCACCGATCAGTATGCTGCAGCTAACACTATATTTACCACCACATGCAATGGCATCATAAAAAATTCATGATTCAGCAGCTATACGTTGTATTTCCTAATGCTCTGTTGTTGTGATGCTGGATCATTCATTCAACTTGGATTTCATTTAGGTATTCAGCACATTCGAGTTTGATGTCAGGCATCTGGTGACTTCACTCAATCACACGTTGTGGGTTATGTTTTACTAAACTTGTGCTTAGGAACCCAAACCATCACCCAAAGGTTTCTAAAAAAAGTTTATGGGTAAAATGGACAAAAAGACCAAACAATCAAAACCAAAACCCATATAATACAATAAATAGACTTTTTTGAGAAGTGTAGTAGTTCACGTTCAGGTTCACACTACTTTATTTATATTCTTAGGTAAATTTGCTTTGCAGTTTTGACACAAATGAAGTGCTCAAAACAACACATACACAGGTCTGCAACCCCAGCCTCTAATCACAGTCACCAAATTTCATAAAAGAACTACAACTCCCTACATTTCATGGTTCGTCGTCAATGTTGTTCCACCATGTTACTTCCTGGACTCCCTCGCTGGCCCCTTTCAATGCGAATTCTCAGATTCAGAAGATTTACCTCGATAGTTCCTGCAGGTCCGCAATCTCCACCGTTATGTTGGTCTTCGAGTTGATCTCATCTGTTAGCACCCTAGCCGGTGTGCTCCCTTGCGCTTGCCTGGTGGTGTATGCATCACCTTGGATACTCACCTGCTGCGCTTCACTCATCTCCAAATCAGTTCGACCAAGTGAAACGCATACTTCTTGTGCAAAGAGAACATCAATCTGGATGTTCTCTACCACTGTGAGAACTTACCATCATTTGTTTCATAGTTTCTGCTCCTTTCTACACACCACTTCACAGTTCTCCTGAAAGCTCAAACTATTATCAACAATGGTTCCCAGACGATGTGAGGTTTCCACCTAAACTCAATAATCACGTCTTAGGTTTGGTGGTGTTTAGTTGCAAGTATGAGTCATCACATCCGTGAATAAAACCATCAAGAACTGGGCCATGACTGCTCTCTCTGTCCCGGAGGAGATCACTGAATCATCTGCATATTTTAGAATTGATCTGTTCTCATGGTTACGCATGAAAGGGATAAACAGTGATGACACACACCTCGGTCCTTGCTCCTCGTTCACACCAAGCCAATCACTCTGCTCCACACTAGTTGAAAAGCAATGTTAAACGTACGGGACACTCACTGGTCACATTTTCGCTGGGTTAGAATAAACGAGCACATGGAAGTAAACAACAGAGAACACAACATCTAAACACTGGGACAAAGTGCTCAAAAATTTACTGCTTGACTGATCTTTTTCTAGATCATTTGTGTTAGTCGCCTGTGATGCACATTGCAAATAAGAGTCGTATTACAAACTACTCCAAGTTTGGCCGCGAGCTGCCATGACAAACACTGGTTTGTACATAGACCCATGGAAACCCATAATGGCGCGTTCAAGCGAGTACGGTGTCTGTTTTGGTTCAAAAAGCAAGTATTTGTCATCTTAATTTATTTTAGTTTGGATCATGTTCTCACCACAAACGAATCACTCTAGAGATTGTTTGGATTCGTACCAAGACCACTTCCTCGAGCAGATCCTGCACCTCTTTTTAGTTTGGTTGTAGCTTTCTTCCCAGTCCAAATGAACTGAACTAAAAGGGAAAATTGACTCTAGTTCACATGAATCTAACTCAGAAGGGGGTGTGGCACAGCGGAAGCATAGTGGTAGGGGAAACAGGGAAACTGAAAATATAAACAAGGATGTTATTTATGATAAAATTTGTGTTTCAAAACTAGTAAATGGTGTATTTGTGAGGTAATGCACTTTTCTAATGTAAATGACTATCATCAGATTTTTGAGGATGTGAATGCAATCCCTAAGAAAATCTGATTTGCCTGAATATATCCGATTTATGTTTTTTCCCCCTGTTCCTAATATTTTGGCTTCTTCTCTCATTCTTGTTCTCTGAAGTTGTGTCCCAATCCAGGTTCTAAAAGCCTCCAGAGGGTTCTTTGTATCCAGCCTCCAAGGCTGCGGCTTAGGAGGATTCTCCGAAGGCTGCAAAAACCTTGGTAAACGGGGTCGAGCCTCTTATTCTTCTTCTGTTTTTTTTTGGGCTGTTTGCTTATGGTGTATTAGCGCCACCAGCTGGATCAGTAGTTTGGATCCCGAATTGAATGAATGAAACTGAATTGAAATTATTAATTTTTTTTCTTTAAGTGATTCTTTCATATTTATGTTTTTTGTCTCATAGATGGTTAGGGTCACTGTAAGTTCTTTCGTTGCTAAATTTATGTTCCAATGTTTTAGGGTTTTTTATTGTTCTATTTCTTTCTATATTTATTTTTTGTCTTTTTTTATTTTGAATACATTGAAAACATGCTCTGTATTTTTGTTTTGGTTGCATGGGTCACATTTTCTATTTTATGTTGTTTTACGGTCGAGCTTCACTCTGTTTTCATAAGTTTTATAAACTCCTTTGTCTGCTTCCTAAAATATAAAGACATCCACCAACACTTTATTAACATTGGCTGTGTGTGTTAATGTTTACAATAAATGTTTAAATACAATTCGCCTATCACTACCATCATTTAAAGCTTGAATATACCCTCCTTTATTAAAAAATAAACGTGTTAGTTATACATGTAAATACAAATTCAAGTGTGTTTTGTGTTGTTTCTTATGAAAAAAAAAAACCCAAAAGCATTGTGGGATATCTGAGGCCACGAAGGATGGTCATGAACCATTCACCAAATTTAGGGGAAAGTAGGACTCATTTGAAGGGTGCATTTTAAGGACTCTTCAAGTTTTGTCGAAATGAGACAGCCTTGGCGCACCATAAATGGCCTTAAAATATGCACTTGGGAGGATGCACACTTCTGGATTGGAACACAGCCTTTGTGTGCTCTGTCCTTGCATCCTCTGTTGTAAGTTTATACTATCACCATTTGTGATCACATGCGTTTATTTAGTAGTTAGCTTACCTCTGCTAAAGTGGACTTTTATACTGATTAATATTAATAAAGGAACTATTTGAGTTGAGCAACTGAGTTCACATCTTTTGTCATACACCTCGGGAGAGATCCCATGACAATATATGAGTCACCAATATCCAAAATCACGCATTTCTTACCTGTTTACATCCAATCTGTGCAAAATATGAGCTAAATATTTAGGAATGTTACGTTTAACTTTCATCATGCAGAGAAGCGTCTATGTGTGAGCGTGTCATGGTCAGAGATTAATATTAGGCTCCCTGCACATTTGACATTTGACGCTATGTTGCTGCGAAGGACTAGTTGCAAGGACTGTGACATTTAATGCTATATTAGCCTTTCACTGATGTATGTGGCCATGGTGACTGTGAGGCTGAGAGCTGGAGCAGTTTTTCGCAAGACTGGCAGTCATCCGTGAGCGATTACCACTTTATTTTCTAATTTATTGTTTCTATCTTTGTGCTATAGAATGATTGCCTGGTGGAGCACAGCGGCTGTTAGATGCTGCCACATTTTTACTAGCTCCAAGCATTCCTCTGCATTGGTGCCATTGTTTTATACAAAAGGACAATTTGAGTAATTCAAATTTACAAGAAATAAATTGTTGTTAAGTTATAGTTGATGATGTGCATGCGTGGGGTGGTTTTTAAGTATAAGACAGCTTTCAGATGTTATTTATTGTTGACTTATTTTACACAACAAATAACCTTATACTGTATTGGTGGAATCTGTTTAATAAATATATTATTTTGTATTTTGAATGCAACTCGTTCTTCTGACAAGCTTGTTCCCTCTTCAGTGCACTTCGGACAGGAGGCGTGGGTACACCTGGACGGGTCACCAGTCCATTACAGGGCACATTAAATTTAGATTATTAAATTAATAAAAATCAATTAACTCATGTATATTTTTGGATTGTGGGGGAAACCGGAGTATACGGAGGAAACCTACGCAAGCACGGGGAACACATGCAAACTCCTTCCAGGAAGGTCACTGGCAAGCCTCGAACCGACAACCTTCTAACTGGAAGGCCACAGTGCTACCCTGTACGCCTCCGTGCTGTCCTTTTTTAGAAACTTATTGCAGTTTTTAAACAGAAAAAATAGATATCATGCCAAAGCTTTTGGCAGATCAAAACCCTTTTTATCTCAATTCAACATTCATGGATTTATACAATTTTGGAACCAAATTCCTATGATGCCATCAAACATTTCCAGAGTTTTCCTGTGGCTCACTCAGTAGATCATTGCACTAGCAACGCAAGGTCTCATGCCCTTTTATGCCTCCATTCTTGTCCCTGTTATCCTTTGGCCAACCGACTGTAAGTCATCCGTGGCTACAAGAACCCAAACCACTTGTAGTACTGTAAACGTTTGGGAAAATCATTTTCTCAGTGCATCGGATTGAGACTTCTGGTAAGATCCTGCCTCGTGGGGTTTCAATGGTCATGAGAATGGTCAGAAACCATCATAGAACTAAACGTGAAGATCTGCCTCCAAGAAAGCAATTGGAGACACACCAAGTTGCCAGACAAAAAAATAAGAACTAAATCCAACTGTTTAACACCAATTCTACCCTAAACACAACCATAATGCCAAACATGGGGGTGGAAACATTATGCTTTGGGAGTGTTCTTCTCTCAAGAGACAGGGCTACTGCAGCACAGTAAAGAGATGGTGGACAGTCAACTTTTGCGTGAGATTTATAGTATTGAAATGGGTTCTGGTTAGTTATACCTTTAAGGAAAAGCCCCCAAACACGAGGCCACATTACAAAGAGGGGCTTAATGCAAAAGAACAGGACCTAGCCCATCTTCTGCCCTTAATCCCACTGAAAATCTCTGGAGGGAGCTGTTTGTGTTGGCAGTAACTTGGAGAGGATCTGCACGGGTCAGGCCAAGTATTAAGTCATGGTTTGTGGTTAAATACTTTTTTTTTCATATAAAGGCAGATTGTATTGTTGTTCTTCACCATTTGATCATTTCTTTGTCCGTGGAAATCAGTAAATGATCTAAAGAACTAAAACCACTGAAATCCTCTAAACTACAAGAAGTTGTGTCTGTTTCCTTTAAACAATCCTTCTTTAATCTCCGGTTTTCTTCACCTTCTTCTGCTCAGGATGTTTCTAGGGCAGTTTGTTTGGAATGGATTTCTTTTATCTGCTCTTTCCTCCCCCACTCTGATTCGTGTCTTTGGGATTTGCGAAACAGGATCAAATTTGATTTTTTTTGCCTTTGTTTTTTGCAGGTTTATCCCTCAGGGTCCACCACAGATGATGATGTGAGTGACTGGCTAAACGGAGAAAGACACCAGAGATAAAGCATGGAGCTCCGTGGATGCCATCCGAGGTTGGCAGCTGCTCAGATAATGTGATTCCTCATGTGACACAAAGCAAGACCGATCGTTTTCTTTACTACAGTATTTGCTCTTGGAGTCGGACATTAAGGTAAGTAACATACAGGTTCTCTAAAGGATGCTCATATAAGCATAATGTTAATTAGGTAAGGGAGGTGAATTCTGGGAAAACCATGCCCCTACAGCAAAATGGGCTCACACCAAACGCATCAATTACTTTTTTGAACCAGGAGAGGTTTGTGGAAAAACTCATAAATAAGTCAAATAAACATATGTTTTTATGGTAATAAGGACTCCAGGCTGTGACTAAGTTGCCACATTTTGTGCTTATTTTTGTACTGATGCCACAAAAAGTGGTTTTCTAGACGCCAAACTGGAGAGACAAGGCAACTATAATGTAATCAAAAGCAAAAGACACTTTTACCTCAGTCATGAATTTCCCCAATATAATATACCGTAGAAGAAGGTACACCATGCTGGATTTTAATCTAAGGAAATGCAGCTCCTGTTTGTATTATATTGCAAATAAGTTGCTGAAATTTTTGGATATATATATATATATATATATATATATATATATAATTCATGTAAGCTTAATAGAAAGAAACTGGATTGTTATAACATAAGACTTTTACAAAGAAGGAGGAGTAAACAAAGCTAAATGAGTGAATGATCAGCTTTCTTCTCACACTCACTATAGTCACACGGCAAATCATGTGATGGAAAACTAAAAATGAGAGAAATGACAGAAAATAAAAGTTTTGATATAACAGACTGTGACAAAAAGTAATTATCCAAACTTCTCTGCACACTGTACACACAGACATAAAAATTAAAACTGCAACTGCATTAAAATATTTCAAATTAATTACATGCTTCAATTTCTGTAACTTCGACTGCACTAAATATATATATTTGTTATTTATATATTTGTTAAATATATAAATTTGTTTCACTTTATTCTCCCCTATGATGACTAGCCATGCTTTAAATATCACCTTTTGTGTCCTTGGTTTCAAAACGAAAGGAAGGGAAAAAAGAAATTTCTCCTTTTTGGGTCAGCAGTTCTTTAACATGAGAGACAGAGTGTGTGACGGCTATAATGAGTATAGTTGCAGTGCATGAAGCATAAATGTGAGTTCCTCTAGATGAACGCTGCACGGTATAATCTAACAATATGCCAAGCGCTGGGAAAAAAGCAAGAATGGCAAAAAACACTAACTCATTTTCATTCTTAATGTTTCGTTTAATCGCCATTAGCCAGGAATGTGCTTCATAAATCCAGGAGTTTATGTCTAGACAAACATATCTGATGTAGACACAGTGCACTCCAAACGCTGAGAAGTTCTTGAAGACATGCATTAGAATTTATGAGTTTCTTTTATTCACAGACTCTCTGTAAACCGTTGCTGAAATCATTTCACACATTTTCTGTTGTGAATAGCATTTTAATTGGCTTTTCTATCATCATCATTTCTTGATTAGCGCCTGAATAATCTATACATCTATTCATATACATTGCAGGCCAAGGGGGATCCACTAATGTAGATAACTGTCAAAACGAGCAAAAAACGACTGTTCAAATGCACCACAGAACTTCACACACTCCTGACGAGTTTACAGTTACACGTTTAGCAGATGCTTTTTATATTGCTTCTAATAACAAAATAAGTGAAATATAACAGACTGCCTGTGAGAGGGGCGTGTGCGAGTCAGACTCGAGGCGGAGCTCTGAAACCATGACGGTTCCATCCTCACCAGGAAGTTGTGTTCCTGTCCATGCAGCACACAGGACAGCTCAGCAGTGGCCTCATATTAGCCCAATGACAGTGGCCCAATCCATTTATTTGCAGTCTATGGTAAGCACCATACACTGACTAAGTAAGTAAGTAACCTTTATTTGTCACATACACTGTTACATGCAGTGAAATTGAGACCCATCTGGCCACAAACATAGACAAGGTGAGGACAGGCCAGTTTGAGAGGTAGCATTTGAGAAAGAAACAGAGAAAAGGGTATACATTGGGTAAGGTAGCTCAAAAAGAGCCTTTTCCACTCCGTCCTTCAGAGGGAAGCTAGCGGAGGTGTTGTCCTTGAGGAGGGACAGTTCGGTCAGCTTAGTGGGGCTTTGAGCACTGACCGCCTTTGATAACCACCGATAGCCGAGAGTTCCACATATCCGATCAGCAGAATCCCAGCTATCACAGTTCCAAATATGTAAATGTCGTCAACATCCTCCAGGGACAGAGCGGCCAGGCACACGATCCTCCACTTCGCCCAGGAGTTCATCGTGTAGCCAGCAGCGAAAGTTCTTGCAGGACAGGTGGGCTCCCTCGAACCCACGGCCCTCGTCAAGAAAATGGTGTCAATTGCATTCAGAGACCAGTGTATCAGATCCATATTTCCTTTTATTTGGAGAGCAGGACAGCAAAGAGTCTCTCACAGACAAACACAGAGTGTCAGCGGATAGTCAGAGATAACAGAGAGGAGAAATATATGACGCCTCCGCGGAGAGCAAGAGAGAAGTGAAGTTTTCTAGACGAATCATTCTGGGTAATAATTTTTTTTAATTCTTTTTTGAATAATTTCACAAGATCAAAAACACTAAAGTGTAATATCTGTAATTATTTATATCATCATTAAAACTTCAATAGACCAATCGCATCATGACGTCATATTTAAATTAGTTCAGTCAGATGCGTTGACTGTTAATCCACTGGAAAATGAATCGCTTTCTAAAGAGAAAAGCTAATGACCGGCTCGTAACGCAACAAGCAAAAGCTTCTTAGTGTGTGGTGAGAAAAAAAACTTTGCTGAAAACATTGCATTTGGTTTTAGAAAGGCGGGTTCTATTAAATAAAAATCCAAACGGTTCACTCCGAACACAATCGTAATCATGTTTCAGGAAATTTACTGTTTCGTTTTTGGTTCAGCTGAGAAAAAACTGCATTTTTTCCAATGTCTAAAACACAAACAAAGACTCATTTACACTCAAAATTGATATAATAATTAGGAGTAAACTTTGGAAAGCTGAGAGGATTCCAGACACACACGCTCTTTTGCTGATTAGTTTTATATTGTAAAACATTTATTTATGTTAAACCCCTGCAGCAACATTTGGTGAGCAATGAGCATTAACTGTATTTTTCTCTCAGAACATGCACCATTTCAGTTTCAGTGTCACAAAGACGCGTGGATGAATGTCAAAGAGAAAAAGCTGTTAAATAAATGTATTCCTTTAAACATCTGATGCAGAAACTATCATCAGGTGCGTATTTTTCCTTTCAGGAGGAACTGAAAGGCTTTGAAAAACAAGTTATTGGCTGTTTTTCTCAGAAAACCTTTCACGTGAGCCATTTCCCTCCGATCAAACTTCAGAGAAAGTAAAAATAACAGTATGTAAAACTGATATAAACTAACAATTATTTGCCATCATTGGCCTAATTAGGAAAATTAAGGACATGAAAACAACAAAAAAATGGCAGAGCATCTATTTTTTTTGTTTTATACAGTAAATGTAGAAATTAAATTGATTGAATAAATTGACGCCTCTCGGCCAAAGTGCGCTGGACATAGGCACAAGCAGACCCTGTGACCCCAAAAATAGGAATAAACAAATGAATGAATGAATAAATTGATCTAGCTACAGAAGCATTATTTTTTTTAATGGTTTGAAATCCCAATTGAACTGGTGCAACACAACTTTTGACAGATGGAAATTTTTAATCAATATTTGTTTTAATAATTGTAACAATTTGAAGCAAATATAATGTGGGAAACATATCTGTTTTCTCTCCGGGGCTGAACCTGGGTTTCCTTCCAGTTTTGTGCCAGATTCTGCCCCATTACATTTAACTGCCTGAACTTACTATGAACGGATGATTGGCGCGGAAACACTAATAAAGTATAAGAGATACAAATTAAACATTATGCATTCTATGTTTGTTTAAACCTTAATACAAACCATTAAACTCAACTGAATTTATTAAAGAAATCAAGAGAGTTAACATCTCTAAACATCAGAAGCCTTCTTCATTGAAAATACAGAAATACAAAATACAGTAATGGACCTATTACAATAAAATAAAATATTTTCTTATTTAGTTATTAAAGGATCAATATTTGTGCTAATGCTAATGTTAGCAAGCTCAGTTCCTGTGGGATGTTTTAATGTCACTTGGTTCATTCAAACACGTTGTTTCAAGTGGGAATGTAAACTTTGCCGCCCTGCCCATACCTGTACCATCTCACCCGCCTCTGGCTGGACAAGATGTTGCAGGCCCTACCCAAAACACACAGCGTAGTTGAGGTGGTGGTTGAACCTCATGCCCATGGAACTGTCATCACGACCTCAACTAAAGTGGCTGGCAGGCTGTAGCATCCATCACCACCTGCCTGCAAGCGCCGCATGAAGAAAAGTCACCATACATAAAGAAAGATTTCCATGCATTGTAGCTCCTCCCAGAGACAACACGCATGCCATCACACTGGGACCAGATGTTTCCCTAAGTTCTCTTCGCCATCCACCAAGCACCGGCCATCAGTACCTAGGCTTGCTTGACATCGCCCGAGATGCCTGGGAGCAGCAGCTTTCTGCTCTGTGGTGGAGTACAGCATCTGGATGTGGATCCACCAGGTAAAGCCATTGGTTTGGGAACATATGGTGAAGCCACAACAGGCCCAACAATACCACTTCAACCTCTGCTTGGCCCAATCGGATGGCCCCAAGTGGATGAGAATGGTACATCTCCACCAGGTACCCATTGCCCCAGCCGATAGACCTTCCTTCTCCACCGACAGCGTCAACTGGCAATAGCACACTCTCTCCTTCAGACTCAATGGTTCTCCCCCCATGGAGATCGTCCTCTGGCCCCACTAGGAGGGCATGTGATGATGTCCATTCCAATTAGTGCCCTGCTGTCCCAACACGAGGAGCACCTGGGAGAGCTAATCAGCACGGCGCCTCGGAGTGAAAAAGGTTGGGATCCCCTGCCCTAATGCAACTAAATGCTGGGACTTCACTGTGTTCTGATAAACACTGTTTATTCTACATCTGTGTTCGATTTCGTGTTTGATCAGTCAAAATGGTGTAAATTTAACAGAATAGTTTGGTGCGTCTTTTTACATTTTGCTCTTTTCTCTATTCAACTCTGACTGGCACGGTGCCAGCAGTGATGTAAAAAGTCAGAAAATAGTGGTTGGTTTGTTTAGATGAGCTTTCAAGTGCGTCGCACCATCCTCTGAACAACACGAATGGAAAAAAAGCCTTACTTTCAAACTATTCATTTTATTTCACATATATATATGGCATATAAAATTATTTTTAAAGTGTTTTTATGTGTTTTATAAAAAATACTTTATTTAGGTTAAGGAGGGGTAAGTGGCGGGGCAGTATATCGACCGGCCACCACCGGTACTGATGCAGCCACGTCTTTTAACCAGCTCTTGTTTCTTTGAATGAGACTCAGATGAGAATTTTTATTGCAAACTATTCATCCCTCTTCAACCCCTGCTGACCACTGATCCTGACCCTTATCCAGCTTTATCTGTTACCCCTAGTTAGGGTCATAAATTAGATTTGCCGCACCCCATTTATTTAGAGAAAATCACTACAAAATACAAAACTAAAATCCGGAAAATAAACTAAAGTCCACGTTTGCGATGTGTTGAGTGGGGCTAATTATCATCCAATGATACGATGAGCTTCATGCACGTTTCAACATCATTGGCAGCGTCTTTACATACCACCACTGCCATTAAAGAACAAAGAGAGCCCACTTCTTAAAAGAGAAGTCCATGCCAAAATATCTTATATTATCAAGAACATTTGCTTGATTAAATCCTTGTACAAATACGTCGGCTTTCTCTATTAAAAGCACATCCCTACACATCACTTCATCAGTAACACTTTAATCTCTTGGTCATTAATCTGTTAAATCAGGATGTTGCAAGGTCTGCCTGTCGACCAACTCTAAGCTTTGACAGCCCTCTGCTCCTCGAGGCAGTCAGGGGGGTCAGTGTGTGTCAGCTCAGTGACCTTTAAGCAGCCTGGCCAGTCTGGACTTTGTCTGTTGTCCAGGAAAGCTGATGGCAGTGGGCAGCGGGTGGTAGTGACTTTGAATGGCTGCCATGGCTTTGCCTGGGGTTTATTGAGCTGCTCTTCAACCCTCAGCATCTCTGGGTGGCGCACTGTGAAGTGTGTGTGGAGTGTCTCTCTGGTATTTATTCCACACTGCAAAAAATCTAATATTGATTTTCTTCTTTTAGGAAGAACGATGTAGTTTTTAGGGTATTTTATCTTTTAGGTTATGGATTGTTTAGCATATTTTGAGAAAATATCACTACTATTTTCTTGAGAAGAAAAAGTCTTGTAAAACAAGCTTTTGGTCTTGCCACTAAACTTGTTTACTAAACTAAACTAGAACCTTAAAACATGGAATCTGGACTCAACATATTCTGACTTCAAGAAAACTACAACGTCTTAGTTTAAAACAATGTTTTGATAAAAACAGCCCCTTCAGAATGAAAAGAAAATGCCTAAATATAGTTAAAATCTTTGATCAAGCAAAATATCTGACAATGGTGAAAGCAAATTTCACTCGGTCAGAATTATCTAAAAATATCTTAAAACAAGGAAGTTATTTTTTTTGTTCCTATGTGTCAATGATTGAGCAAAAAAGGTTCTTGTTTAAATCAAAGTTTGGTTCATTATGTTTAAATAGAGATATATGTACATTTTAAGCAGGTTTTTTTTATTTTGTTTTATGATTGATTTAAAGACTAGTTTTAAGTGTGTTGTTTTAAATAAATATAAAAAAAAATGTTTTAAAGCTATTTGATATTTCTTGGTACTATGTACAAATTCAAATGTTTCCCGAGATGTACATTTCAGATGTATTGCTTGATCTAGGAAGAGATTTGAGCTTGTGAGTTTTTTTTGTTATGCAGAATAGACTACAGCATCACATCTATCAAAAGAATGATTCTAAATGCTTTTGAAACCATCAAGCCACCTTCGAAGTTCACCCACACTAGCAGTCAACAGTTACACACACCCTCACTTTAACGATTTTTCTTTATTTTCCTCCCTATTTACACTGCTGAGGATCACTGAAGATAGCATTATGTGTCGGGATAAACTCATACAGCTCTATGTGATCAGCACAAACCTTTCAAATGGTGCTATCGTTTTATTATATAAAGATTAGGACATAATTAGGAAATCACTACCTAACAGCAAAGTTTATTTTCCGCATTCTCATATTCATAATGTGACGCACAGAATTTTCCAGTTTGAAACTTTTTCCACTTTTTAACAAGCCAAAGTGTAGAGCCAAACTTACTGAGGAGCATATCCAGCTCTGTTGAGGGTCTCAGAAGCTTCCTCACCCAAGCCAAATGTTTGGCAGCTATGAAAGACGAAGCAGTGCCAGGTATGTGGCAGGAAGCAAGTGAAGCCTTTGTTCTTTACAACCTCAGAAGTGCCATATTATGTAAACCAGACTTTTCAGACATTCGTAGCATCTTTTAATCTTTAGAACTGCATTTAGAAAGTTATTAACAGTGCAGTGCTAGTATAGTGGGTTCAAATATTTTTTTAGTACATTGTAAAAGTTGTCCTTATTTTGTGGAATGCAGCCTAGTCTTTCCCAGACTCCTGTCCTCTCAGATCGTCTGCTTTAAACAATAGTATAAAAATTACAATAAACAATAATGATATCACAAAAATAATATGCAAAACTGATGTACAGTTTACCTGTTTTTATTGGCATTTTAGAATGCTTTCCGCCTCCAAAAGCAAGACGACATCACTGAGAATATTATACTTCTTCTATGTGCTCTAAGACTCAACTAAGTTATTATATACCCATAAAAGGTCTCCTCCCTATGCAGCAACTTTCAATTTCCTTCAGATATTTGGCGCCGGATTATCAGGAAGTGACAATTTTGTAATCTTGATATTTCAGTTTTCCGCATAATTTGCATTTTTAGATGGAATCATGGCTAATATCAATAGAGAATAGATTTGATTTTAAATCTGGCAGAATTCTGACATGGTGCATTTTCCCCATGTGATGCACAGACATCCAGGTGTTCGTTTAACGTGTGTCTCACCTTTCTGAGACCTGGAGGAGCAGCGCTCTGTAGAGCCGGTGCTGAAGGTTCAGGTCCCCGGAGCCAGTGCTGCTGCGCTGGTGAATGAAGGGATGAACAGCACTCAGGATGAAACCCTCCTGGTACAGATCCAGAAGATGAGAGGGGAGCTTTCGAACCGAGGTGACACGCACCACTGACGACTCTGCATCTGTGAAGAGAACACATGCATGCTGCCGCTTACATTCATCTTGAAATCGTAATATAATTATTTCAGTAATTGATGTTTTTTTTATTGTTTTGTCTTAACTGAACATGGCCACTGCAGTAGCTCAGAATTACGTCATGAATATTTCATGCCCCAAGAACATTTGCGGACAGTTTTATTTTATTGTTCCCCATCTCTGAGAGGATTTCAGTTTTGTTTTTTGTTTTTTTTTAACCGGTACCTCTTTAACCTTGTCTGGGCTTTAATGGGTATGGTGAAAAATCCAATTAAAGCTGATTGTTTATCTGAACGCGAGCCGAGATGAGAGGCTTTGATTTCTGACAGTAATGAGACCCTCCTGCAGCACCCAGAGATTCAAGCTTCATCTGAACTCTTGCCTGAGCCGAGAGGAAGCATTTAGAGCGATTGTGTCTGCATCTACCAGGTCAGACCAGTGTCTCTGTGCATCAGAGAAGGCCGTGTGCAGAGGAAAGGCCATTGTTCCTCTTGACAAATTTGGTTCAGGGGGTTCCAGTATCCCGTACCATGAGTAATATCTGGAAATCATGATCCTTTGATTGCTCTGGGAAATCATGCTTGGAGCTGTTGTAAGATCGTCTATTTTTTTTTAAAAAATTGTAAATTGCAGTAAAAATGTGTTTGGTGCCTAGAGATTCTGCACATTATCCTTGAAAAGGCTTATTATACACAGATAAATCATGAGATATAGCTAACAAAAGGAGCTGATGGTGCCTGTATGGATGTTCTTCTTCCTCAAGCTCCATTCTAAAGCTCCTTTGTGAAACGGCACAAAACGTGGAAGAGTGCTCGAGGCAAATCATTGGCCAGCTAAAAATACTCCTGAATTGCTCAATCAAATTCTCCACAAGCCATGGGATAAAACCAACGATGAGAAAATCGTGCACGGAAATAAAAGCTTGCTAAAGCATAGCGTTTGTATGTGCTTGGATGAGTTCATGTATAATTAATCCTGCTGGGTTTGATTAGATTGTTTTGCTTTGTGATTGTAAACAGAGATTCTTCCCAGAGGAACAAGGATGCTGGGGATCGCCCCCCACAGTCAAGGGGATTACAGGAGAGTTCATCCAAACCTTCCTTTTATGCAAACTTATTGTTTGCAAATTTTTTATTATTTTTTTTGTAAATGAAGATGTTTTAATTCTTGGTGAAAGTGGGCAGCCATTGTCTTTTATTTATAGCAGCCTTCTTGTACAGTTGAAAAAAAAAACATACACTAGATGTTTGGACCTCTTGGGGATTTTATATGAAATGTGAGCTGACTAGATTGACCCCCGTAAGGTACTTACGGCAGCTTTTGATCGTTGCCCACCATGTAATTCTTGGGAGGCTGGAGGCTATTGTTCTTTCTAGTAAAGTATTATATTGGTTTCATTCATTAATTTTTCAACCTGCTTATTCCCTTTTGAGGTCACGAGGGTCTGCCGGTGCCTATCTCCAGTGCACATTGGGCGAGAGGGGGGGTACACCCTAAACAGGTCGCCAGTCCATCGCAGGGCAACATTCACTCACACATTCACTCCTTAGGGGAATTTAGATTATTAACCTAACCGCATATTTTTGGGATTATGGGGGAAACCGAAGCACCCAGAGTTAACCCATGCAACCACGGAAAGACTAGGAAGGTCCCCAGCGAGCCTCCAACCGACAACGCTCCAACAGGAACACCACAATGCCACCAACTGCGCCAACGTGCTGCCCTTAGTTTCATTCACATTTGTCAAATCATTAAAGACAAATTAAAGAATTTCACGCCAAGTCTGCCCTGGTCACTTCTGGTGTTCCACAGGGTTCTGTTCTTGGCCCTCTTTCTTGTATACAATCTTCCTGTTGGCACTGTCTTTAGGAAATTGGGACTCACTTCCATTGCTCCATACAGACGACACTCAGCTCTATTTCCCCCCAAGTTTACTCTTTCTACACCCCCAAAAAACTGAAATCATCCAAAAACAAACTGTCCAAATCTAACATTGCTGCTGTCACAATGGACTCCATTTCTACTGCCATTCCCATACGGATCAAAAGCTTATTGGCTCTACCTTGTAATTTGAGGCCCAAATTATCTCTTAACACTCTTTTATTTCGACATCAGAAACATTAATTGTCTCCACCCCTCTCTCTCTCACTGAAAGCCACAGCTACTCTAGTCACCTTCAGGATTTCAATGTACTTTCATACAGGTTAACATCTAAGTGACTTTATAAACTCCTCTTTTTACTTTAAAATGTTAACTTTTAACACTTATAAAGTTAATCTATTTATATATGCGTTTACATGTGTACGGTGAGTCTCAGGAAAGGCACCCCACTTCAAGGTAAATAAATAGGTGAATAATTAGCATGCTCTTCTTCTTCTTCTCCTTTCGGCTGTTCCCAGTTTAGGGGTCGCTACAGCGAATCATCTGTTTCCACCTAACTCTGTCCTCAGTATCCTCTACTCTTGCACCAACTACCTTCATGTCCTCTTTCAGCACATCCATATATCTCGTCTTTGGCCTTCCTCTTGATCTCTTGCCTGGAAACTCCATCTCCAACATCCTTCTACCAAAATAACCACTATCCCTCCTCTGCACATGTCCAAACCATCTCAATCTGGCCTCTCTGACTTTGTATCCAAAAAAACAACCAACCTGAGCTGTCCCTCTGATGTGCTCGTTTCTAATCTTGTCCATTCTCGTCACTCCTAAACTGAACCTCAACATCCTCATCTCTGCTACTTCCATCTCTGCCTCTTGTCTCTTCCTCACTGCCACAGTCTCCAACCCATACATCATAGCTGCTCTCACTACTGTTCTGTACACCTTTCCTTTGATTCTTGCTGACACTCTTCTGTCACACAACACCCCTGACACTTTTCTCCACCCACTCCAACCTGCCTGCAATCGTCTCTTCACCTCTTTTCCACACTCCCCGTCGCACTGGACTATTGACCTCAAATACCTAAACTCCTGCACCTTCTTGACCTCAGCCCCCTGTAACCTCACTGTTCTACTTCCCTCTCTCTTTTGGTCAAACACATGTAGTCTGTCTTACAACGACTGACTTTCATTCCTTTTCTTTCTAGAGCTGACCTCCAATTTTCCAGGTGTCCCTCCACCTGCTCTCTGCTCTCACTACAGATCACAATGTCATCTGCAAACATCATTGTCCACGGAGATTCCTGCCTGACCTCATCTGTCAACCTGTCCATCATCATAGCAAATAAGAAGGGACTCAAAGCTGATCCTTGATGTAGCCCTACCTCCACCTTGAACTCCTTTGTCTGACCTACAGCACATCTCACTGCTGTCTTACCATAGCATTATTATTTATTACCTTGAGGTTGTTGTTTTGAAGTGAGACAAATGTAAAAAAAATGCACATGCTAAAAAAAAGAATAATTAGCATGTGCATTTTTTACATTTGTCTCACTTCAAAACAACAACCTCCAAGTAATAAATAATAATACTAAGAATGCCTTCAATTTATATAGCGCCTCCTGCCCACCACCAAACTTCTATCGCCCTTCACTTCTATCCCCTTTTCTGACCTTCATGTCTCTTCAGCACTACTCGAACACTGAGTTGAATCACTCAGAATCCCCAATGTGGGTCAAACTTTGTCAAGCTGTATCACAAACTAATCACTGTTCAAAAAAACCTTCTTTAAAAAGATCTGAGCTCTGAATCCCACAGTTTGTGTTTTAGCTGGAGGTAAGGTTCATTAAGGTCTAGAAATAATTTCCAGGAAGAATTTTTAAATCAATTATTTATAAAAACAACAGTGTACCTGGGGAAATATTACATCTCCCTTCCCAATCTTCCCAGCAAAACTCAGCATGTAACCACAGTTAAAGTTTACTTCCTGTGATTAATACTAGCTAAGCAATAACGGTAACCCTTGCCCAAAGACATTAGCCTCAAAAAACTCAATTATATCAGCAGACTCTGGCAGTACTGCAGAGACTATTAATAAGAAATGTAATTATTTTTACATTAACTCTAATACCACAACCAGCCGAAAGTGAAAGATTGCTCTAAAGTGCACACAAGCTTGCATTTGCGAGCAGTATTTTCTGAAAGAGCTGTTCTAAGAGTCTCTTTCACCACAAGAGCTCACTCGTCAGGGATCTTCTCAGGTTTTTGTCCCTTCAAAGGATCCATGAAAAATCAAGATGTTTTAATATCAATAATTAGACGCTATTTAAAATTATTTTAAAAATGCATTACATTTACAACCATTTTCCGAGTTATCAAACCTGGCTGGTATTGAGTTTTACTATCATGTGTGGCAAGTCGAGGGGGGTGTACTAGTCTAGAGAAACTTGAATAATAACGCACCAGTTTTCCCAAATTCCGTTATATTAACCAGCCTTTTGAACCTTCAACCTGTAATTTATTTTATAATCGTTTAAATTTCTAGTCACTCATTGTTGAAGCAATTATTTCAGGTTGATTTAGACCAGTTATAAAATTAGATCATTTTCTTACAAAATATTAAAGTCAATCCAGCAAAAATAAATTATTGCACAGCTATTTAATGAATGTATCATATTGTTATTCTTCATTTTATCCTGTTAATACTTTTTAAATTATTGTAATTATCTGAACCCATGAGCTAATATCCTTTATTAAGTATTAAATAGGTAACTTTTTACATCACATTTAAGTTACTTTTTTGTCAGCAAATAAAAGAGGTAATTTTCCATGTTTAGGTCATTTGTTTTAAAAGCAAGGTTATGTTGCAGCGCTCGTAAAAGTGGTCATTTGGTTCTGTTATTGTGTGGACAAACTGCTGAGAACTATTCAATCACTAAAAAGGTTTCATGATTGTGTTAAAACAGCAGAAATATGCATCATGAAATCATCTTTTTTATTCTTCCAAAGTATCATAATTTTTGAGTAAGCATTGTGTATTTATTTTTCACATAATTGATAATGACATGTTCGGTTTCTAAGAAAGACATCGTTCTGGTGTTTCTATTAACTTATTGTTGTAGAGACATACATTAAACTATGCAAAAGATTGGAGTGTTCCTGTACCTATAGTCTCAGACTCTTTCCTCCTGTGTATTCTGCCCGTTGCTACCAGACATCACTTGCAAATGTGCTTTTCATAAATGTGTCGACATAAAAGTATAGTTTCCAATTCAAATGAACAGTGATTTTATGCACATTTATTTTATACCCTCAATCTTTATGAATTACTTTTTTTCTCTGTTTTTCTTTAAGCAATAAAGAAAAAAAGAATCGACTCCGATTTGATGAAACAAGTCTCCAATTTATTAATCTTTAGCAAAGCTGGTTTTCACTAAAAGATGGATCAGTTGCTAAAGTATTATAAATATTTCAAATACCACATTGTACATTGCATTACCTAAAAGAGAGTTTTAGCAAAAGTCACTAAAAGATTTATTAACTGTAGTACAAATACATTGAGACAGTGAAAGTGCTTTTTTGACCTCTCATTTGGGTCAATCTTTTGATGAAAACTTTTTAATTCATTCATCTTCCTGCCCACTTATTCTCTTTCAGGGTCACAAGGGTCTGCTGTTTATCTCCAGCTCACATCAGGCGAGAGGCGAGGTATACCCTGGACAGGTCGCCAGTCCATCGCAGTAGTTATAACGTCCAAAACCAAATGAAACTTTAAAAAAATCTACAGGCTATTTGAAATAATTTTTTTATTATTTTTGACTTACAGCCTGTCTAGACTTTTACAATTTCAGCAGTTCTTTGAATAACAATAAAGAAACGATGCCTTGATCACCATGCCAGCAAGAATGGGGTGCTCGGTGCCCTTTCAAATGCTCTCAATATTACACCAGACCCCTGGAGATAGATAGCCGATTGAGATGCCCCTGTGCCCCTGTGCCGGTATTCATTTCTGAGGTGTGATTCTGGCTCAGTGCCCTTTAGACTCTGCTACAGGCCATGCATTAAAAAACAAGTGAGAGAATATTAAACTTGAAATAAAATCTGGTGTTCTGCCGCTGGGCTACAGGGATCATTTTGATTTGCATGAATGCATTGGAGTGAAAGATATGATGGAAGGAACTGCTTATGTTTTGCAGCATGTTAGCCATTGTGCACCATTTCTGTCATGATAATGCACAGATATGACAGAGGGACAGATTTGCTAGTAAACAGTTACTGCACGTCCACTGTGAGAGACATGATCTAAAAAGAAAAATCCAGAAATCCAGATGTATGATTTTTTTAACTATGTATTTGTATGATACAGTGGGAAATAAGTATTTGAACTCCTGAGAAAATCAAAGTTAATACTTGATACAGTAGCCTTTGTTTTTTGAATACAGAGGTCAAATGCTTCCTGTAGTTTTTCACCAGGTCTGCACACACTGCAGGAGGGATTTTAGCCCACTCCTTTGGCTCACTCGTTGAGGTTTCTGGGCTGTCGCTGAGACACATAGAGTTTAAGCTCCCTCCAAAGGTTATCAATTGGGTTTAGGTCTGGAGACTGGCTAGGCCATGCCAGAACCTTGATATGCTTCTTACGAAGCCACTCCCTTGTTCTCTTGGCTGTGTGCTTCCGGTCATTGTCTTTTGTTACTGGGTTTAGACCCAGCCTCGACCCATCTTCAGTGCTCTGAGGGAAGGAGTTGTTCCCCAAAATCTCGCAATACATGGCCCTGGTAATCCTCTCATTAATACAGTGCAGTCGCCCTGTCCCATGTGCAGAGAAGCACCCCAAAGCACCCCTGAACTTCCCCCATGCTTCACAGTAGGGATGGTGTTCTTGGGATGGTACTCATCATTCTTCTTCCTCCAAACACGCTTTATGTGGAATTATGGCAGAAGAATTCTATTTTGGTCTCAACTGACCATGTGACTTTCTCCATTGACTCCTCTGGATCATCTAAATGGTCATTACCAAATTTAAGGCTGACCTAGACATGTGCTGCTTTAAGCAGGGGGACCTTCCGTTTCTTAGTGTATTACCAACAGTAACCTTGGTAACGCTGGTCCCAGCTCTTTTCAGGGTATTGACCAGCACCTCCCATATAGTTTTGGGCTGAATCTTCAACTTTATTAGGATCATTGAGACCCCACTAGGTGAGATCTTGCGTGGAGCCCCAGTTCAAGGGAGATTGACAGTCATGTGGTCCATCCTCTCCAACAGTGGACCTTTTTTCACCAAGCTGCTTTGCAATTTCCCCGTAGCCCTTTCCATCCTTGTGGAGGTGAACAATTTTGTCTCTGGTGTCTTTGGACAGCTCTTTGGTCTTGGCCATGGTAGTAGTTGTAGTCTTACTGATTGTCCGGGTTGAATGGACAGGTGTCTCTTTATGCAGTTAACTAATTCAACCAGGTGCATCTAATTTAGGATAATAAATGGAGTGGAGGTGGAATTTTTCAAAGTCTTCCAGATGACTGGGAAACTGCAGCAGAAGTGATCAGGGAGACAGGTAGGAAGGTGCTAGGTGTGTCAGCTGGAAGGAGGAAAGAAGATAAAGAAACATGGTGGTGGAATGAGGAAGTACAGGACATCATCCAGAGGAAGAGGCTAGCTAAAAAGAAGTGGGACATTGAAAGGACTGAAGAAAGTAGACAGGACTACAAGGAATCAGCAGAGTGAGAGGGAGGTGGCAAAGGCCAAACAGAAAGCATATGATGAGTTGTATGCCAGGTTAGACACTAGGGAAGGCGAGAAGGAATTGTATAGATTAGCGAGACAGAGAGACAGAGATGGGAAGGATGTGCAACAGATAAGGGTGATTAAAGATAGAGATGGAAAGGTGCTAACAAGTGAGGAGAGTGTGCTGAGAAGATGGAAGGAGTATTTTGATGAGTTGATGAATGAGGAGAATGAGAGGGAAAGAAGGGGGAAGAGGTGCATATTGTAGAGCAGGAAGTTGAAAAGATTAGAAAGGATGAGGTGAGGAAGGCTCTGGGGAGAATGAAGAGTGGAAAGGCTGTTGGTCCAGATGACATACCAGTGGAGGTGTGGAAGTGTCTAGGAGAGACAGCAGTGGAGTTCCTGTCTAGGTTATTCAACAGGATTTTAGAGAGTGAGAAGATGCCTGAGGAATGGAGGAGAAGTGTCCTAGTGCCAATCTTTAAGAACAAGGGTGATGTGCAGAGTTGTAACAACTACAGAGGCATAAAGTTGATGAGCCACACAATGAAACTTTGGGAAAGAGTAGTGGAAGCTAGGCTAAGAAGGGAAGTGGATATTTGTGAGCAGCAGTATGGCTTCATGCCCAGGAAGAGCACTACTGATGCAATTTTTGCTCTGAGATTGTTAATGGAGAAGTACAGAGATGGTCAGAAAGAGCTTCACTGCGTCTTTGTGGATTTAGAAAAAGCGTATGACAGGGTGCCGAGAGAGGAGCTATGGTCCTGTATGAGGAGGTCAGGAGTGGCAGAGAAGTACGTCAGAGTAGTTCAGGATATGTATGAGAGAAGTAAGACAGCAGTGAGATGTGCTGTAGGTCAGACAAAGGAGTTCAATGTGGAGGTAGGGCTACATCAAGGATCAGCTTTGAGTCCCTTCTTATTTGCTATGGTGATGGACAGGTTGACAGATGAGGTCAGGCAGGAATCTCCGTGGACAATGATGTTTGCAGATGACATTGTGATTTGTAGTGAGAACAGAGAGCAGGTGGAGGGACACCTGGAAAGTTGGAGGTCAGCTCTAGAAAGAAGAGGAATGAAAGTCAGTCGCAGCAAGACAGAATACATGTGTTTGAATGAGAGAGAGGGAAATAGAACAGTGAGTTTACAGGGGGCTGAGGTCAAGAAGGTGCAGGAGTTTAGGTATTTGGGGTCAATAGTCCAGTGCGACGGGGAGGGTGGAAAAGAGGTGAAGAGACGAGTGCAGGCAGGTTGGAGTGGAAGGAGAAAAGTGTCAGGGTGTTGTGTGACAGAAGAGTGTCAGCAAGAATCAAAGGAAAGGTGTACAGAACAGTAGTGAGACCAGCTATGATGTATGTGTTAGAGACTGGGGCAGTGAGGAAGAGACAAGAGGCAGAGATGGATGTAGCAGAGATGAGGATGTTGAGGTTCAGTTTAGGAGTGATGAGAATGGACAAGATTAGGAATTAGCACATCAGAGGGACAGCTCAGGTTGGTTGTTTTGGAGACAAAGTCAGAGAGGCTTGAGATGGTTTGGACGTGCAGAGGAGGGATAGTGGGTATATTGGTAGAAGGAGATGGACTTGCCAGGCAAGAGGTCAAGAGGAAGGCCAAAGACGAGATATATGGATGTGCTGAAAGAGGACATGAAGGTAGTTGGTGCAAGAGTAGAGGATACTGAGGACAGATTTAGGTGGAAACAGATGATTCGCTGTGGCGACCCCTAAACTGGGAACAGCTGAAAGGAGAAGAAGAAGAAGAATGTGTAATTTCTTAAAGGTGGACTAACAAGTCTTTGAGGGTCAGAATTCTAGCTGATAGACAGGTGTTCAAATACTTATTTCCCACTTTATCATACAAATAAATAGTCAAAAAATTTTAAATGCTGAAAATTTCAGACCCCTCCATGATTTCTAAGTGGGAGAACATGCAAATTAGCAGGGTGTTCAAATACTTATTTCCCTCACTGTATGGGAAAAACCATTTGAATTTCAATCCATTCATCACAAAATGTGGGAAACCAGCAGCTATGTTGTGTACTGGTTTTCATTTTATGTGCATAAAAGACATTTTTTCAGTTGTGACTGAACCGCAGAAGTGTTGTGCCAAGTTTACGTGAATCTTAGTCAGTGTCTCTGATGAATCAGGATTATTTTCCATGTAATCAGTGTACGTCTGGAAGTATTTCTGGAGGCAAGTGTGGGTTATGTCATTAGTAGTCATAGCTCACAGTTGGCACAAGAGCCGCAGGACACAGTGGCAAGCGTTAATTACTTCACTAATGACCCTATGTGAGAGAATCAAGCTGTGGTGCCAGAGCTTTTCCCAAATCTCTCTCCTCCCAACACTCTGCCATTACCCCCCACTTCATTCCTCTCAAATCTACATCCTCTTCTCTGACCCACCTTTTCCCTTTAGCAGGGTAATCGTGGCAAGCTATAATGTTTAATACGTTTGCCCATAGTTTACAACAAACCATTCACTTAAAGAGAAAAACAGAGAAACTTTCAGCCAGTAGTTTACTAACGTCTCAAAGACACAAATCTGAGGTGACTGCTCTCTAGGGATGTACTGTAATAATCCGTCTAATGCCAGATTGACTGATAATGCCTTGCTTAACCACATTTACAACTTCATTAATGCTGAAACAACTCTGCAGGGAATAACACACTGGTTTCCTTCCTTAGTAATTTCCTCACAGCCACATTGATAGATTTTGTTTCTTTGGGCTCTAAACGGTATATAGCACGGTACTGTGAATGGAAAAATAAAGAGATGGACAGATGGATCAATGGACTAAAAAGAGAGGGATGGGTGGATGGATGGATTGTTATCCAGTATGATGGGTGGATTGATGGATGGACTACTAGAGATGTATTGATAGATGGATGCGGGATGGGTGGATGGATGGATAAAGATGGAATGGTATCCACTATGCTGTATGAATAGTGGATGGATCGGTGGGTGGATGGGCGGACTAATAAAGAAGGAAGAATGGATGGATGGAAGGATGAATGTATAAAGATTGAATGGTATTCACTTTGCTGTTTGATAGGTTGATGGATGGATTGGTGGGTGGATGGACTAATAAAGAGATGGATGGACAGGTGGGTGGATAAAGATGGAATGGTGTGCTGTGCTGTATGACAGTGGATAGATGGATATTATAAAGGGATAGATGAATGGTATCTAGTACGTTGTATGGTGGGTGGCTAGGTGGATGCATGGGTGGATGGTTGGATGGGCGGACAGACTAATAAAGATGGAAGGATCACTAGTTTTATTTTTTTCAAATTGCAGTCAGAAACTCTTCTTTTGTCCTTCTGTTTCTAGCTCGAGTTCTACTTCCTGTACGATCACCATTCACCACCAGGACCTGAAACAAAGCCGTGTTTCTATCTGCTGTCTTTTCATTGTCAGAGCAATAGCACAATAACCCTCTCCACCATGGAAACATGTATGTTCCTTGAAGCTGGAGATGACTGACGGATGCATTAAAGACCATTTGTTTTGCCCGGTAAAAGCTTTTATTAATAGGCTTTTAGTGGAATCCGGTCATTTGCTTGTCAGGACGTCTTGGAGATGAAGGTCCGCTGTTGCTAAGTGACCGATCTTAGTGAAACAGGTACAGCTATAAAGAGATGGCTTGGTCATCAGCATTATTCCTGTTTCTATTGATGAACGTATGAAAAAAAAGCAAAAACACTTTGCTCTGGTCCTTTGTTGCAGAGCGTTAATTGGCCCGGTCTAGCAGCCAACAATCAAGGTCTATTCAAACCTGCAGCAGCCATCAGAGCACAAGTCAAGAAATCAATTTGATCCGGTCTGATTGTGGCATGTTTTATGTGAGGTTAGAGCCACTCGGATGTTAATGCAGCATTTCACTCGTCTGTGTTTTAAAGGCATAGCTTCGGGAGTTAAGTTCACTGGGGACTAGTCTGTTTTACCACTGGTTCTAAATACTGGTCCTTCAGCAGCGAACTACTGATGGAAAATGCACATTTCTGTGAACTTTAACAGAAAAAAAGGTATCTTATATTTAAACCACCTTAAACAGACTTCACCATTCCTTCGGCAATCTCTAGTTGTATAATTATTCTATAACAGGGTGTACCAGAGTCCAGATACCAGAATACCAGTCCCTTACTTCACTAGAGGATACAGTTTAAGGTGATCAATAGAAGAAAAAAAAACATTTAGATCAAACAAATCTTAGTTTGAGAATAACATTTGGGTTTTCCCGTTGTTAGCATACCAAACCTGATTTGAGCTGAAAACGAAACTCCTGCATAAACAAAATTAAATCCCCGATTGGATTTAAAAAAAAAAACTTTGAAATTCATCTTGTAATGTTCTATGTTCCTGGACAACAACGTTTATGTTAAAAATGGACTAAATGTACAAATGTCTCTTGATATTGTCAAATGTACAATGTCACACTTTTCCTGTGGCTCAGTTGGTAGAGCATTGCGCTAACAACGCAAAGGTTGTGGGTTCATATCCCAGGGAAAGCAAGAACTGACAGAAAAAATATGTTTATTCAAATGTAAGTCGCTTTGAATAAAAGCGTCTGCCAAATGCATAAATGTAATGTAATGATATTTTTCATGAATCTAATCTTCTATTGTTGGCTTGTAAAAGTACAGTTTCAAAGTGTTTAAAAAAATTCAAAATGTAAAACAAACCAACCACTATGTCTCTGACGTTCCAAAGCTGAGATAGCAATATGACAAAATGGTTGCTATGGTAAACAGTCTGGCTGCTATGAGGGGGTGAGTGACATCATCTAATGCACGCCTGTCTTTTTTTGTGAAAAATTTCAAGTATAGAATTGGATATTTATTTTTGTGTCAAAAGAAGATTTTGTTTTAGAATTTGTTTTGTGAAGAGAAAGCAGCTCAAATCTGTGTTTATGAAACTATTAAAATAACATTTTCAAAGCACCTCATTGAGTTGCTTGTGTGTGTGTGTTTAGAATTTTCTAGCTATATTACAGAATATTATTACAATATTTACACATAAATAAAAAATATTCCTGCATAAATAGCACGCCTTGTGAACAGTGCCATCAATGAAAAATGTAACCTGTAAATTCTTCTATTCCCAAATGCCAATCATCTCATATCAGAAATGTGAAAGGAACGGAACAACAGGTGGTTGTTGCCATGGAAACATCTCCATGATACCAGCATGGAGGCCGATTCCATGGAAACACAAAATCCGGGAATGCGGATTTGAATTAGTATTTTTGAGAAGTGCCATGAAAAGTCAAAACCCCCAAACCTTAGTAGACTGTAATCAAGCTCTGCACAGAAACTGCAGGATGATGGTCTAATCCTGCAGCTATGATTAGAGTCAATCAAAGAATGAATGGAGAGATAAGAACAGTACAAAAAGAGAATGATTAAAGGAGAAATGAATTTGAAAATGTAATTTTAAATGCATGCAAGTTTGTAGAAATGCGATTATATTCATGATGGCCTCATGCTTCTTTTGTTACTGCTAATAATAAAAGACCTATCGTACCTTCGGAGGTTATGCTGACCTCAAGTCCTCTCAGAGTGGATGAGAAATGAAAAGATGCAGAAGAGCATGAAAAAGTTTCATTTATTTACATTTTGATTCATTTTACCTGAGAGAGATTGGTAGGAGTTTAACTTTCATGTCATAAAAGTGTATTTTTGCATGCATTAAACATCTTATATTTACATGCATTTAAACAGAAATGAAGGCATCTTTGCTCGTAATATTTATCTATATTATACTATTTGGTTATTGTTTCCCAATCACTAACACAATGGATTAGTTTGTTGTTCGTTGTGTCTCAGAGATTCTTCTCTGGGGTCTCAGAATCAGCTCTGGACCCTTTACTCCGCTGCTGAAACAATATATTTAAACTGTACCAAGTGGGTTGATCAACATTATCCCCTTCATGTGGGTACACAGTATTAAATTAAAGCAATAATCAAACTAACTTTATGCACTGACCTTTAAAAACTTCTGAAGTAAGGGCCCAAAGTGATCTGGAGAGCTTTAAAACGTGTCATTTGTAAGAAAATGTCACTCCTTTAAATTCAAAAGCCTCTTTAAAAACCAATCATGGCATTGATTTTCCCTGTGGAGTTTGCATGAGTAAAAATGGGGCGTGGTGTTCTGCCTTTTGCCCAAAGTGACTACAATACCTGTGTCCATTGATGCAGCTCAGTTAAATTAATAAAATCTCCAGTAAAATGATATTTTTAACATTATTTAACAACTACAGGTCCTTCTCAAAAAAATTGCATATTGAGATAAAGTTCATTAGACTTTCACATATTTTAGATTTTTTACACACATCTGAAGTAGTTCAAACCATTTATTGTTTTAATATTTTAAAGATTTTAGCATACAGCTCATGAAAAAAAATGTGCATATTTCATCCGACCAATAAAAGAAAAGTGTTTTTAGTACAAAAAAGTCAACCTTGAAATATTTCTGTTCAGTTATGCACTCAATACTTGGTCGGGAATCCTTTTGCAGAAACGACTGCTTGAATACGGCGTGGCATGGAGGCAATCAGCCCGGCATGGAGGCCCACGATGCTTTGATATCGGCCTTAAGCTCCTCCAGAGTGTTGGGTCTTGCGTCTCTCAACTTTCTCCTCACAATATCCCACAGATTCTCTATGGGGACCATCACTGACTGTGGGTACTTGGCACTGGACTTCAGGCATTTTGGCATTTCCCTGGCACCTTGATTTCCGAATGACATGCAAAATTTGAGCAACAGTCCAGTGCTGCTTCTCTGTAGCCCAGGTCTGATGCTTCTGTCGCTATTTCTGGTTCAAAAGTGGCTTGACCTGGCGAATGCAGCACCTGTAGCCCATTTCCTGTACACGGTGGCTCTGGATGTTTCTACTCCAGAATCAGTCCATGCTTTCCACAGGTCCCCCAGTGTTTGGAATCTCTCCTTCTCCACAATCTTCCTCAGGGTCCGGTCAGCTCTTGTCATTGTGCAGCGTTTTCTGCCACACTTTTTCCTTCCCACAGACTTCACACTGAAGCGCCTTGATACAGCACTCTGGGAACAGCCGATTCGTTCAGAAATTCCATCTGTGTCTTAGCCTCTTGCCCGAGGGGGTCAGTGATGGCCTTCTGGACAGTAATGAACCAGGCTGGGAGTTTTAAAAGCCTCAGGAATCTTTTGCAGGTTAATTAGTTGATTCGGATGATTAGCTTACCTTTTCATGATATGCTAATTTTTTAGGTTTTCATGAGCTGTATGCCAAAATCATCAGTAATAAAACAATAAAAGGCTTGAAGTACTTCAATTGTGTGTAAATGAATCTGAAATATATGAAAGTCTAATGTTTATCAGAACATTACTTTATCACAATATGATAATTTTTTGAGAAGGACCTGTACTTTAACAACACTATTTAAGAACTAGGACTAAGAGATGAAATATCACAGGTCCAAGGCCCAGACAACAGCCATGCAGGCAATCAGTAGAAAAGGGTGTGTATTTCACAGATTTTTTGCATAATCAACATAACAAGCACTTCCAAAATGAGTTCCAAAGATTTTAAGTTTCCAAACATTTGGCCATTTTGGTGAATGAGAAACAAAGTCTGTCTTCTAATAATGTTTCCCCTTAAAACTGTCGTTTTAGGCATTATTCGTTGCTTCCTTGCAATATTAGGTTCTCAAGTTTATATTCAACAATGTAATTTAAACCACATGCATTCTCAATTTTTCTGGTTTGATTGTCATGCAGACTACTTTTTATTTCATTTCATCCAGCCATTTAGTGTTTTGACAGAAGAAATAAGGTCTGATTGGGATCAAAACATTTACGTACCACAAAAAGCTCTTTTGTTAAATGGCTAAAGTTTAGCCCTCAGCTGGAAGCTTGATTGTGTTTGAACAGAATCGATTCTGCTGGGTTTGAAGCAACTGAGATGATCGGTTTGTGAAAGTTCTTCGGAGCAGAAGCCAGAACAGACGCTGTGATGTAAAACACTTACTAGCCGTGACAGTCAGTGGCTGAGGGCAGAAATCTGCTCTCCAGCTCTGTGAAGCAAACCTGATTTATCAAGACACCGCGGGCAGATCAATGCAGATGTGAGCTGCTGGTACTCATACAGTGACACAGTACAGATGTGCTCCAGTGAATGAGCTCTGACATTTCCCTGAGCACAGCTGTGGATGGTTCTAGAAGAGTCACGCCTCTTTTGTGTTTCAAATAATCTGCGAGATTTCTGAAAGATGTTCATTCCGAGTTACCGTAGAAATCAACACCCACATCTGCTGTGAGTGTTCAGCCGGAATACTAAGCTCCAGGAGATACCTTCCTTAACCCTCAAATTGGTAGAAAGACATTTACAAAGATTATGTTAGGGGTAAAAACTGGGTTTAAAAACCATTCTTTTTAATTATTCTTTTTTTTTTTTTTTACTTTAAGTGTTGTCCACATGAGGGACATATTGTAACTGTGTGCTTTCTGCAGATGTAATTCTTGCACTGCACACCAAAGGGGGCTTGTTATACTGTCCTTTGCAGAGGGACAGACCTGCCATCCCTTCTGTTTCTTTACACTTGGACCCAGTGCAGGTTGGTTGGATGGTACCAACTTGACTTTTTCCATGACCGCTGCAGCTGCTGGGGATCGAGCTTGCCTGGCTCGCCTCTGGATCTTGGGAGTGACAAGGCTTTTGCTCCAGGAGTTCTTCCAGGAAAAGATGACGGCAGTACAATTTGCCAGCACGCTCATGACAAGAACATTCTTGTATTTCTTTCGGCTCGAGAAAACAAATAGTGAGGAATAGAGAGATCTTTTTCTGCATCTTCAGAACTTCACTAGGAAGTTCTGGCTTACTTCTTCTGATTGTTCCCAAAATAGCCAGCTTTCTCTTCTGAAGTTCTTCTCCAAGTTGGTAGGGTGTAAAGAAGTTGTCAGAAGTGGTGTTCACTCATCTCCAGCACCACACAGATTTTTCTCAGATGCTCCTCCAGTGTACACTTTCATATTCCATGCATTGCTAGATTTAGCATCACCGGCTGCCCATATTTTTCTGCCATACTTGGCATAATCCGAATCCACCTCATTGTAGGAAAACTGACCGTTTGTATCATCAATTGGTCTCTGAACAGTCCTCTGTCTCTGAAATCTCCTCTTCTTCATCACCTTCAAACTCTTCAGGTGTAAAAATTTTCTGTGTGCTCCTGATGCGAATCCTTCCCAAATAGGGAAGCGGATGAAGTTTACGAGGGGCAGAGTCGTGAAGTTCGTGAGGTTTCTGCTCCGATGCAACGTTTTCTTTCTGTTTATCAGACCCAGTGATTTTGTTTAAGCTCACGGTAATATTCATTTCTTTGATTGATACGATTGGTCCATGAATGACTAAAGAATAACTCGTTGACCGCCCAGTATTGATTCTCCCTCACATCTACGTTGACTATCAAACAGTAGCTTTGCATACACGTCCTGAATATGTAAATCAGTAACCAATAGGTGAGTAACAGGGGAGTAGTTAAGTTTTCCGAATTAAAATCTCAGACCATTTCCCGAATAAGCATGGCCTACAAAACTTTTGAATGTGATTAGACCTTTTGAGTTACATAATCATATTTCCCGTACAATTAGAGCAATGTGAACAACATATTTTTAACAAAAAAATGTCACTAAACCTTTAACTGATTTTTTAAGGGCCTTGTCTGAATGATGTCCGTATCCTCAGTTTTGTACACGTGAAAATCAAACACATGAAATCAAAACAAAATATCTTATATGTTTGAGGGGTTTTTTTCAGCTTTTCTCAAGCAGAGTGGTAAAAAAGTCCTTTACCCAATAGTGCCCTGAGACAAAAAAATAGCAGCTTGAATCGGAAGACACTGCAGCTTTGACGCTGAGTCTGTTGAAAGGGAGGAAGGAACTTTGCAGAGATCTGCACTTCCTGTTTAAGAGAACATACTTCTGACAACAAACACCAAAAACAACACTGTTTTACAAGCGTAGCACAAGCTAGCTCAACCACAAAAACAGAATACAAAAATATTTGAATTGTTCTCCAATTTTGTTAAACTTATAATCATATTTAGAGGAGACATTTTACTATAAGTCAAGAGGAATAAAAGAATGTAAAGCAGCCAGAAAATTGGCCATAGATGCAGGCGTGTGGGGTAATTTCCAGGGTGGTTGAAACTGGGAATAGGTTCTAGCGGACGGCACACTGCTAGCAGAGTTTTCAATCATCAGCCTCTCAGTCGCCTGCAAACAAGCTACTCATTTGATCTTATCCCACTGAAGAGCTGAAGGAATGAATGCATGTACATCAGAGAGAACACACGAGTGCTTCACCTGCCTCTTAACCTGAGCACAGCCTCCATTTCACAGCCTGGGCTCTGAGCCATTGCCCGAACCCATCATCCTGCACGCCGGAGAGAAGAAATGAAGAAGGTAATGCGGGCAGGCAAATAGCTGTGAATTCTCCTATGAATATGCTCCCCGCCAAGCTCTTGCGACTCAATTTTCGACTGCAGAAGAAAACCACCATCCACCTGCTGTAGAGCTAAAGCTCATGTAAAGCAGAGCCGCTCTGCAGGGTTGTGTATGGGACGCACTTTCCTGGGATCGTTAAAGGCTGTGCACAGCGGGATTTTTGTCAAGATTTGGTCTACGGCAAACTCAAAAAAATCTTCAATGGAAACCAGGAATCTTTATGTTTGTTTACAGGCAGCTTATTATTGGCCAAGAACGGCCTGAAAAGGTGAATTTTCACATGAGATTGTCAACAAAGGATTGAGAGGAAATCTCAGGGACATAAATGAAATGCAAAAGTGATAGTTTTAGACGGAACCAAGTCTAATAACTGGCCCAAATCTCCTGCAAAATAAACTCCTTGTAATAACTCCAAAAAAGTTATGTTTTGCAGCCTTCACAGCAAGGTTAATAAAGTTCAGTGACATGACAAAAGCTAAAATTGAATACTTAAAAACATAGCTAACTGCAACTGTATTGTGTGTTTACTATACTGAAATTATAGATAAATTATTCTTAATTTTCATCTTTGTTCACATGCCTTTTGTATTGATATATATACGTAAGCTTACATTTATTTTCTTTTCCTTCTTCACACAGTTAAATAGCTTTTTTTTCTGATTCAAGTAAGAGGTGTCTTTGCATCATTGCATTTTGTGATGTTTGGTGAACATCTGATTGTATCTGCCCATATGTGAAAGTTTCTGTGGTTTCAAAATGACATGCTGCACCAGAGCCTTTTATAAATGTGTTTTATATTCCTCTTCTGCTGACGTTTTCAACATTTGAAGTCACATTTGCATAGCATTATACGTGCAGGTTATGCTAAGCACAATGATGCCATATTTCTTAATGGTCTTTTTCACATGCAACCCTTTACAAGGCTCATTTGCTTTCCTCATACCATTTTTAAACACAGGCATTTGTAAGGAAAGGATTTTGGTTATAAAATCTCAAAAACAGCAGTCTAGCGGCATGTTTTGTTAAACAGTCAGGGACCAGTATTTAGGATATTGTTATCAGGCTGATGCATTTACTTGGCATGATATTTGAAAGATCACGTGTGGTTTCTTATTTTATTATTTCAGATGTTTTTTATACAAATTGGATCTTTTGTCTATCAAATTATTTAAGATTTTACATTTACTCAGTATTTCTCTTCTTTGGGTAAATGATCTGGAGCATTACTCGTTCTTATTCATTTCTCCACATCTAAGATTGATGGGTCACAACTCAAAACACCAAGTTCACAGAATTTCCTGTACAAAAAGCAATTTTAAAACAAGTGTTTATCAAAAACCGAGTCTAATGTTTCCACCTGCATAGCTTCAAGGAACATTAGTTTCACAGAGGCAGTTTCTGATGAAGAGCTTTATTGCCTTCACCTTGTTGATGATACATTTGCAGCTTTTTCCTCCCCCTCTGTTAAAGTGATTTGCAGCTCCTCCTTTATGAATAGCAATGCATTTACAATGATAGAGTAGAGGCAGTGTGAAGAAAGGAAGCACTGTGGTGAAAGTGTCAAATACAGGCTTAATCTGCTACACATTAGTTCACAAATTCATATATTCAACCACCTTATCAAATTCAAAGACCGACTGAGCAACCTTGCCAGATCAACCTATGATAGTTATTTCCTGTGCTGAAAAATCACCATTTTAAATGATCACCTACAGGGTAATTCACACCAGGGGATGAGTATGGTGAACGACTGCAAGACAGAATCTTAGAGTCAGTGAGTCTGAGAGACATAGAATCCATTAGTCTGAGATTCTGTGAGTCAAGACAGAAAGTTTGGGAGTCGCTGAATCAGTGAGTCTGAAAACCTTGGAATACATTAGTCTGAAATTATGTGAGTTGAGATAGAAAGTCTGGGAGTCTCTGAATCAGTGAGTCTAACTAAATCTGTGAGTCTGAGAGCCATCCTATACATTAGTCTATGATTCTGTGAATCGAGATAAAAAGTCTGGGAGTCTAAATCAGTGAGTCTGGGAGCCATGGAAAACATTAATCTGTGCTTCTGTGAATCAAGACAGAAAGTCTGGGAGTCTCTGAATCAGTGAGTCTGAAAGCCTTAGAATACATTAGTCTGAGTTTATATGAATCAAGACTGAAAGTCTGGGAGTCTCTGAATCAGTGAGTCTGAAAGCCTTGGAATACATTAGTCTGAGATTATGTGAATCAAGACTGAAAGTCTGGGAGTCTCTGAATCAGTGAGTCTGAAAGCCTTGGAATACATTAGTCTGAGATTATGTGAATCAAGACTGAAAGTCTGGGAGTCTCTGAATCAGTGAGTCTGAAAGTCTTGGAATACATTAGTCTGAGATTATGTGAATCAAGACTGAAAGTCTGGGAGTCTCTGAATCAGTGAGTCTGAAAACCTTGGAATACATTAGTCTGAGACTATGTGAGTTGAGACAGAAAGTCTGAAAGACTCTAAATCTGTGAGTCTGAGAGCCATCGTATACATTAGTCTATGATTCTGTGAATTGAGATAAAAAGTCTGGGAGTCTCTAAATCAGTGAGTCTGAGAGCCATGGAAAACATTAATCTGTGCTTCTGTGAATCGAGACAGAAAGTCTGGGAGTCTCTGAATCAGTGAGTCTGAAACCCTTGGAATATATTAGTCTGAGATTATGTGAATCAAGACTGAAAGTCTGGGAGTCTCTGAATCAGTGAGTCTGAAAACCTTGGAATACATTAGTCTGAGACTATGTGAGTTGAGACAGAAAGTCTGAAAGACTCTAAATCTGTGAGTCTGAGAGCCATCATATACATTAGTCTATGATTCTGTGAATTGAGATAAAAAGTCTGTGAGTCTCTAAATCAGTGAGTCTGAGAGCCATGGAAAACATTAATCTGTGCTTCTGTGAATCGAGACAGAAAGTCTGGGAGTCTCTGAATCAGTGAGTCTGAAAGCCTTGGAATATATTAGTCTGAGATTATGTGAATCAAGACTGAAAGTCTGGGAGTCTCTGAATCACTGAGTCTGAAGGCCTTGGAATACAGTAGTCTGAGATTATGTGAATCGAGACTGAAAGTCTGGGAGTCTTTGAATCAGTGAGTCTGAAAGCCATGGAATACATTAGTCTGTGATTCAGGGAGTCGAAAAAGAAAATCAATGAGTCTCTGATTCAGTGAGTCTGAGAATGCGGGAATCCATCAGTTTTTCTCAGACTGCCTGTGAAAAAGTCATGGAAGCCAGTGTTTCTATACTAGTCGCAGAATATGTGATAAAGCAAGCGTGTTAGTCAGAGAACCTGTCAGTCAGTTTCAGATACCTAGGTTCCTACGGAGACATGCTATTTGCAGACTGAGAAAAAGCCACAGTCTGCAGCCTGTTACCAAGCAGCTGTGATTAACACTGAGAATTCTGGGAGGGTTTGGGGTTTGTCATTTGCAAGGATCATCACTTTGGGGATTTGCGAACAGCAGAAAATATTTCTAGGGATTCTCTGCTTGGTTTCTGTCTTTAAAGGTGTCCTTTAGAATGCTTTTTAGTTTAAATAAAATTCATTTAATCAAGTTTTACCCAGGTGTGATAGTTTCCTGTAACATGTCAAATCAGTCATCGGAATGCTATTCATGCAATCTAATCAGATTTGAGTTTAATTTCTGTTCAGCCTTGCATTCCAGCTTTCTTTCTAATATTAGGAATAGCCTTCCTAAATTTGGTTAGGATTAAGAACTTGGACAAGATTACATTTTCAGCTTTGAAGGACCATCATAGATCCTGGAACATTTCCTGCTCTGAAGAATAAGGACATGCCTCTAATCATTTTTGTAAATTGAAACAACACCGGTTAGAAGTTCATTTAAATAATATTTTTCTCAGAGGTCAATTTTCTTTGAAGAGAGAGTTTTCATACAAAAATATGTGTCTTCTGTTTGCAGCTTCTTACTAAATCTGGTGATCTGCTTTGATCACTGTTTCCAGGCAGCTCTGAGATTTCTGGGAGGATTTTGAGAATTGTCATTTGCAAGTGTCATCACTTTGGGGGATTTGCACAGCAGAAATGAACCACATTGGTGCAGCAAGTGTCCCTGTATGATTTCTCAGCTTTTCCCTCCTTCACCACTATGCTGTTGGCCTTATTTATGACTCGAGTAAAATTAACTACGATAACTTACCATCTTTGCCCACCAGGAAGTCAATATGTTGGTACTTATAGGAGATGCCAATCTGTGTTTCCACCTGTGGTCTCTTGAGGGTGGAGTAGATCTTGCCAGGACTGTTGTCTTCCATGTGACGGATCTTCCTCAACCCGCAGCCCATTTCTGCACTTTGAGGTGTGCACTTCAATCTGGAAAAAAGAGATGCAATCAGGCAATGAATTCAGACTACATTTTACGACAAAACATGACAGAAACAATTAGGAAGCTCTTAGATACATGCAAGTCAGAGACTGGTCACATTTTTTTGGGTTTGAAAAGCATCATTTGATTGATTACGGCTATACAGCCCCTGAAAAATGTCACTTGTGTACATATTGACCTTAAAATATTGCTAATCAAGTTGCTTTTTAAAGAAATGGTTTATTTGATCCCAACAGCTCTTCTAATAATGTTTAAGAGCAAAATAAACTGTCAAAAAGTCTTTTAAAACTCACAATTTGGTAAAACCAAATCAATTTGAGTACAGACGTCAGTGTTGTCACCTCGTGACGCAGGCTTCACCTGTGACTAATAATAGATCGATTAGGTACCAGGTGTGTATAAAAAAAACCCAGTGCACTAGACCTTCACATCAACTGAAACTAGACATCTGCCAACAAGCCTAAGATTCACCCTGAGACTAAAGTGTTGATGATCAAGAGGCCGAAGACCAGATCAACTGCTGATGTGGCTCCACCTTCAATGTTTCTCAGCATCAAGTTCAGAGGCTAAAAAAAGATTTGGAGAGTCTGCAAGACAACTGCTCAAAATCCTGCCCATTGCAGGAGAGCTCCATGAGACTTGGTCACCTGAAGTCCCTATGTTAACCAGAAACATCTGATTCGTTCTCAAAATGGCCCACATGGTCAATTCAGTGCCTAGAAGCCAGCATTAAACAAAATACATTTGGAAAACCTTGTGGTATTTGCCAATGCCCACATCCTGCTAAAAGGATGGAAGCTGGATAGGTGGCAGAAGGTGGAAACTGTTGAGTCAGACCAGTCACCACTAATATTGCAGGAGACCTACTGGAGCCTACATGGATCCGAGATTCATCTAGAAAAAAAGTGAAGTTGCCAAAATATGACCTTTCTGTCTTAATTAAATGATCAATCTTTTTTTCAGCAAAACTAATTTATTTCACAGTGGTACACATCATTTGGGAGAGTTTTAGCTTTTCGTTTTAGCTTTTTGTGACACAAAGCGATTCATTAAAAGTCGGGTTAATAGCAGGTGCTTCGACAAAACAGATAAGCGACAAGACTTTTGTCAGGGACTGTACTTTCAAACAGTGTCCAGCTGATCACTAATCAATAGCCACAAAAATGAATATAGATTTATTTGAAAATCACAAATCTCTCAATTGAATTATATTGACAGCAATTCATTTTCATTAACTCTAACTCTATTCTTTTAGGCATTTCCACAATAAAAAAGTAATCAACCAATTTCCTAGTAATCCTCCTTAACTTGCTCAAAACTGTTTTTCCAACGGTCAGATGCAGCTGCATTGTTCACATTGGGCAGAAAGAAAGCAGAAAAAGGCCCAATTACAGGCATAGTGGATTACTAAATCAGCTTCTAAATAAATAAATAAATAAGTGGCATAAATGGCCTTCGGCTCATCGTGGGAGCCCAATCTCTCAACTGGCAGGCTGGGAATTAACAAGTCCATTCGCAGAAGAGGCCAAAAGTGCTCTCTGTTCATCAGCCAAATCTAAACCTTTCCCAAATCTGAAGTGACAGGCATCGACTCTCAGGCACGGATCAGAAGGGTGCAGGTAATATCCCATTGTGACCAGCTGATTAAACCTGGGGTGGGCCATTGATGAAGAATACTCTATTATGTTCCTGTCTAATTACAGTGGCTGGACGACTAATCTGTGAGGCGGTGGCGGCTGAGGGTTTTTGAGAGAATACATGGTTAATGAGGTGAGCCGCTCAAATGAAAAGGTGAGAATCAATCACAGAAAATCAAGGAGCAGAATGTTCATTTGGAGTAAGGATAATGCACAGCGTGCTGGCAACTCCAGAGGCACAGCGACTTTAATTAGGACCCAGGCGAGAGGCTGTGCAGATTTATGAAGG
This sequence comes from Danionella cerebrum, assembly GCA_007224835.1. Taxonomy (NCBI): domain Eukaryota; kingdom Metazoa; phylum Chordata; class Actinopteri; order Cypriniformes; family Danionidae; genus Danionella; species Danionella cerebrum. The sequence goes on along the minus strand of SRMA01026869.1, from coordinate 29,316 downwards.
CTGTCATAAGAATCACTGTTCCCTGTGACATGGACAAGAATGGATACGTTTGGCTCTCCGTGACTGAATCCAATCAGGGAAATAGAATTGAGGGTACAAATGTTGAACATCAGCTATTGGATTTGCACATTTTATCGACTAAATGATGTGTTGGACGAACGTGTAAAGAGTTTGTTAGCTGAGTTTGTCTAACTGAGATCTATCAAGGACAAAGTGAAAATGCACAGAAATGTGTTGCTTTAAAACCTTCATTAGATTTTTATGTGTGTGTTTTGTGTTTGGTTCAATATGTTCTGAAACAAGAAGAAAAAGTGCTTCCACGTCTGTCGGTGTCAAACCCAGTTTGACAAATTCAGATCTCCATCTGTTAAAATGATTCCGAAGATAACTTCAGCTGTCAAGTACTATTCTGCCCTGTTCCTCCTCCATCATGTAATGCTAGACTCCGAGGTCACATCAATGTGGATCTCTCTATGTTTCGAGATGACATCCTTATGACAGAGTAAAGTACTTGTCTGTAAAAGCACAATGCCTCAGAACATCCAACATACCTGTTTGCGCTGGTACATGTGTGATTTCTAACATATTTATTTCCTCGTCTGAAGAGGCCTGTAACCATTCGCACAATATCTGAATCTGTTTCATGTCTGCAATGTCAGTGAAGAGTGAACATAATTGGAATTGGGTCACATTCATCTAACATTCTAAATGGGGCTCTAGACATTAGCTGTAGAGGCTCCTTCTTCTTCCTGAAAGGAAGCTGGGAGCATCAACACATTTACAATAACGTGCATCAAAAAATGTTTGGATCTGCATAATCTAGTTGAACTAATAAATCCCAATACAATGCAATGGCTATTTTTTTCTGTCAGAACTGGGGCACAATGGGCGGCATTAATGGACTTACAAAATGGTGCAATTTCACTGCAGAATATTTGAAACGGTTCCCAGAACTGTATCGACGGGCTGTGTTCCCACCTCCCATCTCATTCATTCATTCATTTTCATACCCGCTTCTTCCCTTTCGGGGTCACGGGGGTCTGCCGGTGCCTATCTCCAGCACACATTGGGCGAGAGGCAGGGGTACATTCACACACACATTCACACCCTAAGGGGAATTTAGATTGTTCAATTAACCTAATCGCATGTTTTTGGGATTGTGGGGGAAACCGGAGTACCCGGAGGAAACCCACGCAAGCACAGGGAGAACATGCAAACTCCTTCCAGGAAGGTCACCTCGAACCAATAACCTTCTAACTGGACAGCCACAGTGCTACCCACTGCGCCACCATGCCGCCCCACCTCCCGTCTCCCACCTCCAAAAGCAGATCACATGACTGCACATAATACTTCATATAATACTGTCTATGTGTTCTATCAGGAAGTTTATCAGGATTTTTTTTCTCTTGGACTCATGGGGTAGAAACGGTGCTTTTGCGCATAATTTTATTTGCCATCTTTGGATGGAAATGCAGATAGAGAGTATGCATGCAAGTCAAAAGAAGTTTTATAGCACTTTCTGGAGACAGAACTATGCCAAATTGCTGAGCAGTGCATTAAATATTAGAGGTGTAACAATATATAGTGATATAAAACATATCTGAAATATTATATATAAAAAGACATCTTCCCCTTTAATGTTTCATTCTCTGCATTTACAAACTTCATTGCTGCCCCCCTGAGGCTGGATGATAATTACACAATCTAATACATGTCAAAGTAGACCCTGGTGTACTTAGCTTTACAGATAACTGTTTAAATTAGGTTATGTTTTACATGTTTGACGGTTGTAAAATTGGATCGGTTTCAGTAAATTCGGTTTATAAATGTACTTTTTTTATTTTTGCTTGATAGATATTGTTATTTATATTATATTGTGGACATAATATTGCGATCATGAACAGTTTGTATCATTACACTCCTATTAAATATGAAAAGAACAGCTCAACAACAAAGGCTAAAGGTTAGTGCAGCACAGTAGTGAAACCTGAAGGTCTGGGCCTAGGGTGATTTAGGCCACGTCCACACGCATACAGTTCTTAAGAAAACCTTTCTTTGGAACAAATTTGATGAAAATCAGATAAGTGGTCTAGGAGGACTTTGCAAAAGTAGGTTTTGACTGTAATTCAAAATGGTGGCTAATTAACATATTTTTACAGTTTGAGAATTAACATATTTTGTCTCTAGACCTTTTAGTTAAAAAGTTAAAGCATAAATATAAGTACAATTTTGCTCTAGTGGTGGCGCTATAGAGTTTGACGGTCTAGATTAGGTCTAATTACTCATAATGGTCAACTGTATCAGTGTGCCAAATTTCATAACTTTCCTGCAAGAGGTTCATTGGGCTGCCGCTGATTTCAATAGCAAAATCGGAAGAAGAAGAATAACAGTACGAAAAAATGTTTGGCATTATTTCCCAAATCGATCAGACTAACTTTACTTTCTTTTTCAGAGCTTTTCACATTTCCTTGAAATTACTCATACTGTCTTTTATCTAGTTTAATCACTTTAGCACCATTTCAATCTGTGCTTGCTACTGGTTTTAATTTCTCATTTAAAGACCATCACAAATGTTTGGAACTGTGTTGGTATAGACTACACTAGACACTACATTTTTATAGAGTAATTGGATACAAACTGCTGAAACCCTTCACTATACTTTTTACTTGGGACACCTCCCACGATCTAACAATCTCATGAAGCGATCTGTAATCAGTCACTCACTTTTTGAGATGTACATGAGATAATTATATGCGGGACTTTTCAATTTCAACTATATCAAATTGAAAACACCACAGACTTTCTTTACTGTCTGTGTTTTTTTGACATAATAAGCACAAAGTGTTTTCTTCTTTCATCACTCTATGCTTTGAGCTTGCTCTCTAGATGAACCAGTCTGAGCATGTGGCCCGTCTGAGGGAATATGAAAAAGAAAGAGCAGGAGGAAAACAATGTTGGTTGGAGGGGCTGATATTTGCATAGCTGATAGAGAAAGGGGGGGGGGGGGTCACATATATTTTTAGAGCAGACGGAGGAAGTGGGAGATGTTTATGATTTCATAGTGACTACTCCCTCCTCAAGGTTCTGCTTCATGTTTCCAGATCTTCTCTAGTCAACCTGGCAACCGCTCCCACATGCACCGAAGACTGACGGAGAGTTTACTTCCTGTATGAAATGACAACTGACAAATGTTTCCTTGACAATTGTATGACACTTTGATATCATTCCAAACATACTTGAGTAAATTTATTTCACCCTTTCAACAAAAAGGAATAAAAACATAAATATTGACTTCCTTTAAGAAGCCATTAATGTCCTGTGGCGTGGTGTAGTGAGTAGTGCGCAGGACACGTATTGGGCGTGGTTGTTTCCGTTCAAGATGAACCAAACTCTTCAAAATCCTCCATGAGTTGCGCAAGAAGCCAGAGAATGCTTGTTAGAGCTGCCCATTTTCACAGAATTTCATGTAGGAGTGAAGAAACAAGCCAATTTCAGAAGATGACTCCACTTTTCTCTTTCTTTGTTACAGCTCAGAAAGGCTAATTTAATTACAGTGTGTACAAAGGACAGAACTTTAATGTCACGGTATGTGGCTTCACTCAGAGCTTTAGTTCAGCTTGAGTTTAAGGATGACCCATTTTCTTTATTGTAGCAAAAAAGTGAAAGCAACTGAAACGCTGGTTTCCTGACTTGTGTTTTTGTCTACAGCAGGGCTTGGAATGAGTTTGGACTTCCTTCTTCCTTCCAGGACATCCTAATCCACCCCCGTCGCTCCCTTCCACCACTCCTTAAAATATAACTCTTCATCTACCCAGAACATGATGGCGAATACTGGAAGAAGACACATACTTTATGCAACTTTTTTCCAAAGCTAAATATGATTTGTAAACTAGATGTCTACAGTTTGAACACAAACTTGATGTTGGCCTGTAAAAAATTTCTGTAAATTTGCCTCTTGTGACCATGAGTGTAATAAACTCTGCTCGTTAATCAATGACGTTCCTGAGCAGAGATATAAATCTTTAAAATTGGTTGCTAGGTTAAACAATCTGGTTGCTGTGGAGGAATCAGTGATGTTATTAAAAGTTACACATCTCACAATGAGTGATATATACCAAGCCCAATAAGCCGATTTTTAGTTGCTATGGAGGTCAGTGACATAATATAATTAGGTCAAGATGAGTAAAATAAAAGTAAAACGTCTCTAGCATTTCATCAAAAGTTATGAGAAATATGCTAATTTGATTGCTATGGAGGAGTAAGTGTCACTGTGACTGAAATAAACCAACCTCAGTTCTCTATGATTTACCAAAGCTGAGACTTTAAAAATACAGGTTGCTATAGTCAACAGTTTGGTTGCTAGGGAGCTATCAGCGATAATTTAAGTTGTTGCTATGATTAACATAATAGCCCCCCCCCCCATTTCTTCATGATGTTTTGTCTTGAAGATATTTTCGTTCCCAATAATTTTCAATGGTCATTTTAAGTCAAAGGTAAATATTCAAACTTTTTTTTGAACAATGGCTGGCATGTTCTCCCTCAGTGTGGTCTGTTTGAAGCTTCTGCGAGGTTCTCAGTCTCACAGCTTTACAAAATTTCACCCCATGTTAAGTCAATATAAAATTTCCCAGGATTCTCAGTGATTCTCAAGCAGAAATGTACTATGTACAGATTATGCCCAAAATTAAATCATTAAATGCGTTTTTTTTCTCTCCAAAAAATCCAAGTTCAGGTTAAAATAACTAAAAAATGTTACATTTAAATATTCCTACATTTTGGATTCTGATAGTCAATAATATTTACTTTAATAACTTACAGAGTTTTTTCTTAACACATGAGATAAAAAGAGAAATGGAACCTAAAACGTTTTTTATGAGTACCTAACACTCGATGAATTTTCCACAAAAAGCCAAGTTCAGGATGGAATAACTGAAAAATGAAAATAAATGAAAAAATGCTACAGTAAAATATTCCTATTATTTGTATTCTGACAGTGAATGATGTAAAAAGGTTTTTAGCGCAGTCAAATTCTGAAAATTAGCCCAATACACAATTACACCAATTGAACTCTATCAAAAATAATAATAAAAAATGAAATTCAAGATGGAATAACTTAAAAATGTGACAGTAAAATATTCTTAAAAGTTTGGATTCTGACAGTTGATAACAATTTCTATAATGATGTAAAGAGTTTTTACATGCATACTTAACAAAACGGGAACTTCAAAGCACAGTAAACAGGTCATCTAAATATGTAAATTTCCCGGGGTTAAAAGATTAATGGAGCCATATTTCACATTTTTTACCAGATATAAACAAAGCACTTATATATACTTATACAAATTACATATATAAAATTATATAAAAACAACATGTTAACATATGAACTCGATAACAGAGAGCATTCATAACAGCACACGCTCAGTTCAAAGCTCGAAATTGAAAAAAACTGAAACTGTAAACCTGAATAAGAAGCCAGTCAGATAAAGTCTAATTGTATTAATATTAATATAACAAGAACAAACCAAGAAAATCTCGTTCAGTGGCTTGAATATGACACAGAATGCCAGAAGTGGTTTTTCAAAAGTGAAGCGTTACGTTTCAATGAAAAACTGGGTTGAAAATATTTCTAATTATAATATAGATGCATATATACACATAAAATGTTTTGTTAATAGATAACTATTATCATTTGTTTATTTATTACTTTATTATTTATTATTTATTATCCTGTGAATAAACAAGAGATAGGGAATATTATATATATATATATATATATATATATATATATATATATATATATATCACAGTTTATTCCTGTGAATAAACTCTCCGGTAGGGAGAGATCTTTACCCTTAGAACTCACTGGAGATATACTATACATACTGTAGGAGCAGAGCACGGGTGGTGACAAACAGCTGAGCTGACTTGGATCCCAAAAGAACACAACTTTTTACGAGAATGGACTGCACTAAACAGGTGGAGAAGACAAGCAACAGAGTGTAACATGAACAGCACCGTAAGAGCTCATGCCAAATGAAGCTGCAGGGCTCCTTAGCTAGATCTTGATAACAGACTGTAATCAGGCGAGAGCCCTTAACCTGCCCTCACTCATCAGAGCAAGCATGATGGGCAATTAAGCTAACAAGCAGATGAAGCAGATGGATGGAACAAAACCAGAAAAGTCAAGGAATGAAATGGTATACAATGTTTAAAGATGCTACAGTTGAATTCAATCTTCCTGTGCAGCTGCCTGCTGGGACTGTCTCTCTAAACTCTCCTCAGATGGCTGGGGTGGAGCAGGAAGGGGGTGTTCAGGGGGTGCTGGCACTTTCCCTTTGTTCGACGTAAACCAAGAAAACCCATCCAGCACGCCGTTCAAGGTCTGGGCACTGGCACGCTTGAAACCCAGACACACAGGGATGGAATCGCCATGGGAACAGGCCCCTTGACAACCATTTCATCGTCAAGAGAAGAAAAGAGAGCAATATCTCTCATCTCTCCAGGCTGCTTACTTCTCTTTCTTTCATCCTCATCTTCATGCTTTTGTTCATTCTTTGATCCTAATTTGGATTACAAGGCATTTCATTTTACCGGACAAATATATTTTCTTTAACTAAGCCCAGTCATGTTAGATATTCACTATGTCAGAGTAATATGAATGCTACTTGAAGGGTGCATTTGGGCTTAGCAAAGTATCATTTAGTAGTTATCCCATGTCATTTTACGAGACAAAATAATTGCCATGTTGCCAGACATTCAGTATGTCAGTGCCACTGAAAAACCCAACTTTATGTCAGCTACAATTATCTTGCTTTTGCTGTATTTCTGGAGCTGTTTTGCAGTGGTTTACAGTCAATCATATTCCACCCTATTATTTCCTTGTTAAGGTCATGGAGGACTAATAGACTTCTCCCGGATCGTTTGGCTCAAGGGTAGCGTTACAAACAGCCAGCTAGAAATACATGAAATGCTCTGGCAACACTCGCCCCAAACAGGATTTTCGACTATGAGTGGAATCAGGAACTGGAGAAATCTCCCCCACAAAACACAACATGCAAAAGCTCCAAATGACAATTGCAAAATAAAGAGTCATCCTACTCAAACATTTGAAAAATGTAAAAAGTTGAAAAAAAAGCAACACATTCCAATAGTTTTTTTCTTTCTCTATGGAGCACCCGATGCCAGACCTGTGCAAGGCCGTTGTATTATGTGCAAATTATTTTAAAATAAAGACCTTAACTGTAACTTAAGCCAAATGTGAATAAAACTGGAAACACGTGGTTATGCTCAAAAAGCTCTCAACACATATAAATGCAGCCTCACATAGAATTAAATGTTGTTTGGTGTATTATTTTGTGCCACTTCAGTAGGGGATCATTCACCCTCGGAGCGTTTGGCCAGTATAAACGTGCGACTGAGCGAGAGTTAACTACAGAAAGCCTGGCTTGCTAAGGGCTTCTCTAATAAAATGATTTGTACATAGCTGTCCACATACAAACAGAATGTTCACAGATGTTTTAGTTACTTTAAAGTCCTTGACAAATCTCGCTTTAAACGCTAATGCTAGCACCATCGCTAATATTAATGTTTTTAAACATTTAACAAAAATTGCATTTTTCACTTTTCCAGAAAAAAGGCATTTTAGCCCAAAATGTGAAGAGATATTATTGACTTAGAATAAAGATTAAAAGGGATAGCATTTATATTTTAGCTTTTTTTATATTTTTATAAACATGGTGTTGAAATGCCAGGAAATCAAATTTCCAGTCAAAGCTTTTCATCTCGTGGCAATTACAGTCAAGTCATATATATGCCCTTTACCAATTAAAAGTAGCCATTTTAGAGTTTTTTTCACTGCATAGTGAAGGGGGCATGGCCAGGTGCAAAGTGTCATTCCTGCAATAGCACTATAAAGATGGAGTCTGTGACTTTAATTTATTTAGATTAATTCCATACGCATTCCTTGTTTCAAGTTCTACATTTCAGCATTAATTTAATATGTTTGATCTAATAAATGTTCATTACTTTTCTGTCCAAATGAAGAAATACATTTGAAATAAAGAAAGTATTTCATCATTTGACCAGAAAGTAATAAATATTATATTGGCAGTTGTGCTCTTATTCAAGCTGCATAATAATCAGAGAATCTCCGAATATGCAACATTTGTTAGACTTTTTTCACACCACCCACCCGTGTCAATATGTGCTGGCGTATGCTGAGTGAGAACGAGACTCCAATGTGCAAAAAAAGAAATGTATCACTGGAGTAGGATGTTCATCTGTTCCGCGAATGCGTAAACAAAGCTTTAGGTCAATAGTCTTAAGCTATTGACGTGTTCTCCTTGAACGTGACTCAATCAATATCACGGCAATTTACACAGCACTAAGGGGCTTGCTATTTCACTCTCCTCCAAGTAGCTTTAAACCTTCCAGGACTTTCTTTTTTGCAGAACACCTCAACTCTGTTTTGGAACAATGTGCGAGTGAACAAATATACATGATTTAGTTTTGGGGGTGCTTCCCTTTGTTGGGGCTTTGTTCACGTCCTCCATTAAACCGTGTGTTTCCTGCAGCGCTTGCATATTTCTCGCTTTGATTGTTCTCTGTTGTTTCTAGGCATCGCCAGCGGCCTGAATATTTGTGGCAGAATCTCCTCGCTGCGACAGGAGGCAAGTAGCAAATCTTCACTCGCATCCAGGAAGCGTAATCCTCTCAAAGTGGCACCTCGCACATGCAGCAGAAGAACAGAAATTACCATTCATCTTCCTTCGAGATGCAAGCTTCATCCCCTTGACTGAGTCAGCTGAGAGAAAGCTGTAGGATGTGTGGCTGCGACAGCTAATGTGACATCTGATTTGTAGGCTGTTGAATCACAGAGAGGTGAACATTTTCTCTCTGAGAGGAGCTGTGTTAGCAGGGAGAAAGAAGCCTGGGCTAATTTCACATGAGGAAATGCCTGTGATCACAACGGAAAAACGAATGCCTGCTTTCCAGAATGACCTTAACAGTCCCAAACTCTGACCATGCTTTTCCTTTGAACAATTGTTAAGAGCAAACGCTGCAGTCTGACTTATAGGCTGGTTCCTCTTCAACACTGTACCAAATGGTTCACCTCGGAGGAGGACTGTGTTACAATCAGAGACGGCTCCATCACACACTACACTGAACGTTCCACAGAAAGCACATGGTGTGTTAAGGTCACTGCGCATTTGCATCTCCAGTCGATGTCCATTCAGACCACCGCAGTAGCAAGGAGTTAAATCGAGGATCACTCTTGAATGTTTGCCTTCAAGAAGCCTGAACGGAAGTAACTGAAAGCGCAAATAATTCAAATATTCCTATAGGCCAGTGGTTTTTAAACTGGGAACAAGATCCCCTGGGGTTACTGAGGGTCCAGGAGAGGAGAGGGGACTTTTTATCAAGAGCAGTCAAGAATCATAGTTCAGCAAAAACGAAATCAACACACAGGTTCTCCGGTGTGCCTATCATTATCAGTGTCAGCTCTGCTTCGAGCCTTTCGCTTTCCCCTTTTAAAGCGCTTTTCGCTTTAATCTGGCCCAACTCTGGCCACACACTAGCACAACTAGCGCCAAATCATGATGACCTTGGCCAAAGTGATCTGATCTATGGTTCCCATGTGTCCTGGATCAACTGCTTTCCTTTATGCCACACACGTAGAAATCATTGAGGGAATATTGTTTCAAATATTAGGAACTTTATTGAGCAAACAGTCCTGCTCTAAAATGAAGTTGCACTGTCCAAGAGACCAACGCATTAAATATCATTTGGTTAATTGGCTGTTTCCCTCAGATGTGACCAACATAGCAACTTTGTCATTAAATTGAACAATTTTCAGACCCCATAGTGACTTTTCTTTGCCAAATCTGTTTTAATCTAGTGTAAAGATGTAAACCATTCCCAATCCATGCACTCCCATTCCCATTCTCATAGATATTGCCCTCAGTTCTCAGGAGATAGGGAAGATAGGGAGATAAAAACAAAGAAATACTGGAAAATCACTGGCAGGTTATTTAAGAGAATATTGTAATGCTTTGCTGTTAAGTACATTATTGCTGATACCAGAAGTGCACTCATTTTCCCTTGATTACTGTATAACCGGTTCATTATTTAAAGCAAAGACTTTAAATGATATATCATGTACTAATATAGATAATTTTTCATGTTTATAAAGTCAAGTTTGATAAAATGTAATGTTTCTAAAAATAGAGGCTCAATAGAAACGTTTGGTTAAAATAATGCTTTGTCTTTGAGTTTCTCCTTTAACGTCTTAAACTCAGTGAGATGTACAGAAAATAAAAAGACCATGGCTAAGCCATACTGGTGTGTAGCCACATGAGTACAAATGAATGCTTCAATCAACAGGTTTTGGCATTATTTATGTACATGAAGCATATCTTTCATTTAAAGTTCTGACTGTGGTGTTTTATTGTTAGTGACAACACTAAGGAAATGTAATGAATAGCTCCCTCCTCTTCTTTACTTCCATGTCTTTTATTATGAAGTATTATTTAGCATTTATACTATTCTCCCTGAATACAATCTTCCCTAGTGCCCAGTATCCCTCAGGTTTCCACAGTCTTGAGCTCATGAAGCAGATTTCAGGAGGAAAACGAAGAGACTATTTAACAGACGTTTTCCAGAAATCCTGTACTCTTCACTTGGAGAAGTAAGAGGTAATTCAGTTTTAGGAAAAAAAATTACAGTGACAATCAGCTTTTTTTGTGCAAATGGTTTCAATGAATAAAACACAAGAAATTTGATTTGATCTCATGATTGATTGGAAAAAATACATTTGTAAATTCATAAGAGCTTAGAGAACTGAAAATTCACAAACTCGTGTCTTGGAAGAGAAAACCAAGCTCTCAGAACTCTATTACATCTACGATATTTCAATAACTGGTACACAAAGCACATTTAGAACACAAACGTAAACTACTCAAAAATATGCTACTAAAGCCATGATCTTTAAAATAGATATTTATTTTCCTTAGACAATAAGGAAAGCAGTTCAATTCCACACAGACCAGAACCAAACACAATTTTAAACTTTACCATTGAAAACACTTTGTTTAATGTTTGCAGATTGAAATGTTTGACACAGGAAAACAGATTTTAAAAATCCCACTCATCAGACTGTTCAAGTAAACAAGCAACACCTTCCAAAAACAATTTCACACCTTCATGTACCAGCAGTTATCACTCTTTAAAAAAAAATAATAAAATCAAGTTGTTTCTTTTACATCCTCACAAAGGGAATAAACCGTGAGTTGTAATAAAAGCATGCGACTGATGCCCATATGACAGAGAAGTCAGCCATGCTCAGTGCTGGCCATGATGTGATTCCTGCATCACAACAGCAGCTCTGTGTGATACCTCCCGAGGCACCCTTTGTAGAGCACATGTACAGTCTGAACCAATACACTCTTTCTCTAAAGGGCCATCCCACTCACCACATAATTCCTGCACAAAACATTTGGGTTTCTAGCCACATGAGGACCACACCACTAATTGGCAGTATGCAGAACTTCCTCAAAATAACCACAGCGTTTACATTTCATACTTTGTGCAGTGAGCAGACTCTTCGAATAGAGGAGCTGTTGGGATGAACTGCAATTAACTTAAAATACCTTTGTCATTCTTTAAGTTGCAGTAATATCTCCATAACTACCCACACGAGACCACGTAAATAAAACACAGGCTGCATACTTTACTGGGGCTCTGTAGTAGCTGTCTGCTTATAAACGCAGGACATATATGACTTTTAAACTTTATAGATCCTGCAGAAACATGATTTACTTTGATGGTTAATAAAAATGTTTATCAGTTGTTCCAGTTATTATATGTTACATCCTCAAATAATATATGAAAATCATTATTTTCCTCTCAAATGTCCACATGCAACGGGGCATAATGACAAGCGGTTTTCTTTTATCATAAAATAAATCACATAAGTATTCCTCTGAAAGACCTTTTTTTGGAAAGTTTCACCAGATTCAACGACATTCACAAAGCCGAAGCCACTTTGATGTCTTGGCTGTGAGCTTAGGGTCTTGCTGAAAGAAGACCCCATTCTGATCTCGAGTGAACAGTCTGTACATTTAATTTTCCATCTCGGATCCTGCCTGTGAAAAGCATCCCCACAGCATCATGGTCCAACCACCAAGCTTGATTCAGTTTGGGGTTGGAGTTTCTCCATCTTGCATCTTGTCTGGTGGGATGCCAGGTCTGCTTTGGCAGAGTGTTCACACTGGGAATGGAATAACTCCTCAGGTGCCCTCCTTCTCCATCTTGTTTTCTGGTCATTATCAAATATGGATCCAAATCTGTGCTGTCTTCAAGGGTCTCCTCTGTCTACAGAAAAACTCCCTTTTTTCACTCAGTTTAAATAACTTTGCGGAGATTCCTGGTGGATCTGAACTTCTTTCCTCATTAGTTGGGACCTCTCTGACTCGGTCTATCATCTGTGAGGAAGAAAAAGCAGCAGCTCCGCTGATTTTTGTGATATTGAAATGTTATATTTAGAAGTTATTATCAGGGCAGCAGGGTGCTCCTCAACAGCTATTTAAACATCTACTCCAGCCACACACTGCTAGATCCTGATGTCTTCCCGTCAGCATCACATTTTGCGCATGTGACTCAAGCTCCAGTAGGAACCACTGGTCTGTGTGATAGGCTTTGCTTTGCTTGGCCAGGAGAAGTGTGTAACGTTAACTACTGAACTTGTAGCCTGTGGCTTGCACTGATGGCTTCTCTAGTTCTGTAGACATGTTCCTCAGACAGAAAACAACAGAAGCGCGAGCAGTTTACTGTACCTGTACCTGTCGAGAAGGTGTTGACACGCGGTCTCTGCGAGTCCCCGATCCCGCGCTCAGCGCATGAACCTCGGCTCCGGTGAATCCAAACGCGTTTCACAGCCGAAATCACAGCCGATGCAAACGCTTCAGTCCTCGAGCGCAAGGGGGATAACGGAGCGCAGAAAACAATCTTCGGGGGCTGCTGTTAGGTCATGCTCAAAGTATGTGCGTGCAGTTTTCATCTGCAAGCTCAGGGAAACCACATCCTCCTCTGACATACCTCCTCTCTGTGTCCTCCCGCAGCGGTGCGAGTCTCTGTCTTCTGACAGACTCCCTGACTGTCTCCGACTGTCTGCTCCAGTTCCTACCCACCGTCTGAATATAGCTGACTCTTGAGTCTGAAGAGACTAGGGGAGGGGGTCTTAAACTGAGAGAGGCGTATATTTGATCTTTTTGTTTCTTGATTATTTAGAACTATTCGCGTAACTTTTTGAATAGTTTAGATGCACGATTGATGATTTAAACACATACAGTATCATATACATACAATATAACAGACATTATATTATATACAGTAGAGTGCAAAAACGAAGTGTTAATCATTTCTTTACATTAATGAACGAATTGCAGTGAGTGAACAGAAGCAAACTCTAAATGAAAAGAATTTCTGGTGTGAGCAGAGCACCTTCAAAACAGCAACAGTTCTACAAGCCTGCACTCAGGGTTTGGAGGAACTCTGCTGATGGTTGTTGCAAACATCTTGGAAAACTAAAGTATTCTCACATGCTTCTGTCTCTTCATGTAATCCCAAATAGAATAGATGATCAGAGTTGAGATCAGGGCAATGGCAGTACTTCTTTATTTATTTTGTTTTATTTCTCGTCTCCTGATGGTATTGCACGACTGAAAAGTATCTGCTTGTATTTCTCAGCTTTGAGAACACCATTAATCCTAAGACACTCTTTGAGCAGTTTACCGCCGTCTGCCGCTGCCAAATATTTCACATTTTGACTCATCAGCTCAGATCACCTGCTGCCATTTATTCTGCTCCCAGTTCTTGTGTTTTGGTAAAAACATGAGTCACTTTGCCTTGATCTCACGTTGGAGGCATGTTTTTTGTATGCAACTCTTCAAAAAGAGCATGTTTTTTTTTACAAGTTCTGAGATATTGGCTTGACTGACTTCAGTCATTGTTTCCTATTTTTTGTCCTTCGTCAAAAGAGCTTGAAGAACTCAAGTCTGCTCTGAAATCTCTGTCTGGGAGTGACCTTGTTGCTGTGGTATAACTAGCTTGTGTCTTGTTGCTGTGCTCCATCTTGCCATGGCAAGAATCTGCCTGTAACAATAAACACTTAAAACAATATTTTCACACCTGCCTTAAACGTTTGCACACTACTCTATAAGCAGTATAACATGACTCATAAAAGGTAACAGCTACCATGTTCTTAGCCTTTTAGTTGAAAATGGCAACCAAAGTTGCTAGTGGAAAATTAATGACAAAAAAAGAGTTTGTTTTTTGCCACTGAGACCCCTCAGTGGGTCAGAAGTACTGTATGTGCTCTCCTGGATATCGAGATGTATTTTTTATAAAGCCCAGACGTGGCCCCCTATAGCTCTGAATCCATAATTTAGGGCAGCTCTCTGAGAGATGGGACAGGCACATATCAGCCTTGTCACAAATTATTATGCAACGCTCTCTCAACATTAATCTGTGATGAAGAGATTCAGTATTCAAATGGGTAGTTTACTCATAAATGCTTCAGAGATTTTTGTTTTCGAACACTTTTTGGAGGTATTTAGGTTAGCCTTTAGGTGCGCTTGCCTTTGGTCGGGCAATTGTTATTTCGTTCTGTTTGTGTGTTTGTTGTTGGCTCTTCAGGTGATCTATCGGTTGCTTCGTTGATTATTGTTAATATTTTTTTTATTAATAATAGTATTAATATTAGCAGTCTTATGTTTTCTACTTATGATACTTTAACAAAAAAAATTATTAAACCTAAAAAAAACAACCCCATATTAATTCAATTTCATTTTTTTTTTGTCTAAAAACTAAGAAGAATCCCAGAACAAATAAGTATAAAATTGAAAGACTTCAAGATTTCTTTTGGACCAATCCCTATGACTATAAGAATACAATGTAATGGGCATTGATGTATGCAGACTCTCCAAACGTTTACAATGCGCACCAATGTTTTAATTATGACAGATTTGGAAACTATTGGAGAACCGTCGCCATGAAGAGTGCTTGAGATGCAGATTTTGATGTCAGAGCTCCCCCTGCTGTCTGGTTTCAGGTGTGTTGTTTGTGAAACAAACTTAGAGTGAAATCTGCAATTCACTTTCCAGCTCCAGAAGGAACATATATGGAAATAATTTTGTGCCAAAATACGAAAGTAATTTCAGCTAAAATGAACAAAAATAAATTGATTACAAAGAAAAAACAATCAGCCTGAAAACAAAAATAATTAAGTAATTACCATAAAAATCAACATTTATTTTAAATACACTCCACTCTTTGTTGGTTTCATTTTCACCTTCAGTTTTGCATCTCAGAGTTTTGATTACGCTCTCAGCATCTTCGCTAATTGTTCGTGTGATCCTGAAAGTTAAGTTTGTCATTCTGGCACAGAATTTCCATGGGGTGGGGATTACAGTGGTTCGCCCTCATTGGCTAGTACGATTTGATTGGCAGCTCAATGAAACGGATGTGCACGCATTTGTGTTTTTTTAAGGAAAGCTTTGATGGAGCAATATTATTGTGTTTAGTCAAGCAAGCATGGTTTTAATTTTTGGGTTCTTCATTCACTCTTAACACAGGCACAACTCCATTTCCTTGACAACATATAGTATGAGTGGCTACCGCCACCTGCTGGATAAATGCTGTCCTGAGAAAACCAAATATACTGTCGAGTGAGGATTGATATTGTCTCAAGGTTTAAAAAAATGGATCCCTGACAGCTGCATAATATAATGCATTTCAGAGAACAAAAGAATGTTTTTAAATAACTTAGCATTAATCAATTTTAAAAATGTTAACAGTACATGTGTTTCTGCTGGCGACACAGGTTTGACTCCTGATCCTGGCAGATTTCCCATCTCCTCTGTCCTATCTGTTACAAAAATCAATAAAATATAGGTACTGGCCAAAAAAATAAATAATAGTTAAGTAGATAAAACACAGGTATTTAACACTTACTTATGTTTAGAGCCTCCGCTACAGAACATGCACACACCCACATCCTGAATACAGCAGCACAGCATGCACACACATTAAACACATGCAATGTTTGTCCAGACCTGGGCAAATCTACATGACCCAAATACACTCATCTACATAAGTGTAACACCCTTTTGAAATCATGATTATCAAATAACCAACATTAATCATGGTATTTACAGAGGTCTGTCATCAGAGATCTGTACAAGCAATAAGAAATATCATGCTTTGATCATCACAATAATATTTACACAAAAGCAATGAGAATTTAAACACACATTTGGTGTTTTAATGAACTAGATATTTCTTTTCTTAATCATAGGTTCTTGTAGTGCCTGCTCAGTGAAAGGTGGGGTCCACCCTGAACAGGTCACCAGTCCATCGCGTTCTGCTCATATTTTTTTCGAGTCCTTCAATGTTTATAAGATTAAAACATGTTGTGCTACAGCAATTGTTTTTTTTTTTGTTTCTAGCAAAATATATATGTGCTAAATAAATAAAGTTTTAAAAATAACTATCTCAAAACATCTCATAGGCTTTTTGAAACTAAATACATAACATTTGTAAAACTGCTATCCTTGTCCTGTCCAAGCACCTTTCAAATGAGGTGAGCTACAGCTGTCAGTCATCCTCCATAGAACTGAATTATTATGGGTAACCTTCCCAAGACGGTGAAAGGGAAGGGTTAAAATGATCCCAGATGCACACACACACGCACACACACGCACACACACACACACACGCACACGCTTGCACACACACACACACACGCGCACACACGCACACGCACGCACACACACACACACACACACGCACACACACACACTCACACAATATGGAACCAACAAAACCTTACATAAAATATACTGTAACAAAACTAAAACTAACTAAAAAACAAATCAGCAAAAACTTTAACACAAAAGGCAATCAACGATTGCTAACCAGCCGGCTGCTGGGGAACAAATACAAAAGTATAACTTCAAAACTGAGAAATGACAAATCTGAAGCTTGAGCTTACAACACACACCAATCTCAAATAATGAACCCGCACAGGGAAGAGGGAGCTAAAGCCTTAAGAAGGCAGTGGGCAAACGAGTGGAACAACGAAACAGACATGTGGAGCAGGTGGGGCACTTGAGGGCTAATTAACTAAGACACAGAATGAAGACACACACAGGAGAACAGGTCAGAATAAAAGGTACAAGAGGGGGAACACTGAGGCTGTCCCCCAATCCAGAAGTGTGCATCCTCTCGAGTGTGCCTTTTAAGGCCACTTACATCACAACGGTGCGCCAAGGCCATCTCATTTCAGTAAAACACAAAGGGTCCTTAAAATTTTACCAAGGGGTTAATGCAGCCTTCGGAGGATCCTCCCAAGCCGTAGCCTTAAAGGCTGGGTAGGAAGGACCCTCCGGAGGCTTTCAGATCCTGGATTGGGACACAGCCTGACAGAGGATAAGCAGACAGGAAGGGGCAGGAACAGTTAGAACAGGAAGTTACAAAATAAAAGACTGAAACAGAACAAAATAAAAGTAACAGGAGGAAGAACCTATCATGAATGAAAACGTCTAGGTTACTTTCGTAACCCCCGTTCCCTGAAGGAGGGAACGCAGACATTAATGTCGAAGTGTCGACTGTGGGAAATCCCACCTGGGATTGGGTGGAGCCGAATCTATAACAGGCAATTGATTTGCGAGTGTGAATGTTTAAGGCTTTAATCAGCCGCTCTATAAGAGCAGAGCGCAGCTCTAAACTCATCCTGCTTCTTCCGAGGAGCCGAACCTACTTACCTCTCGGCACCTCAGATTCAGCTGACTCAAGGTGCATGGCCAGGGAATGTCTGCGTTCCCTCCTTCAGGGAACGGGGGTTACAAAAGTAACCTAGACGTTCCCTATCAGTCGAAACGCAGACATTAATGTCGAGCGCAACATGCACCGAGTCCATCCAGTCAGGCCGACTCTAAG
>SRMA01026869.1:0-11306 GCA_007224835.1 Danionella cerebrum | reverse complement strand
TAAAATGATTCCAGATACACACACACACACAATCATGCACTCTCACACACACACACACACGCACGCACACACACACACACACACCCACACACACACACACACACACAGATTCAGCTGACTCAAGGTGCATGGTCAGGGAATGTCCCCTCCTTCAGGGAACGGGGGTTACAAAAGTAACCTAGACGTTCCCTATCAGTCGAAACGCAGACATTAATGTCGAGCGCAACATGCACCGAGTCCATCCAGTCAGGCCGACTCTAAGCTGTGAAGGTTAGGTATTAGTCAAGACGCCTGACTGGGAACTCCTTCTGCCCCTTAGCCCGGACAAAGTCTATTACGGGGTGCGTTGCGCTCCCGCTAATGAGCAGGGCAACCAGAAGGAGTGCATCCCTGATGTGGAACAGAGATGCGCGGAGACCGCATCGAGACCTGATAAGGGCTACCCGCGAGAGAAGCGTTCCGCCGGCTGTAAAAAGGGGGCGGAATCGAAGGTCATCGTTCCCCGCCCAGGTAGGGGAGGGAACGGAACGGGGTAATACTCACCTGATAAGGGGCTTTGTATAGAATACACAGACCGGGCCACCCAGGCTTGGGGAGCCCTAAGTCCGGACCCGAGTTCTGTAGGGATCAGGCCAAAAGGCAAAACCTTACTACAGAACCTAGCAGAGCTGACTGCTCCGCTCAGTCAGATGCCGCGTGGGAGGATAGAGTTCACCAGACCACTGTGAGGGAGTCGTGAAAGAAAGGTTCCTTCCCGTAGGACTAGGAACCTGCAGGCGCAGCACATCCTTGATCCGGAGGTCCTAATGGTGCTTAGGCCCCGGACCAGAGCCCTCATCGGTATTGGAGTTGGTGATGAGGGAACGGATGTTCGACAGATCCATGGGGATGTGCATGCATGGGTATTGCCCCCAACTGTGCCAACGGGTAGCTGCCACCACTCAGCACCACAGAAGGCACAGCGTCGACGTCCAGGCAGTAGTGCCTGACGAAGGTAAGGGGTGTCAACCAGCCCGCAGCTCTACATATGTCGGCGAGTGAGACCCCCTAGGCCAGAGCCCACAAGGTGGCGACGCCGCGGGTGGAATGGGCCCTCAGCTTCGTTAGAGGGCAGGGTACATCACTCGCCTGGTAAGACAGCTGGATAGCCTCCACAATCCAATGAGCTAGCCGCTGCTTGGACACAGCGTACCCCTTACGCTGGCCGCCAAAACATATGAAGAGCTGCTGAGAGTTACGGAACTCCCGGGTTCTGTCCAGGTAGAGCCGAAGGGCCCGGACTGGACAGAGTGTACCCTGGGCTGGGTCTGCCTCCTCCCGGGGCAGGGCCTGCAATGTCACCGTCTGGTCCAGGAAGGGGACTGGCGGGACCTTGGAGATGAATCCGGGCCTGGGCCTGATTCTCACCAGGGAGTCCTCAGGGCCGAATTCCAGGCAGGTTTCGTCGGCGGACAAGGCCTGGAGATCTCCGACCCTCTCAATAGACGCCAATGCTAGAAGCAGGGCTGTCTTTAAAGAGAGAGCCTTGATGTCAGAAGAGACCAAAGGCTCAAAAGGGGGCATCCTCAGTCCATACAGGACGGTGGAGAGGTCCCAAGAGAGTACTGAGGGGGGCCTAGATGGACGCAGCCGTCTGGCCCCTAGGAGAAATCTCAGCGTCAGTTCGTGGCTGCCGTAGTACCTCCTGTACCTCAGTGTGCGGCGAGGACGGGTGTTGCAGTTCAAACACTCGTATTCTCGTGTCACGAGAGCAACACGGCACTCCGTGCTTTTCTTGTGACCATCTTCCGATGAGACCCATCGCAGCCAGGAGAAGTACAGATTTTGTCCATCGTCGGGAAAAACGGATGTAACAGGACAAAATGTGCAGATACTGACAGGCTCTAGCTGGGAATCAGAGGTGTGGCAATCAGATGGCGTAGCTATCTAGGCTAGCGCAGCACATCAAGCGCAGAGGTAAGCAACCTTTGATATTTCAGCGTGTTATGAGCGTCGAAATAGAGAGCTACCACCTCGCTCCGAGGAAGAAAGCAGGATGAGTGTAGAGCTGCGCTAAAGCCTTAATCAGTCACACTCGCAAATCAATTGCCCGTTATAGATTCGGCTCCACCCAATCCCAGGAGGGATTTCCCGCAGTCGACACTTCAACATTAATGTCTGCGTTTCGACTGATAGGGAACCAAAATTACAAATGTAACGGTAGCAACACAAAATGTACTGTGCAATAGCATATAATCAAAAATGGCATCCTTTTGTGAAGTGGTTTAAAGACTTTGTGTTGACTGGCAACACCTCAAACACCTTAAACTGGTCTACCCATGATGCATTGTTCTTGCTGTTAAATCTGAATGTGAATTTAGAGAATTTCTTTACAGTGTGGAGTTATAAAGACTGAAGGTTTACGGAGGTTTGGGGAGGTGGACTACAGCATCTTTTACTGGGAAAAAAAACAGTTCCACAATAATTGGCACCCTAAAAACTCCTAGAAAATAAATGTCAGTGAAGTATTTCTGTCATTTCTACAGTAGTATACAAAGTTGATCAGAGTAACTGGGAACATTCCTTCATTTTCCAATCCACTTTTTCCCTTTCAAGGTAACGGGGGTCTGCCAGTGCACCCGGGACAGTCCATCGCAGGGCAACAATCACTCAAACATTAACACCTAAGGTGAATTTAGATTCTTCAATTGACCTAAACACATTTTTTGGGATTGTGGGGGAAACCAGAGTAAACCCGGAAGAAACCCATGGAGAACATGCAACCGGGGAGCCTCGAACAAACAACCTTCTAACTGAAAGGCAACAGTGCTACCCACTGCGCCTCTGTGACGCCTGAGAAATAGTCTTTTCACATTTCTCTCCAGTGGAGCAGACGCAGAACATCTTATTATTGTAATGCTCTTCCATTAATATTGTTTTTTCTGGTGTTGGTTTAGGATAAATATTTATTGCATTCATTACATAAGCATTTCATAGCTGTGCCACTGTATCTCCCTGATTTGGTTGTGAAGCACATAAAATGCATTAGATAGAGACGCGATAGAGACTTTGTTTAAAGTTTAATGAAAGATTTGCATAGACACAGAGAGATGCCTCAATACCTTGTTTGTTACATAAAAAAACATAAACAAACAGAAGAAAGAAGATAAATGTATTATGGGCTGTTGTTAAATGAGCTCAACTCTATAATTGAGCTCCACTGTAAATAAAAACCTTTATTTAGTTATGATATATATAAAGATTTGCAAAGTCAGACTGAAACTCCTTCTGCTCCCCCTTTTGTTCAGTGATGTTCCGCTCACAATCCAAATACGTCATTGTGTACTAATCGTAATCCATGTAGCTAAGCAAGAGATAGTAAAGTCTACAGTTCTGTCTATTATTCAGGCTGAATGGCTCACAATGGGAGATTGTCACTGCTGTACAATCTGATCCTGTGCCACGTTGTCCACTAGACTAATCATTGTGTCCTTGTTTGCCGGTTCTTTAAATCTCTTGCCTCATTCTTCCTGCGGCATTCATCAAACTCTTAGTAAACACTCTCTTGTTTGCGTCTGCTCTTGTTATCCATGGAGGTTTTCAATCAGGTTGTGAACACTTGGCTCAAGGGTGTCACATCTCACATCAAACATGGCAATATTGTCTTGAGCTCATTATAATGCAACGGGTAAAAAAAAAAGTGCTGGTGAATAAAAACACAGAGAGTGACTCGGCACAACCTCACAGATGCTGCCGCTAGAGACAGAAGGTGAGTTAGTCGTTATGAACCTAAATGTAATGTATGACCTAAAAATGTACGTTTATATTTCAGCTGAACTACAACATTTTAAATTAAATAAAAGTTTTAAATATTGTTACTCATCTGTTATTTGTAATGAGGATGATACCTTAAAGTAAACTTTATGATTTCGACATTAACATTTAAAATCACTTTGCTCTTTGTCAAATAGACTCAGGCGTAGAAAAATGCTGTAAGCGAATACTTTCAAACTGGACGTGTTGTCATTTATTTTTAGTCAATTCAGAAAAGAGAATCTAAATCAAACAAATATTTGGTGTAGTTATCGGAAGTTCTGATCATTTTAGCGACTCTGCTCTTTGAGTCTTTTTCAGCATAAAGGACGAATCTTATTTCGAGTCAAAAAAGTTGTGTGTTACTTCGCTAACACATCTATAAATGTTATATACACAGATGCGAATCACATTTGAAAAAAAATACTATAATATACCTTATCCTGTGTCTTTATATGAGTTTTAATTCTAATATTTGATGAATTTAAGGTCTTATTTTTTTAGTTCTTTTTTTCAAGTCCTGCGGGTCCTTCTTTTGTTATTGAGGATGAGCGGGTTATACTGGAAAAACCATAAGGATGTGAATGCGCCACTGAACAAATTTCTCTCCGGCACGACACGATGAACGACACGATCATTAAACCCCCTTTACCTTGAAAACAGCAGCAGATCTTACGGCTTCTGTAGGAACTCTGCCGATGGTTGTTCCAAACATCTTGGGAAACTAACCCTAGATCTTCTGTGGATGTAGGGTCAACAACATGAAAGCCTGGACCCATCCTGCCTTGTACGGTTCAGGATGCTGGTGGTATATTTTGTTGAGAGGGGGCAGTGGGGGGGGGGGGGGGTTCTCTTGGCACACTATGGGCCCAAAACCTAGCACCTATTGAGTATCAATATAACCACACCCTTCATGACCACATTGCACTAAATGATGTTGAGATAAGGGCTCTATGGGGGCTAGGCAACACTTCCAGTACTTTCTGTTCATCTTAATGAATTTGGCTGTGTGTTTGGGGACACCGTCTTGCTCCAAAATAGATTTGGGGCCAATCAAATGCCTCCCTAATGGTAATGTATGATGGATTAGTTATTTGCTAGTATTTCTCAGTATTAAGAACACATCTCCAACTCTGTTTGCAGAATTGCATCCCCAAACATTCAAGGAACCTCCTTCATTCGTCACTGTTACCTGCAGACACTCTTTATCATAACGCTCAACCCCTTAGCTCAGGGGTGCTCACACTTTTTCAGCTTGCGAGCTACTTTTAAAATGACCAAGTCAAAGTGATCTACCCGCTACAAAAATGTAAAACATCAATCAACAAACAATTATTTTCAACGTTATTGAGAATTGACAAAACACACATAATAATTAATTATTTACATTTTTTGTAATAACGTGAGTTTAATTTGATGACTTGCACTGAATTGAATCATTAGAACAGTTGTGTGTAAACTGAATCGGGTGGTGATACAGTGATTTTTATGGGAGCAATTGAGTTTTGATCCAAATAATCAAGAATGAAAAAGATGCTCTAATAAATATTTCAATATTTATTGAAACTGAGTCGTGCAGTACAATATGCAGCTGAGGAGCGGCTTGTTGCTTGATTTTGGTTGTAATTTAGAATGAAGTTATGAAGCATATTCTGGGTAAAACATATTTTGGATCTGGTAATTTGCAGACGGTCCCTAAGCGATTCCATGTCAGCGGGTTGCTCATAGACGGTAATGTGTTTCTGCGAATGCCGAGGGAAACTTGTTTTGATAAAAAACGTTTTGTAGTTTGTCCGCTACATAACACAGATTAAAAACAGGTAATATTTGTTTACTAAGAACATTCTGGTCTCGAGCTATTGAGCAGAGAAAACCAAATCCGTGAATCTGCAGATAACTTTACTGAACTGTGACGGGATGGATGATCGGCTGATATTGTTTCAATTTCACGCCGCGATCGACCGAAGAGCATTTCTGGCTAGTCATCTATGATCCTCAATGCTGTCTGTTTCTTTGTGCTTCTTCAGAAGAGCTTGAAGAACGCCAGCCTGCTAGGAAATCTCTGTCTGGGAGAGACCTTGTGATGCAGAATAACTACCTTGAGTCTTGTTGCTGTATCAAAGTCCGTGTTAATTGAGGTAAAGAGAGTCATAGGAAAAGCTAAACTAGTTTATTTAATAAATAACAGAAAGACCCGCGAGGGGGTAAATCCTAACTAAAACTTCTTCTAAGGAACATAAGAAGGAGAAAAAACATCAGCTTTTTGTTTTACTCATAAAAACATAAAACAAACTTTTTGTTTGTCAAACAAGCACACAGACATGGAGTGTAGACATATAATGACCCTGTGACAAACCCAAGAAACACAGAATATAAAGGGAAGGGGACACAGAATCAGGAATGGGTGTGAAGGTGATTATAGGAGAAATACAGACAGGAGCAGGGAGAGAGAGAGAGAGAGAGAGAGAGAGAGAGAGAGAGAGAGAGAGAGAGAGAGAGAGAGAGAATGGCAAGAATTTATATTTCTCAACCTCATCTTATTGGGTGAGGTTTTAAACCAGCTTTTCCAGCCAGTATTAAGCCTCCTACACAGCTGTTTCTGTTTCAGTGATGACCGGGTTACTCCCTGCTTGTTAGATTGATGATCATTAGCACCTGTTTGGGCTAACTGGTGGGTCATGGATCAAACATCTGACTATCTCCTACAAAATCCCTGCAAGTGTAGCAACAACACTTGATGCCTTTTTTTTTTTGATCGCTTACTTCTCATTTAGTACATTTACAACAAACAAACAAACAAACAATCATTATTCATAGCTATGTACAGGTTCTTGGTTTTCAGCTTCTTGGAGCAAAGAACACATCCTCGTAGCTCAAGTCTGGGGTTATCATTCAGAGATGTTCTGTACTTTCCAGGTTTCCAGATACGACGACACACAATGTTTGCTGTACCAGCTTATATTCTGGGGCTGATCCACCTGAGTGCAGCTTGCAGTTTGGTGAGTTCATAAAATGTTCTTTTAGCAGTTATTAATCATTTGTTATTTGCATTTGAAAGGATCTAACACAACATTTCCATCTAATGCTTGGCATTTTAGACAGGTAAGCACATCATTCCATTGGTGGTTCATATTAATATCCAGCACATTAACTAAGACGCATGTTTTTTTTATTCCTTTTTCTCTGGGCAGATGTCTGTACGGAGCTGCCGTCTGTCCAGGAGGAGATTGTGAAAGCACACAATGACTTGCGGAGTGCTGTGGAGCCTTCGGCCTCTAACATGCTCAAGATGGTCAGTCTGGCTTGTCTAACTCCCTTGTGTTTTCAGCATTTTTTAAAAAAAACAACTGATGCTTTTTGGGTTGGAGAATGTTTAACGTCGCAGAAATCTGGTTCAGGCATGTCTACTGTTTGATGCAATAGCAACCAGGGCAAATGTGACTTTAAGGTGGGAAAAGAAAACCAGTTCATGTTTATTTAAATGCACTTTATTGAGGTAGATCAAGAATTATTCTGACCTGGCTGTCACAATGTTGAGGGGAAGAATCACTCGAAGCACACTGAATGTTTATAGACTACGACAGAGCACTGTTTGTTTCAGGTTCGAGATTTGTCTTAATCTTAAAGTCCTTGACTTAAGAGCTGGATTTTTTACTTCGCACAGTTCGTACAATTATATCGACATTGTTAATTATATATATTCTTGATTTCAATAAATACACATTTTGTCTGGAAATTAAACCTGCAACACAGGCTCTAGAAGTGAGCGACCGCTTCTCTCTAATTAGCAACAGTTTACATTCCTAAGGCATGCATCGTGAAAGTATAGTTTCCAGAACACAAGCTTTTATTCGTAAAGAAAAAAAAAAGCAGGGCAATATTTCCCTCACTGTAAATTATTTAATTTAATAATAACCAGGGTTAAAGCCAGAATGAATCTCAGTTTGCTTTAAATATGCAAATGGAAAATATTATTTTATGCTACATTCTGCTTGTAAGGGTCATGATCGGGTGTCCGGCTTAAAGAGGCACAATTAATAAAAGGTTGCGTACGTACAAAACTGGCCAAAACGTGCGTACACTTCTTTTTGCGCAATGTTGCGGATTTATAAAATCACAACTTGACGTCAGAGTTTGCGTATGCTTTCGTAGAAAATGAGCTGTGCGTACGCAATCTTCTTTGGTGTACTGTGGATGTTTGAGGTGTTGGTGATGTCTAGTGGAAATGTTGACCATTCCACCTTAATTTCAAAAGCAGATGTATTTCTAACTCTGTGACTTATAAATCACACCTTACATCAAACTTACATAAAAAATGCAAAAGACACTAAAATGCCTGTGAATTTCACTAGCAAAACTAAAATGCGGCAGAGGGAAAATACTATGAAAAACACGTGTTTGGGGCGGAAACCCATACGCACTGGACTGCGCACACTTGCAGAAATCATCTGTGATTTTTTATACATCTGTTTTTGACATATTATAAAGAAGAGTGTTGACTTTTTAAAGGGTAAATTTGACGTATGTTTAGGTTTAGTTAGGATTCTACGCTCTCTTATAAATGAGACCCATGGCACTCAAATTTCATCTCACAGACCAAAAGGTATTTCTGGACAATCTGCGATTTTAAATGCCATTCAATGAAATGTTTATTTTGTGCTGTTGTTTTCAGAGCTGGAGTGAGGGTGTGGCCCAATCGGCTCGCGACTGGATTAATCAGTGTAACATGACTCACGGACCGCCCAGCAGCCGCACGATTGATGGTTTGTGACCAGTACTCCACTGCAGTTTGGCAGAACTTTTCATTTTATTCCTGTACGCTTTATCTGTTTTACAACAGGAAAACGAGTTTGTTAGGGTAACCATCATGTTGCCAGAGCCCCAACATCATTGTGTTGTGTCTGGACTCATCCGTGTCTTGTTGCTTCTGATTCCAGTGTTCTCCCAAATAATATTCAGGATTTTTCCTCTCTTGGGGGCAGAGATCTGGCCTCAGAGCTTCTGTGTGTTTATTCATCGTCGTACTTTCCTACTCTCCAGCTTAGCGCTCTTCATTTAGTTCTCCGTTATTATCCCTTTATACCATTCGTTCATTGACCGTTTCGGATGCCTCTGTAAGTTCTCTGTTGCAGAATGGAAGTCAAATGAGTCTTTAGCAGTTTCAAGTTATGTTTTCAGTCTAGAGTTCCCCTCCACATGGAGTCATTTTGGTTTCAAGCGCTTTGTGTTTTGGACTTGTTTTATTTCTTTGTGAAATGTTTTTGGGTTCTGAGAACATCGATTTTTATGAATTACAAATGATGCATTGCAGAACTTTTTTCTGTGTTTTCTTTCATTTAAACTTTTTCTCATACGGAGAGTTTACTGTTCAAATTCGTCTGTGTAATGTGTAACTGCAGCTACGTGGAGATGAGAAAACCAGCCACCGTTCAGACGTTAACATTAATGCAGTGGCATTGTGCAAGTGTTGACGAGTAGATTAAAGGGGTAATTATGGGATAAGTATCCACCCGGAAATTTTGAATCTGTCTTAGTTTGAATTAAATGAACATATTTTGTGAAAATATAAAAAAAATCTAGTCGTAATGTTTATTTTGTCATTATGTTTCTTGCCATGATTCAGGATACAGTATATGGTATGAGAGCATTTGAACAAAATCCTTGTGAATCATAATTCCAGTGTGTGTCTCTTTTCTCCCCTTGGCAGGATATGAAATGGGTGAAAATCTCTTCAAGGGTTCAGATATCAACTCGTGGACAACTGTGGTTAATGCCTGGTACAGTGAAGTCAACAACTATAAATATGGCATCGGATCCATCAACGGGCAGCCGGTCGGACACTACACACAGGTAGATTAGTCCAGACATGAAATCATTTCCTATTCTCTTTGTCGAAATTGAAATGTAGTCGAATGCTTTGAATTTGCATTTGTCGTGTCGCTCAAGTATATCTAATGCAGAAAATAAATAACAAAATTAAATGTGATATAAAATATAAATTATGTTCTTGTAAATTATATTTAAAAAAGCTATTCTTATTTTTCAAAAATGTATGTTTTTATGCATTTATGTTGTCAGATAATTAAATGATTAAATTGATGACTCTTTACATGACACAATGTGCTGTGATTGGTATTTAGACCCAAAGCATATTGCATTAGTACAGTTCATCATAAATGATGATGAAAAGTGGCAGCAACATATTTTCAAAGCTTATCTTAACATCTGGAGATCATTGCTATAAAATGAACAGAAGCTAACGAAAACACAAAAAAAAACGATAGAATAACAGAAATTGTTATCATTGTACTTACTGGTTGTGTTTGGGAGAAAGATGCTGACATAAGTCAACTGGGAACAGATTGACTAGTTGGCGAACAGGTTATGTTCACACTTAAGGTTTTTATGCACATAAAGCAAACAGTTTGACTGGCTTCTGGGTGAATCTGTTCGGGTGTTTGAGGGGGGAGTTCAGTGCAGTTGGTGGAAGGGGTGTAGTAACTTTGTTCGTCACAATGTACAATCTAAATATTTGTTCTAACGATGACTTTTTCAGAGATTCTGAGTTGGCTCTTTCGTATCAAAGGCAATGATTTAACATTTCTCATGAGGTTGATTTTATTCATGTGTGTCTCATGTTTCTCTATAAAAGCTTGCTTGTTTTTTTTCCTCTTGTTTTGCTCAGTTATTGTGCCTTCCTCTGTCCTGCTGGGATTGATGCTATTGGTTTTGTGTTCTTCTCAGAGTTTATGTCAGACAAGAGTTAATGTCAGAGTTTATGTCAGAGTATTTTTGCCATTTTTCTTGGAATGATTGAAAGAAAATTGATACTTTTGCTGTGTTTTTTTTTCTTCCGTTTTTAGTAATTACAGGAACTAACCCTTTTGTTTTGGCTTTTTATAAAATCCCCATTGAATCCCTAACAAATACAATTAGCAATAAAATAGTGAAAGTTGTTCAAGGGCACGATTTGATGCAGTTTTAGTTTGTTTAGCTTTATTTGCCTCTAATTAAAAAAAGAAACATTTATAGACTGATACATTATTTGAGGGCAAATGCTCAAAATCCAATACTTCTTTCATTTACGGTACGTTGTTAATCTGCAGGTGGTGTGGTACAGCTCCTATGAGGTCGGTTGTGCTGTGACTCAATGTGGAAGCAGCTTCTTCTATGGATGCCAGTATTATCGCGCGTATGTCCCTGATTTTTCAGCCCCTTTATTTAAAGTACAATTATTTTAGTATTATTATGGGCAAAATTATATGCACCCTATTGTGGTATTAAAACAACTTGTGTTTTTGTATTAATCGAAATGTATACTTCTGTGTCGACCCTACACTACATATATTAGGTATAGTTGTTTTAAATACCATTTGTCCAGAAGAGAATCCATATTTCTAGCACCACTCTGTCTGTTCAAAGTGTTCAAAAGATCAGTTTCTTACTCTTTTTTTTTCAATATAAAGATTGTTCAGACACAGATAATAAATGGCACGGTCAAGAGTTTGGCATTG
>SRMA01026868.1:32644-126838 GCA_007224835.1 Danionella cerebrum | reverse complement strand
AAAAAATGGAAGCTGCCCCCACCAGGATTCGAACCGTCCACAAGAATGTTACCGTGTCATGGCTTCAGCTTTCTTATGATTTGTGCCACATATACTTTAGGGGTAAATACTTTTTGACCTGTAATTATTCGGGGCGCATCAACACTTTCTAGTTGTTTATTGTGGTCTGGACTCAGCACCGAATGTTTTCAGGCCCAGGAATTGCAGTGCTCACCCCAGTTGCATCGAATGACGAGTCGGATTCATCTTTTATTGTGGAAAGTGCGTCACTTCGGGAGGAGAGAAATCAGGTCTTTCGTGTCCAGCTTAGACAAAACTATTTGACTCGTTTTGTTTTTTGTTTGAAATAACCATCAAAGCCACTGAAACATGTCACGACTCGTTTAAATCCTCTGTTATTGAGAAGATGAAGGAGCGATGAGAGGGAGTGAAGGATTTTGGCAGGAGGTCAGAGAAGAGAGTTAAATGAGCTTCGTTTCTCTTAACTCTTGGCCTCCTGGAGTTAAATCCTGGCTGGTTAAATCCACACAGTGAGATGATGTCTCGCCTGGAGAGTTTATCATCATGACCTCCAGATCTCTCGGGTTATATGTGTGTGTGGCTTCTCTGAAATTATGGGATTCCCGGCGGTACTTCCAGCAGGTTTTCCTTTTGAACCCAATCTTTGGTTTGACGTAAGCTTCCCTGTTTCCTCTTTATTTAACTAAAAACTTGATTTCTCTTTTATTTCAGGCCTCCACGATCTGGAGCATCCGGATGTTGCGCTGGCGCATGACTGGTAGGTTTGAGATTAATCTCTTGAGTATGACGAGTCTCTGATGCTTGAGCTTGTGTGTGTTTCAGGGTGTACTGTAGCACAGAGGAGGAGCATCCGGACCATCACGTCCTCTCTCAGATCGAAGCCATTAAACTCTTCTTGAAGGGAGAATCGCACATAAAGTGTGAGTTTGATACTTTGGACCAAGTATTGTGCACCGTAGTGGTCCTGACCCCACCTCCCCTCTCTCTGCGTAGGTGACGGAGAGCTTATCGAGCAGGTTCTGTTTGACGCGATGGTCTCGGCTCCTCTGGAAGCATATTGGACCAGCCTCACACTCAATAAATCTGAGTATGAAGAGCACACAGTTCCGTTTTTGATTTTAACAATGGAATGGTTTTGTTTATATTACCCCAAAAGGGGAAAACACTGTGTTCTTTACGTATTTAAATGTCACAATCAATGGGAAGCTGCTTTATTAACTCATGGAGACTTGGAAAAAACAAACTACAGCTGGATTCCATTTACTTTCCAACCCGCTTATTCCCTTTTGGGGTCATGGGGGTCTGCCGGTCTCTGTGGTGCGTGTGGCCGATAACATCTTACCATGCTCCTGATGCTGATCCCAGATCATCCACCACCTCTAGGACAACCTGTGTTGCATGGGTGTGAGCGTTGGCAGATATCCCGGGGTGCTCAGCTAAACTCAGGTCAGGGGAACGCGTCTGTAGCATTAACGCCTTCTCCCCAGCCACAGGAGGTTCCGAGGAACTGCAACGGATCTCATCGTGATACCTCAAGGCAGCCAGGTTACCTCTGGTGAGCACCTGGAGGGCTGCGCGGCTCTGAAAGAATCTCCAGACTCTGTCATGTGCTCAGCGTATTCCATTTGATCGTCAATCACTTCCTCCGCTTGAGTTTATTGATCCAGCACCACACTGCAAACATTTCTGTCACCCGGTCACGGTGTACATAAGCCAAGCACCAAAACAAACACATTGAACACAATACTACACATAATCAAAGTACAACACTCCTGCTCTACTGAACCCCGCCAGGTTTACCAGGGGAAAGCTCAGAGGCACACCTCAGGTCTAAAGGAGGAGTGTCCCGTCTCTGAGGAGCAAAGCTTTAAAACTGGTTTTGGCTTTAATTGACCCTTTAAACTGATTGAATAACTCTAAAAAATGTACGTACAGGAGTGATTCGTAGAGTGAGGAGAACATGATCCGATAGAAGATCTGAAGACAAACCTGAAGCTTTTAGTTTCAAGTGTTGAGCGTGAAGATGGAATCACTTTGTTATCTATCACTTTCAGGAACTCGGATAAAGGGGTAGAAGTCTCTTTCCTTGGCACTCGATCTGGGGTGTCGCGCTTCAATCTCTTTGTGATGCCAGATCAGCTAACCAATGAGTGAGTACCTCACACGTCACATGACTAAAGCTTGTGTTCATCTAAATACTAAGAAAAGCTGTTCGGTTTACAGACTGTTTTTGCTTGGGTTTAGTTTTCGCTGTTGAGTTTTTCATTTTATTATTCATGGTTATAAGAAATTCTTGTGCATGACCTCAATGTCGAGGAATTTAACAGAGCAATCGCCTTCGTCTTCTACTTTGGGCTGTTCCCAGTTTAGGGGTCGCCAAAGCGAATCATCTGTTTCCATCTAACTCTGTCCTCAGTATCCTCTACTTTTGCACCAACAAACTTCATGTCCTTTTTCGGCCTTCCTCTTGACTTTTTGCCTGGCATCTCCATCTCCAACATCCTTCTACCAATAACCACTATCCCTCCTCTGCACATGTCCAAACCATCTCAATCTGGCCTCTCTGACTTTGTCTCCAAAACAACCAACCTGAGCTGTCCCTCTGATGTGCTCGTTCTTAATCTTGTCCATCCTCGCCACTCCTAAACTGAACCTCAACATCCTCATCTCTGCTACTTCCATCTCTGCCTCTTGTCTCTTCCTCACTGCCACAGTCTCCAACCCATACATCATAGCTGGTCTCACTACTGTTCTGTACACCATTCCTTTGATTCTTGCTGACACTCTTCTGTCACACAACACCCCTGAGACTTTTCTCCACCCACTCCAACCTGCCTGCACTCGTCTCTTCACCTCTTTTCCACACTCCCCGTCACACTGGACTGTTGACCCCAAATGCTTAAACTCCTGCACCTTCTTGCCCTCAGCCCCCTGTAACCCCACTGTTCTATTTCCCTCCCTCTCATTGAAACACATGTATTCTGTCTTACTGCGACTGACTTTCATTCCTCTTATTTCTAGAGCTGACCTCCAACTTTCCAGGTGTTCCTCCACCTGCTCTCTGCTCTCAATACAGATCACAATTTCATCTGCAAACACAATTGTCCATGGAGATTCCTGTCTGTCAACCTGTCCATCACCATAGCAAACAAGAAAGGACTCAAAGCTGATCCTTGATGTAGCCCCACCTCCACCTTCAACTCCTCAGTCTGACCTACAGCACATCTCACTGCCATCATACTCTTCTCAAACATATCCTGAACTACTCTGATCTACTTGTCTCCCACTCCTGACATCCTCATACAGGACCATAGCTCCTCTCTCGGCACCTTGTCATATGCTTTTTCTAAATCCACAGACACAGTTGCAGCTACTTCTAACCATCACTGTACTCCATTAACATTCTCAGAACAAAAATTGCATCAGTAGTGCTCTTCCTGGGCATGAAGCCATACTGCTGCTTAAAAATATTTAACAGGACAATCATGAGGGAGAAAAATATCTTCTCAGAAACCAAAAAAAGCTTTTGATTGGAGATAAACGCAAATGTGTCATGGCAAAAAAAAAACATTTTTCTTTGATAAAGCTCTGCCCTGAAGGTTTAGTGTCTTGTTTAAACTTAGTCTCTCTCTCTCTCTCTCTCTCTCTCTCACTTTCTCTGCAAGTGTCCCTGCTATTCCTTGCGATCACTAGCATTAGGGGTGTAACGGTACGCTAAAATCATATTCGGTTCGGTACAGTGTCTTGGAGAGCTCGGTTCGGTTCATTCGGTTCGGTACAAAACAATAAGAACTTACATAATCTTTATTTTGAAAAGCTGCCAATACACAATAAAATTCTTGCATAAAATAAATAAAAGTAACACATTTGGGTGATATTTTAAATAAATTGCACTCTTTATAAAGAAAAACACATTTTTTAAATAAAAAAATGAAATACTGCAACTAGTTAGGATAGATAGGATAGATTAACCTATCCACATTTTCTGAAGAGAGCATAGATCTGGTTATAATATCTCCAGCAGTAGAAAATGTTAGATGTGTTGCCTGCCCGATCTCCATGGAACAATGTCGGCATACAACTTTAAATTTAGCCACTCGTCTATCCCCGTTATGTATTTTAACAGAGAAGTCAAAGTGTTCCCAACAGGAGACTGTAGTGAGGTGTCTTCAAGCGCTGGGTTCTCTTTCTCTGTTGCCAGTCAGCTACCTGGCGTGCACCTCTACTGTGCTTCACTCAATAGCATCCGTGCGGAAACTCGCCTAGGAACATTGTTCCACTGCGCTTAATATCGCGCTAATAATAAGTTTATATAATTTAATAAAAATGCTGAATATCGAAACGGTACGCAAGTGTACTGTACTGAACCGAACAGGCCGTACCGAAACGGTTCAATACATACCGTGAACCGTTACACCCCTAACTAGCATGTATTTCTGCAGCTCTTTCTGCTCTGCTCTCTGTGGGTTTATTTCTCTTGAGAGTTTTTGTCTGCACAGTTCTCTCTCTCCCAAGGCCCTCGTGAAGGCGTTTCTTTTCGTTTGGGCCCGGGAACAGCAGTTCTATCAAATAGTTTTGTGTTGGGTTCATTCTGTTACTCCCCTTCCCAGTCGGTGATCTGTTGACAGCCATGTTCAGCATCATTGCTGGAGGACCTGCACAGTTTAGGTTCAGACTCAGTTGATCAAACGATCGGCCACAAAGTCAATGGTTTAAAATCAGAAATGATCGTTTACTAAGATGAAACCTTCGACTGATGCTGAGCTTATCATTGACATGTTTGTTTCAGAGAGCTGTTAACTGGAGGAGATCCGGATCTGCAATTTACTGCTGATCATTTCCCTCTCTGGTTCAGACGAGCAGCTGAACAGGTTCCTGGATCCTTCGTCTACTCACTTCCCTTCGGCGCAGGTGAATAACTCCATCCATCCAAAAAGCAACCACGCAAACAGCTTTGCATATTCAAGTATCTACAACAGCTCAGTCAGAATATGAGTAGAGAGATCCAGGGCGAAGGATAAAAACAAAATGTTCCAGATGTCACTCAAAACGTCATCGGCAAGCATCTGAAAGTGGACGGATTGTTAAACCCGCTATTCAAAATGCTCATCCATTAATCCCCAGGCGGTTCTGTCAGATAAGAGACAGGATGAATAACCCTTGAGACTCCAAGCAGTAATAATAGTGGCTCCCCTGAGAACTTGAGGGTTATGCAACTTAAACCAGGGATGAGCCGGATAAAAAGGAAGCTAACTGCAAGACACTGTGAGATTGACCCTGCCGGTGGATGACCTGCTCTTCAATAAAATGATTTCATCCACAGTACAAACCTCCGTAGACTGACTGATAGGGAGGCCATCATAAAGAGCAAGAACTCTTCATCTAGGAAGTTCCCTCTGGCCCCTACAGCCCCGGGGAAGAGTGACCTCCAAAATGAACTACTGATTGAATAGATGGACAAGTTGAAGACGGGGTCATTGAAAGTGTCGAGGTGCTCACAAGCCTCCTCTTTACTGGCCCATCACAGTAGAGGCACAGCTGATCAGAACTGCGCCGCTGTCTCTCCTGAGCAGACATCCGGATGGATTGAGGAGTGTGTGAGATAGAGCCAACAGCAGATGAAGTAGAGTCGTGAGTTCTGTTGTCCAGGATCAGGGACCGAGTGCGATTCCACCAAATCATTAAAAAGAACCCTTTAAATCTCAGATAAGCCTCTTCAGGAAGCGTGTGCACAATGAATGAAATGAAATAACCTATATTTGTCACATACACTGTTACATGCAGTGAAATAAGACCCCTCTGGCCACAGACATAGACAAGATGAGGACAAGCCAGTGTCGAGAGGTAGCATTTGAGAAAGAAACAGAGAAATAGGTATACATTAGATAGGGTAGCTCAAAAAGAGCACTGTCTTTCTTAGGGCAGTGTGGAGCAGGTTAGAAAAGCCAAACATTGCAGGAGGGGGTAGGATCAAGGAAAGTGGTGAGACTGCTGCAGCCAGCACCCAACATTTTCCTGCTGCCATTTATGGTGCTGTACTCGCCCATTCAAATTACAGTGGTTGGGAGAAGCTAGCGGAGGTGTTTTGAGAGTGAGGAATGCGGAGCGGATTTCATTATCTCGCTCTCTCTGGGGAATATTTTGACTCCTTTTATGGCCTTCAAGGGAAAGGGAAAGCCAGGTAAGAGAACTCTGCACAGATTTTTACTGTCCATCACCGGTCTCCAGTTTATCCAACTTCCGTTGCATCGCTGCCAGCCTCTCCGTGATGATATCCAGTTTGCGGTCACAGACCATTAAATGAGTCCCGACAGTTTTAGGTCCAGTCAACATTCCATTCCAGCTGGTCAGCTTAGTGGGACTTTGAGCACTGACCTCCTTTGATATTCGCTGATAGCTGAGAGTTCAACATATTCCAGTAAGCAGAATCCAAGTTATCACAGCTCCAATTATGTAAATGTCTTCGACATCCTGCATGGACAGAGCGGCCAGGCACACAATCCTCCTTCGCCCAGGAGTCCATCGTATAGCCAGCAGCGAATGTTCCTGCAGGACAGGTGGGTTCCCCCGAAGAAAGTGGTGTCAATTGCATTCAGAGACCAGTTGATCAGATCCATAGTTCCTTTTATTTGGAGAGCAGGACAGTGAGAGTCTCTCACAGACAGTCAAACACAGAGTGCCAGCGTATAGTCGGAGATAAGGGAGAGGAGAAAGATGCCAGCCTGAAGAGGCCACTAGAGTGTGAAATTCAACTGCTTAGTTTACTACTGACCCAGTGTTTGGTGTAGCGTGACCAGAGCCCCCCATCGGTACAAGGATCTGTCGAATACTTTAATCATCTCAGTCTTGAAGGAACATAAGGTCTGGCAACAGAGAGCATCCGCCTCCCAAAGGGGGCCGTGGCCCAAACACAAGCACGTCCCTTGAGCAGGGAAAGAATACACGCGATGAGTGACCTCTCACTGGTGAAGGTTTTGGGCTGCAGCGAGATGTAGTCTGTGGTTGGAAAGTTTGGTGACAGTGATTGACTGATGAGGAAAGTGGATGCAGGTGATTCTGATTAGTATTGGGAGCAGAGTTGCAGGCTCTGCAACAATCGTATCCTGTGATTGACAGTCCGACCATCTCACACAGTCCTTCCCGGCACTCTAGTTCCTAGGATCACTTCTGACCATGTCACAAACTATCAACCTTACACAGAGTTTTTGGACTTGTAAGTTCCCTTTTCTCATCGTCAGTAGAGGGGGCTAGATGATGTCAAGTTCTTTGTTCTCGTCCCTACCATGAGGCAGTTCTTGATCATGTTTTTAAAGTGTGAAAAGAAGAGAGAAGAAAGTTGAGTAGGCACTCTTATTTTACCTAAGGGGTAAGTAAAGAATAAATGCTTTTTGTGATGCTGCTCACAATGAACAAACACGCACACACACACGCACACACACACACACACACACACACACACACACATCCCTATCTGTGATTAGATATTTTGGGAGCATCAGAATCAGGAAGGCCTAAAAAGGTATTTTAGCTTCAAGGGATGAGGCGGGGAGTCCCACTTTCAGGATGAGTGAATAAAACTGTGAGTGGGGAGCGCCGATATCCCTGATTTCAGAAATAGTTCACATTTATGTTGCCCCTCTTTTCAGGTTCATGTTTTTTAATAAAGAATTTGAAATTCATTTGCAGTACTTTTCAGAGTGGATTTGTGGAAAACGTTGTTTTTGTATGAAGTGTGTGTGTATTTTTCAGCTTGCGGGTGTTTGTGTGCATGTTTCAGGCTCTGTGAACGAAAGCGTGGTGTTTGCCAGCAGTGCTGTTCATCTCCAGGACGAGAGAGAATCTCCAATCGCTGCAGGTACAAGGCATTTTAAAAGAGTTGATTCTTGGAAAAATTCCAGACTCACAGACAGCAATACTGCTGAGTGATAATCTAGTTCAGGGGATTTAATCAACAAGGTTTTACTTACCCTGACAGAAAAAAAAAAAACTTGCAGTAGCGTATGCAGCAGGTTTCTTCACAGAGATCCTCAAGAGAGCACGGAAGGGAAAGTTTGGCAAGACACACTTTAATTTATCTTTCAAGTCAAGAATATGAACCCATCGTAAACACAAGTATCCTAGAAAACATTGAGGATAAAGAAAAGGTCAACGACTTCACGCGCACAATCCGCTGATGGATCACAAATCTACAAACAGATCACTGCAGCCGAACACGTTAGATGTGATACGTTTATCATTAATCTCCAAAAAAATGTGTTCACTGCAAGAATCAATGAAAGTCTCTGGTGTAAACTGAACAAATTCGGAACTGCTTCGGTTAACTCATTATTTTGGGGAGGGAAACCAAGGTTTGGTTCACGCTCTCTGTTCTTTTCTCTCTTTTCTGCTCTGTGGGTGAGAAGGTCGTCGAGGCCTGGGGTGTACTGTGAGCTTTGCTGTGTACGCTGAGATTTTTCCTTTTTACCCAAAATAACCTGGGCATTAGTACTCCTGGCAAACACAGACCAGGTGAGGTGGCATGTCGCCGGATAATGCCAGGGTAATCATTCTTGCCTCAGTCAAGTGGCTTTATTATTGTATGGATATGATTGGCACAGGGACCTGAGCAGGAAACTGTCCCATCCTTCAATTCCACTCACAACCCTGATCAAGTTCACCTGCAGGTACCGACCTCATCACCCAATCACCGTCATTGCACGGCTCCTTCCCCCTTGTGTTTACTTCCTGGACTCCCTCGCTGACTTCCATTGGAGCTGGGAGGGATGAGAAAGATTGCCAAACCTTCTTGTGTGTTTAACTCACTGACACCACTCACCACAGGAGCTGGCCATCATTTGTCTTTTGAATAGTCTTCGCATCATCACACCTCCTCTTCCATGCTTAACAGTTGAAGCCATGCATTAACAATTTCTGTAATGCCACAATACACACCCAATATCTCAAATCTAGTCTTAGCAGAGCATTTCACAGAGTTTGATCCAAAGCCGGACTGTTTCTTGCTCCAAACAAATACAATGCTTGTTTCGTCTTTTTATCCAGAAAGGCATGAGCAATCTCCTGGAACTCTGTAAAGCTTTCATCTCTGCAAAGTTGTGGTTTCTGAGCAACAGAGGCAATCCTAATTTACTGGGGTTATCCTTGTGTGAGTGAATGTTGCCCTGCAATGAATTGGCGACCTGTCCCGGGTGTACCCCTGCCTCTCGCCCGATGTGCACTGGAGATAGGCACCGGCAAACCTCCGTGACTCTGAAAGGGTTGCAATGAAAATTAATTGGCCTCAGAAGGGCTTGTGTTGAGAGTTGTCGTCCTGAGAAGATGCAGAAGCATCAATCCCCACCTAAGAAGGGAGGGAATGGAAAGGCGCTGCAAGGCCCCCCCACCCCCCACAACACAGCATCACGGAGGAGTGACCCGATCCCCATCGCTCGAATGCATTTGTCTGTCTTTCATGAGGGAAACGAAGCTAGCAATTAATCGTTTTGATGGATCATTACTTTCTCTGTGATTGAAAAAAACTTTCATTAGCCCTCAAATATTCTACTGTAAATGAAACTTTTATTATAATTATTAAAACACTCATAACAAACCTGCTGAAGTCATATTCTATGAGCATAGCTTAACCTCAGCATCGATGTTGTGCCACACTTTTATAAGAATACCACACTTGATTTTTGCCACATAAAACAAATGTTTATAGTTTTACAAATAACTGCAAATAACATTGAAACGAAAATATTTCAGTGACATGACATGCTTTGCGTCAACTTTCACGCTGCAGATCATATCAAATAATGTCTAAATATGCATCCTCTGTTATATAACGCAGATCTGAGTTTATATAATCAAGAATCCACCGTATCAGCTTGAAAATAATCTGCTTTACTTGAATTTCACTTGTAAGAGATGCTTCTAAATACACAAAGCGACAAATTTATGAAAGGATATTATAATCTAAATGTATCTTTGGCTCTCTACTTTAAAATAGTGACTAATTTTCTTAAACTCTACTTTTAAACTACAAAACGTACAACAAACACAAGGAACCAGCGTAAATTTTGAAAAGACATTAAAGAAAGGTGACAGGGATTGACCTGTTGGAGGTGCTCAGTTGATCGAGCAGCGTGACAAATACAGAGCTACAGACACAGAGGAGAGGAGGATTTTTTCCTCGTCGACGGCTGACATTTTGGGGCAATTCCAAATCTAATCTAATGCCTAAAACGTACTTTTACTCAAAAGAGGGCTTTTCACACTGCGGTTAACCCTGGGCTCTAAACATCTGGTGAAGGTGCATTTCGCACTTGCTAAGCTCCTTCGGTGTGAAAAGGAGCAGTGTTTGGCCGAGCAGAAATCAGTGAGGATGAAGTGAAGTCTTCCACGGAAAGCCGCTGTGTAAACTAGCTCTCCACGCTAATGTACAGAGATATTCAAATAAATGTTCACATAAGGTTCAAAACGTAAAAAAAAAACACATTTGAAAAGCCCAAAATCATTCATTCTTTCCTTTTCCTGCCTGCTTACTCCTTTCGGGGTGACGAGGGTCTGCCGGTGCATATCTGGTGAGAGGTGGGGACAGGTCGCAAGTTCATCTCAGAGCCCATAATCAGTTAAAAACAATCCTGGATTAATCACAAAACTCAATTAAACCACGAACAGTGCAAAGAAGATGAGGAGGTGGAAAAATGCCTCTTGAATCGTTTCGTAATCGCTCCACAAAGACTGTACAGTATCAGGCCATTTTTCAGCTGATCACACTCAATAACGTCCAGCCAAGACGTCCCAAAGTCGACGGGAGGCGAAAGGAGAGGTTTCGGCTCACTTGAGACCAATATCTGCGAGTGGGTTCTGACGCTGTTCAACCGATCTATTCTGGAACCAGGCGCTTCATTCGATAGCGATGCTGTTTTTGCAATTTCAACTTTCTTTTTAAAAATAATAAAAACTTTTTTTTAATGGAATTTTGGAAGAAACAAAAAAAAACATATTTTAAAATAAATGTTTAAATATTTAAATTTGGATTAAAATTTTTACGTTTTTCTGTACAAAGTGTACAGTTTGCTCAAGCCACTTTCGCAGAAATGAAACACATTTTTACTCAAATTCATCCAAATGGGGTTTAAAGATGTGCTGTGTGAAACCCCAGGGGTAACAGATTCAAGCCGCACTTGTATTTCTGTCTGCCAGAATACTTCAATTCTGATGGTTTGACATTATGCATAGTTGACGATCCCCGAAATGACTGGAGTAATGGCTTGAATCCTCAAAGCATTTTGGAGATTTCCTCTTTAACCCTTAGAAGTCCCAGCAGGCACCGGTGCTGTTTTGAATGAAGTAGGGAGGACGTGACCCAGATATTGCTTTATTTGATTTCAGATATGATGTGTAGATTTCAAAAAGGTTATTTGTTTTGATATTTTTGGATAACATTACAAGAGTTATGACGCATAATTTAAATAATAATGTGAGAAAATGCACAATTGTATTTCAGTTTTAATTTACAGACCCCAAATCAGTGCCATCTAGTGGTGAAAAGAAGGGATAACCCTTGGAAGTACAAGACCGGTGATACGGCTTATGTTTTTCAAAGTTATGTCACAAAACAAAGAGTGCTTGGAACAGTGTATAAAGTTTAGGTTTAGATGTTCGTCTAGATTTTTTACATTAGAATTTTATACTTTTCTTACAATTTTCACATTGTTTTGACCATGTTTTTCAGGGATTTGTGAATTTTTATTTTGTTTTAAACCATAAAAACAGTTTGTTCTCAATTTTTGCAGTTGAAAAAAAAACTTTTTTCAAAAAAAGGTTACAGCAGGGTTGTTGTAATGTGACGATGATAAAAAACAGTGTTACAAGTAATTTATTAAAATTTTTGTAAAATTCGCTCAAAAAGGCCCTCGACTTCTAAGGGTTATAGAAGACATCGGGTGTCTTTGAAGTTTTTCATTTTTAGGGTTTTATGAAAAGTTTGAAAAAGGTAAATTTATAAAAGTTGTACCGCATTTAAAGAGCTTCATTGAAAACGGTCCAGAGCTCCCGCTGACCCTGCCATAACAGTCGCAATTTTGAGGACAACATCGCTGAGAAAAACTAACCACCAAAGGTGGCCCGTAGGAAGTTGAGGTAGGATCTTAAGACTTCACAGACACGGCAATCTGGGAATGGTTCTTTTTTCAGGGGATTTTCTTTTCCTGCTGGAAAACTGTGCTTCTGTGCATCAAAGGTCTCTTTAGGTTTGGAGATGGAGCCCAGGGATTTTCTTTGGAATGGACGGCTATTGCTTTGTACTAATGGTAGAAGAAGCTTTGTCCTTGCCAGCAGTTGAATATTTATCCCGTGCTCGCGTTGGAGTTGCGTTTGCATAGCTAGACACTGACGTGCATTGAAATGATCTTTGTAGATCTGCAGTGCATGGGCGTTCTGAAGTGTATGATGTTGTTTCTTCACTCCAGCATCCCCCCACTTGTTTTTCTGACAAGATTTACTTATTCTCCTTTGGTGGCCACCTTCTCTTCCTCTCAAGCTCTCCTTGATAAAGCCATTGTTTGTATCCTAGTTTAGAATTAAATGTTGCAGTCTTCTGAAAGCGTTCACAAGGTGTGTGGTCTCGTATAAAGCTGTTGATTTAATTTCTGTAGAAAAGGTTTCTCCTCAATCCATTGGAGCTGAGGTTGCTGAAGGAAGGTCTATGCGGCTTCTGAGTTCACTTCCACTTCGCAGATCCCCTCCAGTCCCTTTCTCGTCAGGCTTTTGCCAATATTCGGTTTGAAATGCAGGGATGTTATCATTTCCAAAAGCTCTTTAGGACGCTATACTTGGATTCCCTTTTATAGATGCACAGATGTGAGAGACGAAAGGTCTGGTCACACTTTAACCAAGATGTAAAACAATGTAAGAGTAGGTTCATCCCTCCAGCGGCTCCTTCTCATCCTCTTGGATGTTTTTCTGCCCTTCTCCTCCACCGGCTTCCTTCTCCTTCATTTTGAGCTCTCGCTGGTATTTGGCGTTGATGGCAGCGTATGCGCACCCATACACGGCAGCGGCTAGCATCATCAAGCACACGATGCCGCAC
Organism: Danionella cerebrum; assembly: GCA_007224835.1. Lineage (NCBI taxonomy): Eukaryota > Metazoa > Chordata > Actinopteri > Cypriniformes > Danionidae > Danionella > Danionella cerebrum. The sequence continues at coordinate 113,745 of SRMA01026868.1, read as the reverse complement.
ACCACTCCCGTAATCACCACTGTGGCCATAGCGTGCCGGTAATTTGCTGGTCGCGGCCGGGGCTTTGGTTCACACTCGGGCAGAATGGGTTCAGTCAGGTGGGGGTGAGGGCTGGGCAGGGCTGGCCCGCTGAGGAAGGAGCGATGCTTGCTGTCCAGGTAGTGGATGTTTGCAAACAGGTAGCTGTAGCTGGTGATCATGCAGCTGTGGAAGAGCTCATAGGGGATGAGCCGGAGATCCCGGTCCTGCAGGAGGGGAGGCTGTACACACACAGCACTGTCTAGCACTCCTCCTGAAAGACAAGGAAAAGAGTTTTAGTTCCTCACTCCTGTGCCCTAATCTGAGGTGTTTGTTCATGCTCTCCAGACAAATAACTTCTCTCAAGTCAGTTTTCTTTTTTAAACTTGACTGAAACTGCTAGTTGTAGAGTAAGAACAATCGGAAAATCTGAAAAAAGCTTGTCGTGGGACCAGTGCCAGACAATGATTTCAAGTTTAAGGGTAACTTCTCATTACTAAATTCTTTCTCGGTCGTCAATTAGCTGTTGTGTTTGCTTGTGAAAGCTAGCTTATTGTTATTCGTCTCTAAACATCTCCACCTAGACCATTCCAGCTACAGCCGGATAGCCAAACTATGTCTTTTCCACTAAAGGAACACAGAGTAACACTTTGTTAAGCTGTAACCTGTGTAAGAGCATTCAGAGCACTGCGCAAACGTTTTTTGAGCCCCGGCTCTAGAAGCGGTTAAATGTGTTCCATTAACTTATGATGGTCAGTGAAATATCCTCAGAAAGATTAACGGTTTATCCTAGTAACGCAGTTGAACTCTTACCTCAGCTTTGGTAAGTGATGTGGGGGTTATATATCATATAGTGACAAACTGAGCATTATATTACGTTTCTGACTCCCCCATAGCAACCAGCTGTTTACCCTTGACATAACTCTAACTCAGCATAGGAAAAAATAGTGATATGCGGGCTGGTTTATTTCACTCATGGTGACATGCGGGATTCTATTTGAGGTCACTGCCCATATCACTAACCAAATTGCAACCTTAATAAAAAAAATAAAAAAAAAACACTTTTATAAGCCAACATTAAAGTTTGTGTACAAACATTAGCCATCTTGTTCCCCTTTGCTTTTGTGAGTACTGGTTGTTTCGTGGTGGAGTCCCATGCCACCCAGTATACAGCCACCCGGACTCGATTAAAGCCCAAGGTCATTTTGCAACCTGTCTCCCCCTTTTCATTTGTACGGGTATTGAAAGCGTTTACTGTTACAACTACGCTCCTGGAGTAACCCCAGAGCAGAACCCTTATGCGGAAGAATGTGAGTTCCCCCAGACCCTTAGGATGAGTCTGCAGCACACACACCTTCAGATGCCCACTTTAGGTTTCAGAGCCTGAGCAATGCTCCAGTGGTCTCATACCACAGAGATCATATGCCTTAGAAGCCTCTGGAAAACCCACAGAATGGGCAGCTTTCACCTGGTACACTTGAGCGTAGCCCGGGCACTCTCCTTTGAGAAGTACGTCCATCAAACACAGCTCCAGACCAGAACAAAGCGACTCTTTCCTCGATTCACCTCTAACTTGGTCAGGGGTCTAGAGACGATGCAGGGCCAGGACCACCTAAATTCCCTTTCTAAAGGCGGGAAAAGATGGGGCCAGACACAAGGGTAGACTCAACCTTCAAATTAGAACCACACAAGGGTTCCCTGGGATGGTTTCATGAGAGCATGAACTCTCCTCAGCAGTGACTCAATTCGGATCATTCCTGACTCAGGGTCTCAGGAATGAGCTTTCTGTCTCTGGCACACAACCCAGAGAGACTTTCTTCAGATTTATTTTGTACCTTTGTTGGCTTTATTGCAACACTACAGACAGTGGAAGGACATGAGGACAATGCCTTGGAAATGAGGACAGTTCTGATCCGAACCCGCTTTGCCCTGCGCTACCACTCGTACATGTCCGACGCACCATCCACTATACCACAGGCCGGACTGTTATTGACCCTTTTGGCACCACTGCTTTCCCGACCATCAAAAACATCACCCTGTAGCACAATCATCCTCATCTCTGGCAGGCCTGTCTTTTTTGGCTGACCCTACCATTGCTAGTCAGATGGAGAACACCGTGCAGGGGATTAGATACTCTATTCCTCAGACGTTCTGGAGAAACAGGCGCATACAGTCGCCGTTTAAAGCCACTTTGACGCTCATTCTCATCGTTATTCAACATAACATCCAAACGACTGACTGAAGAGAAGAAAGTAATCTGAAAATATATACAGTCACACCTTTAAAGTTGTGGTTGTGGGCGGCTTGTGGCTGATTCTTCAGGATGAAGCGTTCCCCTCTCTGATTGGTCAACAGTTTGGAATATGCATGTTGCCAGCTCAAGCTAAAATGATCCACTTGAAACGATAAGCAAAGTATGACATTGAATGAGAAATTCGTTCATTTCCTTCACCCACTTGTTCCGTTTCAGGGGTCCTGCTGCGCATCTAGCACATGACTTCGAATACGTAACTCGACTGGCACTCGCGGACTATTGGATAGCACACGAAACGGACTTTCACTCTTTTTTTAACTTTCCCTCTCATTTGTTCTTTCACTAGCGCAAACGTGTTAATCATAGAATAGGGCACAAACAACTAATCCTAAATTATGCGTTTTGATTCATTTGATTCAATAAGATTCATAACAGGAATTGTTACATTGTTTCGATTTTGACACTTTGCATAAGTTAACGGTACTATATTTCTGGAAACAACACTTCTACATTACACATACACTCTCTTCTATTATCCTGGTAAACCTCTATCACCATAGCGCCCTCTACTGGTCTTCAATGTACTAGAATCACAAAACACTGTATTATTCTATGCAGAAATTAATATGTGAATATTATATAATAATTCTTTCCTTTGAACAGTTTTATATTTTAATATTTAGGAGCACAGTTTCCATCACAAGAAACACATTCATATTATATAAGTCAACCAAATGAGAGATTACGGAAAAACACTACAGCAAAATGTTCATCGTTTCATTAATTTATTTGCAAATTATATTAATTAAATGAGATTATACCAAACCAAGATGCTACCATTTAGGTCCCATGAAAAAAATGGGGGGCCGTGAATCGATTATTACAGAAAGATCGCATAATTGCTATTTTTAAGCAAAATTTGACAATCTCTCATTTGAAAACTGAATTTCTCATGATTCAGGCGTTATAAAGCATTATAGGTTTAACACACCACAGTTAGTCAATTTGTGTAAAGAGTCCTAACAAAGCAAAATGGCAATGCCTACCTTTTATGATGTCTCAACAAAATGCATCCAAGCTGGTATACTCCAAAAACATGTTTACCACGAGAAAAAGACATAAAAGCACAGCTATTCACTTTTCGTTTGCACCCAAAAAAATATGCGAAAAAAGAGGAGTGGGAGTTAACAGGTTAAGATCAACATTTAAATATAAAGTGCCCAGAGTAAAGAGAACTGTCACATTTAACGCATTGACAAGTTTCAGAAAACGTTTTATGAGCACAGATCTGTCACACTGCACACTGTATTGCGTAACACTCACTAAAACACAACTAAATGTGTTTCTTCAAAAAAGAATAAGAAAATATTGGGTACTAGATTGTGAGACTGAGTGAGAGGAAGATGAGTTGAAACTCCTCCTCCTCCTCAGCAGCAGTGTTGGGCATATCATTGTGACATTTGACAGTAACTAATATTCTTTTAAAATAAATAAGTACAGTGTCCATTAAATACTAGACGTCAATCGACGTAACAAAGAAGAAAACACGTTGTGGGATTGGTGAATTCCATCCGGAGACAGTAGAAGAAGAAAACGCATCGTCTGATTGGGAGCCTAAGCGGCTTCTTGGAGAGTGAAGGAAAAGTGGAAATGCTCTCTTTATTTCATGGTTGCTGAGCATAAAGATAAAAACATAATCTTGGAAGTCGAAGGCACAGTGACAAAGAGAAGTTCAGTTTTCTTTACTCAACAGCTCTGGACCCAAACCCTCTCAATATACAAACTGGATTCTTTTAATCTACGCAATGTAACATACATAAATAATTTAAACGTAAATAATTTTTAAAATGAAGACAAAATACATTAAAACTTCTCCGAAATACAGTAGAGAGAGAGAGAGAGAGAGAGAGAGCATCGCTTAGGGACCATCCACTGATCACCTGCAGATTGTGCTTCGAATCTCATTCTGATAAAATATTTTATTATTGTGTAAATTTTATGAAAAATTATTTTGGTTAAAGCTCTGCATGATCACCTCATTCAGGTCACACTCTTCTAATGTTTCACTGACTACAAAACTCATTCCGTCAAATTGTGAAAATGATATTCTTGCATTTAAAAAATATATATTATTTTGATTAAAGCTCAATGGCTCCCACATCACTTAATGTCTTCAAAGAAAGGGTTAGTTGAATAGAAAAGAGTTAATAAATCATATGTTATATTTTAGAACTCTTGGTTTATAAACTTGTGTTTTTGTTGTGAAAATGTTGCTCCATTCTTCAGTAAAAGTTTTTTTTCTCATTTATTTTTTTCCGTTTCTGCTGGTCTGATTTTAATGAATTCGTATTTTTATTTCTCATTTTTTGTCAGCCTTGAAATATTCAAGACGGCTATTGATTTATAAATGTATAAAATATTAATTTAAAGTGATTTTCATAAATCATTCGTTTGATGAGTGATATCAAAGCTGTCACAGCGGGGGCGTGGCTACAAACCACATTATCACTGCAGTCAAACACCAGAGGTTTTTCCAGAACTTGCACCGATGAAAGTTTGTGTGGAAGCTATGAAGGCAAGCAGGAAGGAGTCACGGCCTACAGTACAAGTTTTTACCATGCGGGAGATGGTTTAGTTCTGGGAGTTTTAGGGGTTCTGTTACCTCTGAAGGTGAACGTCTCCAGCCAAAGTTTGAGTCCGATGAGATGACAGTCGCATCTCCAGGGATTCGCCTTCAGATCGAGAACCTGCAGGTTGTCCAGAGCCTCCAGATGAACTCGGTCTACTTTGGTCAGCCGGTTGTGATGGAGGGAAAGATGCGTGAGGTGGTGAAAGCTTTCTGAAAAGGCTCCGGGAAGACCACTCAGACTGTTAAAGGACAGATCCAGCACGGTTATATTCCTTACTGAGACCAAAAGGCGCCGATCCAGCTCCCGAATTGAGTTGTTAGCCAGATTTAACACTCTTAAATGTCTAAGGCCCAAAAAGGCGCTGGGCGAGAGCACTGTGATTGAATTGTTTGCCAGATTTAGAGCTTGGAGGTGCGGGGTGTCTCTGAATGAGGTGGATCCAAGGCTTCGGAGGCGGTTGTCATGGAGATGGAGCTCTAAAGCTTCCTGTGGAAGCTTTCTGGGAATATCGTACAGTCCTCTGCCATGGCAGTCCACAAGATTGGAGTGGGCGTCACACGAGCACTCTTTAGGGCACGAGGAGACCGACTGGAGAAACGGAAGGAGGGATAGTGCAAAGATCAAATCTGGAAAAGAGAGAGAAAGTTGAATGACACATGCATCACCTTGTTCTTAGTTACACCAAACCCCATTTAGTTCTCAGTGAACGGTAAAGAGTACAAGAGTAAATGCAAATCTGGTTACAGTAATAAGAAGAAGGAGCACTTCCACACAGTTCAAATGAACCTTTGGGAAAGTTCTTGCTTTCAATTTCGATTGAGTTGACCGTCCGATGATTTGCTACAATTTATATTATGAGCAGAACCAAAGTAAAGAGAAATTATAGTCTTTTTAGAAACGTCCAAACAATCTGATTTGAAAAAAAAAAACGAAAACGAAAAAAAAAACTTCATTCCACACAATGCATTTGGACTTAGCCAAAACTTTAGCATATAATAGCATAGGCATCGTCTTAGTAGTAGTAATAGGTGGTTTATTAGTGTTTGAACTGTTTTTTTTTACCGTGTTCTGTCCGTGATTCTTCTGCATTCGCGCAAGTGCGTCTTTTTTTCCCTATTTCGTCGCATTCTTCCACCGTTTTTGGCACAATAAACTGTTCGATTTTAGTTCCAAAACACTTGTAAATAGTGAAAGAAGACGTTTATACCATCGCCGAGAGCCCCTGTGAGAAAAACAAACAGCAACAGCAGGGGGCGTGTCACCGTCTCAATCATAGTCATATGTAAAAAGTTTTTATTCACATGGTTTATTCCCAACAATAATGTTTTTCAATATATGTGTAGTGTAATTTTTGACGTTATATTATACAGCTTTAAAACGGCTCTTGATTCCAACAGCATATTGCTTAATTTATTTTTATCTTTTGCTAAGGTCTTCAGATGGACAGGAACTACTTTACAATATTCCACAGCTGAATAAAAAGACCTGGACCTTTGTATATAAAACAACCTGTAAAATTGACACTGAAAGACAATTCAGACGTTTTGGACAGGTTCAATTTTTTACTCTGATCTAGGATTGGATTGGGACAGTTTGATCCTTCATTAATGGAGTTATGTGGTTTTTCGGAAGCTGACAAATCAAAAGGATTTATATTAGAACAACAAGCATACAATTGTTTCTATGTAACTGAATTGTCACTTGAATAAGTTATAAATAATGAGTTATTTAACATTAAGGAGTAGTTACATTTATTGTACATTACATTCAATTATATTGTTTTACATTTATAAGTTACATCTGGCCCTTGGAGGACAGCCATTATGCTAATGTGGCCCTCAGTGAAAATGAGTTTGACATCCCTAGTGTACAGTGTTAAACTTGTACGTTTTGAAAATGTTACACAATCTGATGGATTTATTATTAATGTTATATAAATAAAGTTTCTTCTCTCAAGTGATCTCCATTTAAAAGAGTTGTCATGTGGGTGACCAGGGGAGGAAATGAGGGATTTCACTTTGGAAATAGACACTTTTACCTGCAGCGGAGCATGCTTTTCCCTGGAAATGACAAACTTTGCTGCTCTCTACACATCAGAACTGAAGAGAAGGAAATCCACTGACGACTGATGATGCGTTCTACAAAGGAAATGTGCTGCAGTGGGACTCACGCCTCGAAAGAGTATGATGTCTGCACGGTGATATTATTCGCAAGGCATTTTATCGAGGCTTTTTAAAGCGTAGCAGCCACAACCCTCGACTTCTTGAGTTTACAACAGTCTGAAATATCCTGTGAATATCTGCTTCTGCTGCTGATTTTCCCCTTCACTAATCTCATGTGAACTTGAGAAATAAATCACACTTTCATTCGCATTGATGTCTCTGTTGAACTGACCTCTCATGGTTCCTGCAGGGTCCCTCGTTTCAGTCCAGCATCTCTGAGGTTGCTCTGCTTTTCTTTGCTTCTTTCTCCGAGTATCAATCCATACAACATCATCTTTAGCTATCGCTCTTCATATCAGCCGTCTCCAGCTAATAAACACTCTCTCTCTCTCTCTCTCTCTCTCTCTCTCTCTCTCTTCCACACACACAAGCACGCTCGCCCGCAGAGTTGTGTTAAACTGCTCTGACATCACTGAGGGTCCGCAGGCAGAGAACTGGCAGATCGTGCCCTCGTGTTTCTCTCGTTTCCTCACACACTTGTGCACACACACGCACCCGCACACACACACGCCTGGAGCTGCTGGAGCAGCTCACGTGGGGCTACACACACACACACACGCACACACAGCCTTCAGAAAGCACTGACCTCCTTTGCTTTTCCTCATTTTGCATGTATTTGTCCTTCCTAAAATCAGCACAGAAATCAAATAAACATCGCTGCGTTTGTAATTTTGTCGCTATTAAACTAGAGGTTTTATTCTTGAACCTTACGTGCTTGAGATTATCTCATATACTTGAGATTTCACATTCAAAGACACATTTTTAAGGCACACTTAAGGTCTCACCACACGGATCTGAATTGAGATCCTCCTCCGCATGGGGCTCTGGTTTCCAGCCCTAGTGCATGATGCTGCAACCACCATGCTTGAATTAGAAGAAGCTGGTTTCGTGCCACTGAGTTCAGAGCGGAGAGTTTCATCAGAGCGGAGAGTTTCAGTCGTGTCTCCACCACACAGGCCTAACGGGTGGAAGGGTTCCATCCGTCTCTCCACAGAGGAACCACTGGACTCTTGATCACGCCCCACACTTTGGCCCCTCTCCCTGGTGAAAAAGTTTGGACAGGGGTTCTGGCTGGGGTTCATCACCGCCAATGATTTCTGGGGGATGCATGCATGAACATCTCACGAGACACAACACTGAAGCTCCTCTTGGTTTGTCTGAAGCTAGATTAGTGTGTGTTCTGAACCAGGGTTCAACTGTTGTGTGCAGGGCAGTGACTTGCAGCCTTAAGGTCAATACACACTGAAACGAGTTTTCGGTGCAAAGCTTTGCGCGTCAACGTGCCTTGATCAAAAACCATCACGAATTGGACAGATTGTGTGGTCGCACTGGTTCATGAACAACCAATGAAAGTGAGCAGGACATCAAAGATCCGCTGGGTGCCGCTCATCCCACATTTTCACAGGAGACAGAATCATCCAGCATTTCACATCCAGCTCGACATCCAGCATTTTTTCTAGTTCCCGGCTGAGAAGCTTGGGAAGAATCTCCAGTTGAATCGGTGGCCTGTAACCTCTCGATTGAAGCCAGTGTGATCAGACAGATTTTTCGGCTACACCGATTCAAACCATTAGGAATGACAGAGAGGTCGCAAGTTGTGAGATACGAACTAATTTCCCAGATTCCTGCCTTCCATCTAATGGACTTCCTGGACTCCCTCCCACATGTTCTCCTCATTCTAAAACCCATTTACCAGTACTGTGCTCTGTCTTCAGGCTCCTGTGACGTCTCCTGCCAGTGTTCGATTCCTCTCTCGGTTTCATGCTTGATGGTGAATGCACACCTGGAGATACGTTCACGGATTAATCTCCCTACGATCATTATGAGCTCCCGGTTTGACCTGAAACTATTATTCTTGCTTGTTCTGTCTCCCCAGAACTGTGACATAAGTAGGCGCTAGAGACGGCCTCAATGTACTCCTGAATTCGGTTGTCTAAGGCAGGGGTGTCAAACTCAGTTCCTAGAAGCCACAGTCCTACACAGTTTAGCTCCAACCTCCAATTCCTTCCTCCACAGGGATGGAGGTAAACTCTGCAGGGCTCCGGCCTCCAGGAACTGATCTCGACACCAGGGCCTGAGACCAACGAAGTCTAACCCTGACCATAACCGGAACCCTAACACATCTGAGAGATATCGAAAAACTCTGATAAGAGCGACATAATCAAATTAGGGCCATAAATAGCAAATAACAAAGGAATAAAAAATGTATTTAACGTGATAATAATTATTTGGGAATGCCGTGTGTGTTGGTCATATCATACAAGAGGGTTAACAGGATGTGTCCATGCTCCACAATCACATATTTATTCTGTGTGCCGTTATATTCCAACCAAATAAATCTGCGTATGAAGGAGTGACAGAGGGTTAATGATGAGTGAGTGTGATCCTCTTACCTTCACCCCCACAGACCACCAGGACCCCAATCGGGTTCGAAAGGTAATAGAATGATCCATGAGAAAAGGAATTGACGACTGTTTGTGTGTTTCTTAGCTGTGGGGATTCAGATGAAGCTGGAGTTTTTTCAGAGGAAATTCTGGACGGCATGTAGACAGGTGACATCACACTTATGCAGCAGTATATTATGCTCTTGTAGCAGAAAGTTTTTAAATCTTTTTCAGACAAACAATAATAAAACAACACACATTAAATCATAGCAAAGACTGTAAAACAACAAATGGAAGATTCTGTATGATCAGACTGAAACAAACGAGCTGAAACCAGTCACCGCCGACACTGCTTGAACCTCTTCCACTAGGTGCCTTTGAAAATGATGTCTGAATTGTTTTCATTGAATCCTGTGTAAATAGGGAAAGTCACCTGAACAGAAGGATTTCACATCTAAAGAATAAGCATCTTAAAATAGTTTTCCTGTGGGATATTCAGAACTTGGCCAATCAGAGCTGTCTTCCTAATGACCACATCCTTAGGAGCATGTGGAACAATGTCCGGCTCATATTTGCATATGGAAGTTAAGTAGCCAATTTTACAGGAAGTATATAACTTTTCTTTCTCTCCTGAATGGAATAACACATCCTGCATGAGTCTGGTGAGCCACTAGTCCTTCTGCCACATGGAAATGAACACAGCACTTAGAACCAAACGTGAAGGAGTTTTTTTCATGGTTAGCTTGAAGCATCCTCTCGAGCGGAACAACGAGTGGGAAGGATCCCGTAGCGCATGTAAGGGAATGAAAAAGGAAAGAGCAAAAAACACACAGAGCTTACAGCTAGCTTCATCCCAATCGCAGGTAACAAACTCCTGGCGAACTTTGGGATGAAATAGTCGTGCTCACTGATGTTTTTCAGAGCAGGAGATCATTCCTGGTGCTTTCGGAGCTGTTTTGAGAAATGCACACATAGCAGAATTATTCAAGCTAAAGCATAATGTACTGTTCCTATAGATGCAGAATGTCCAGGTTTTTTGCGTAACCCCATGTTCCCTGAATAGGGTAGAAGTTTGGATAAGACCGACTGAATGGGAGCTGATCTCCATGGGAGAACGGACCGAACACTTTAACGGGCAAATTGATTTGCAGGTGTGGGTGATTGATTAGCAATCAGCGGGGTATAAGACCGGGCGCGACCCATGCTTCAGTATGAGATTTTCCGAGGAGCCGACCTACTTACCTCCGGCACCTCAGATTCCCGACTTCCAGAGAATGGTAGAAGGGTAACGTCTCCGTTCCCTATTCAGGGAACATGGGGTTACGCAAGTAAACTGGACGTTCCCTTTCAGTCGGCCCCGGAGACGTTAGTCGGGATAAGACCAACTGAATGGGAGCCTCTATAAAGCGCCATGCCCGAAGTCCATCCAAACAGGCCAGCACTAAACTTGAAAAAGGTTAGCTGATTAAGCTGTAGTCACCTGAATGGGAATTCCTTCTGCCCCTGCCTGACACTATTATTGACGGGGAAGTCGTCCAACACTGAGAGCGTAGCTGTACTCGGTTGTTGCGAAGACGACCAGAAGGAGGGCACCCCTCAACGTAGGGAGGGGTGTGCGGAGATCGCGTCGAGGCCAGCAGGGCTACCGGCGAATCATCATTCTGCAGACAAAAGAGTGAGAGACGGAAGTCATCGTTACTCACCAAGGCAGGGGGGTAACGGGACGGGTTCAAACTAGCTGCCTGGAAGGGGAGCTGTATAGAAAAACACAGAAAGGGAGCACTGGAAGGGGGACTCCCAGATCTGGACCCTAGTTCTGCTGGGGCCTGGCCGAGGCAAAGCCCCAGAACCTAGCAGAGCTGACTGCTCCGCTCAGTCAGATGCTGAAGGGGGGAGCTTGAGAATACTGTACTGTTCACTGGGAGAGTACTTCAAGATTTACACCTGCTCCGGGAATGGAGCTGACATTAAGGTTGTAAAACTTGATGAACGTGTCAGGTGTAGACCAACTCACAACTCGACATATGTCGGCGAGTGAGACCCCCCTAGCCAACGCTCATGAGGCAGCTACGCCGCGAGTGGAGTGGGCCCTCAGATGGAGAGGGAAGGGGACATCACACGGCCCATAAGCAAGGGGAATGGCCTCCAATATCCAGTGGGCCAGCCGTTGCTTGGAGACCGCGGAACCCTTACGCTGGCCTCCGAAACAAATGAAGAGCTGCTTGGAGCTGCGTAACTCCCGGGTTCTGTTCAGGTAGACCCGAAGGGCTCTGACAGGACACAACTAACCCTGGGTTGGATCTTGCAGGGTCACCTTTGGTCCCGGAAGGGGACGGATGGGACCTTGGGGATGAATCCGGGCCTGGGCCTGATGGTAACCAGGGAACCGCCAGGGCCCGAACTCCAGGCAGGATTCGTTGGCGGACAATGCCTGGAGATCTCCCATCCTCTTAATTGAGGCCAAAGCAAGCAGTAGTGCTGGTCCTCCATGAGAGGACATGCAGCTCCGCCGAATGCAAGGGCTCAAAAGGCGACTTCCGCAACCCTGAAGGGCGACGGAGAGGTCCCGAGAGGGAAAGGAGGGTGGTGTTGGAGGCCAGAGGCGCCTAGCCCCCTTGAGAAATCTCATTGTCAGTACGTGGCTGCCCACTAATTTCCCTTTAACCCGGAGGTGGAAGGCAGAAATTGTGGCGGCGTAGACCATGAGGGACGATGGGGACAGCCCCCGATTGAACCTCTCCTGGAGGAAGGTCAACACGACTATGATAGGGCACGTTTCAGGGTCTTCCTGGCGGGAAGAGCACAATTCGACGAACCGACCCCACTTGCCAGTGTAGCACGCTCTAGTAGAGTGGGCTAACGCGTGGTATAAGGTAGTCACCACGGAGGATGGTAGAGGCTTGGGGTCCACCGCGGACAGATATGCCACACGTGTAGGGCCCAGAGGTCTGGCCGCGGGTGCCTGTATCCCCCACCTGAGTCAGAGATCTGGACTCAGGAGGATTGGCCAAGGGGGTCACGAGCGCAGAGAGGTCTGGAAACCATGCTCTGTTCGGCCAGAAGTGGGCGATATGAGTAGCTTGCGCTCGTCCCCCCTGACCTTGCACAGAGGCTGTGCTAGGAGGCTCACTGGGGAAACGCATATAAGCGTTTGTTCCTGGGCCAGCAGTGGGCCGGCGCATCTGTCCCGAGACAGGGAATAGGAGCCGGCAATGGGTGTTCTCGCGGGAGGCAGCAGGTCTACCTAGCCTCGCCGAAGATGTCCCAATCTGTTAAGCAGCCTGAGGATGGAGTTACCATTCTCCCGCTGTGGGAAGGAATCTGGACAGTGAATCTGCGATACTGTTACACTCCCCAGGGATATGTACGGCTTGAGCGACAGAAGTCTGCTCTAACTCCAGAGGAGCAGCTGTTGGGCGAGGTAGCGCAAGGAGTGGGAGCGTACACCGCCCTGGTGGTAAGTGTTCACTAGGACCGCGGTGCTGTCTGTCCTGACCAGCACGAGACGACCCCGGAGGAGTGGGCCGAAGCACCGCAGAACCAGGGTCACTGCAACTAGCTCGAGACGGTTGATGTGCCAGCGAGATAACCGTCCATTCCAGGAACCAGACTTTTGGTGGGAACCGCACACGGCGCCCCAACCGGTCTTGGAGGCGTCGGTGGAGACCACCACACGACCGGAGATGCTCACTAGGGGCACTCCGCATCGCAGAAATCGTACCAACTTCCAAACCTTCAGGTGAGGGAGCGTGTCTGTCACGGACAGACGAAGAGCTCCCTGATGCCATGCCCAAGTTGGAAATCGCGAGAGAAGCCATAGCTGAAGTGGTCGCATATGCAGGAGCCCGAGTCGAATCACTGAGGCTGCCACTGCCATATGCCCCAGGAGCCTCTGAAGTAACTTCACTCTGACCACTTGTTGAGAGGACACCGCCGACAAGGTGGCCAGCGAGGCCCGGGCGCAATATACCGACAGGCACGCCCGCATGCTCTCAGAGTTCAGCTCCATTCCGAGAAAGAGATGACTCTCACTGGTGTGAGGCAGCTCCTTTCCCAGTTGACCTTCAGACCCAGTCGGTTTTAAGTGCCTGAGCATCTTGCCTCTGTGTCGGATCAACTGGTCCCTGGATGAGGCTGAGAGCAGCCAGTCATCGAAGTAGTCCAGGATCTGAATGCCTGTCCGGCGGAGTGGGGCTAGAGCAGCCCGAGCAACCGAGTGAAGGTGCGAGGGCAAGACCGAAGGGTAGGACCCTGTACTGGTATGCATGGCTCTCGAGGCAGAACCTAGAAAAGGGTCTGTGTCTTGGTACCACTTTTACCTGAAAGTACGTGTCCATCATGTCGATTGTAGCGAACCAATCTCCAGGACGGATGCATGGTAGAATGCAGCGGACCTTAAGCATCCGAAACCAAAACTTGGCCAGGTTTCGGTCCAGACGCCTCGGGTCCAAGATTGGTCGTAGCCTGCCTGTCTTTTTTGGGGACCAGAAAGTATGGGTTTAAAAACCCATGCTCCACATCGGCTGGATGGAATGGCTCGACTGCTCCTTTTAACAAAAGGGCGTCAATCTCCTCTCGCAGGAATGAGGCGCCTGTCCGAGGGACAGGAGTGTGTACCACTCCTCAAAACCTGGGGGCTTTCACGAACTGAATCATGTAGCCCTGCCGGATTGTCAGGACCCCCCACTGTGAGATCCTGGGAAGCTTCCGCCAGGCTCCCAGGTAAGCAGACAGGGGTAAGTTCGGGACGTGCCGATGGTTGCCATAGCCGGGCTGCCGAGAGGCGGACTTGAGGGCGGAATCACCAGGGGCGGACCCTGGGGGATGGTCAGAAGAGGGAAGAGGTATACCCCTGCGCTCTCTGCCATGTCCAGCGGAGCTCACGCCAATATCGTGGTCTTCGTCAGAGACTGAGGAAGATACACCCCAGACCGCAGGTATGCGAGTCCGCTATTCTTGGGTAGGAAAAGAGTTCTTCCCAACACGTAGGTGCCACCATCCCGGAGGACGGCAGCTGGATCGGTGTCTTGACCCGGAAAAGAACTCATATCCATCCGAGTTGCCAACCTCAAGGGAGCTTCTACTAGAAACTCTCTTCTGCTTCTGCCATGCAGGGGTCTTCTTTGGTCCAGAGGTTGAAGGAGTGGAACGTGGCGGGAGGCGTTCTCTTTGGCAGCAAACAGGCGGAGAGGGTTCCGGCACAGAAGCAGTTGCCCTGCCGCTTCCGCCATGGAACTATACCCAGACCCTCTGCCTGCTTCCTGATCGTGGAGACCTTTGACGCAAAATCTCCACGGCGGCGCCAAAGAGGCCATCTTGAGACAGGCGCGTCCAGGAGCCGAAATCGGTCCTCGGGACGCATTAATTAGTGCTCTAACCAAAGATGACGTTCCTGGACCACAAGCGTAGACGTTGCGCGACCTATGTTCAGCACAGCTGATTTTGTAGCACAAGGCGGCAAATCAGCGGCTGAGAGCAAGTCTCTGAGAGACTGCTGGTCGCCACCACCTTGGTGCATGTCACGGAGGACCCTGGCCTAAAAAGACCTGTAAGGTCCACATAGCATGCAATGATGCAGTAGCTTAACCCGCAGCTGAACAAGCTCTCACCATCAGGGCTGATGAAAACCTCCCAGCTTTGGCGGGAACACTCGAATGAGACCGTCAAAAGCACCGCGACAGCCTGCACCACTCGGGGAAATCGAAGAGTACCCCCTAGCTGCTGCATTAACCAGGGTGGTGAAGAGGGAGGCGCTCAATCCCCTGGCAGGCAGGGGAGCCCGCCAGAATTAGTGAGCTCCTCATGCATCTCAGGGAAAAAAGGCACTGACGGTATGTGGGGAACGTGTACCAGCGCCTGCCCAGCCACCAATTATCCAGCCGCGACAGCGCCGAATCGGGGGGAGGGTGCACCTCCAACCGATCGAGGCTGTGGCTTGCGAGAGCACCACGAACGCCTCTGGCTCCGGCTCAGCTCCAATCCCGGAGGACACAGCTGAACTGGAAGAACCGCGCCCCTTTCGATGCTTCATGGGAGAATAGATCGTCTACAGGATCATACGAGGTACCGGGTAACGCCGAAACGATATCCGATTCACCTGCAGACCAGATGGGAAGCACGCTCTGTGTTTGGGGATGACGCGAGGGATCGCCTGACGCCGCTCTACCCAAAACTTTCGTGTGCGACTCAGCAGAGCGGTGCAGTGCAAACACTCAAGCTTCACGAGAGCTGCATCGGCTTGCTGGAAACCAGACACTCCGTGCATACTCTCATGACCGTCTTTTCGACGAGAAAACCCACCACAGCCAGGATTAATGCACGTTTGCTCATCATGTCATGAAGATGACAGGATTAGTACTGAAACGGCGAAAATACTGGACAGGCTTAAGCCAAAGGATCAGAGGTGCTGCTGTACGGTGGCTTGCTAACTGGGCTTAGCAAGGACTACACCAGAATGCCGAGGTAAGCAACCTTCTAATCACTTTCAGCTCGCATCAAAGTGTGGAGAAGAGAGTCACACTCAGTCCGCTCCGAAGCATACGTGGGTTGCACCCGGTCTTATACCCGGCTGATTGCTAATCAATCACCCATGCCTGCAAATCATTTGCCTGTTAAAGTGTTCGGTCTGTTCTCCCATGGAGATCAGCTCCCATTCAGTCAGTCTTATCCTGACTAATGTCTCCGGGACTGACTGAAAGGGAACCTGAGCTTCAGTTTAGTAAAACTGTTTCCTGTTGCTCTGTTTCAGTGTGCAACTCTGGACGGAAAGTGTTCAGTCAGCTGTGAAGATGACGTGAGTGTTTCCACACCTTCTCCATACAAATGTACGTAACAGTCCAACGAATAAAATGCATCCAAGCTAGTACTCCAAAAACGTGTTTACCACGAGAAAAAGACATAAAAAGCACAACAATTCACTTTTCGTTTGCTACAGAAGAAAAAAAAGTCTGTGATTCATCCGGTTGTTATGGCATCCATTTTAGAATAAAGCCGTCAAGCAAGGTAAGTTTCAATTCACTACAGCCTCGTGAACACATTGAGACTACCTTTGCAGGTCAGTGACCAGAATTGGCCAATCAGCAAGCCAGTAAACAAGACTTGGTCAGCCTTTAAAAGCGAAGGCCAATGTGGGCCTTTTTTTTCACACGTGTGAACAGCCAACTAATCACGGTTAAACTCCAAGCAGATTGACGGGTCATTTAGCCAATGAGATGACCTTTCCACTGATGTATTGATTGTCACAATTCTCTTCAGCAAACATACAGTAATTTCGATGCGGAAATAAAGGAAGTGTCTCTAGAGCCTGAGCGTAACGCGTGAAGACGCACGAGAGCGCACAGAGTGCATCATATGGACGCTGTTTATTGACGCTATTTGTACATAATTTTGATGAAATGGCCTCAAAGAAGACTTTTTCACGGATCGAGGACATTCTTGAAGAAATGCAACGTCCATCCAGCGATGATGAACGAGACAAACTTCTGCAGAGTTCAGAGGAAAGTGATGACAGCGTTGACTCCGGGAAAGAGCGTTGTTTTGAAGAAGGACTGTATCCTGAAGCTGATCGGTAAGATATGAAATGTTTATTTATGTCGGCTTTGGTGATAAAAGGAAAGTTAGGTCATATTATAATTACACCACAACTAACAGTAATGGACAATAATAATAATAAGCTGACAACAATCCCATTCAAAAGTTTGTATTCTAGTTGAATAACACTGTATAAACTCCACTTCAGATACTAAGTCAAGTTTCTATATTTTTACATAACTGCATACCTATAATTTTATGTTGTTGTTGTTATATAAGTATGTTTTTAAATGGACAGTTTTGTTTCATACTACTTTTTTCTGTTTTATAGTGAGTCTTCATCTTCGTGTGGGAACCTGAATCTAAATAACAAAAGAAGCCAAACCCTGCAGATTCACACCTCCAACCTCCACATTCACCTCTACAGATGGGCCATAAAGACAATGACCCAGTGTGGCACACAGAAAATGGCCTGTAACGTTGACAAATATGGGTCTGCACAACTATTGTTTTATATTGTTCTATATATTTATGTATACACTTTTTTTTGCATTTTCTTTAAAAAAAATAAACAGTTTTGGAGTAGTTTATGTAGTGGTATTGATTTGTATTAAAAAAGGGGTAATTTACATCAATTTGTTCATGTGGTTAGCAAAGTGCCACTTTGGTGCCAAATGGTGCCAATGGTGTCCGCCTAGATATTGTCTTATAAAATTATCTCTAGAAAACACATGTTTAGCTTTATTTTAACAGATTTTGGCCATGTATTAGTCAACAGTTGTGGCTTCTATTCAGTGTTGTCAAAAAGTCCACCAGGGACTCAAGCATTCACTTATAAAAAAAATAAAAATTTAGGCGAGGATAATTTCAACAATTTCTACAAAGTTTGTGAAAGTATAACTTCACAAGTTTTGTTTAGGGTATCCAGTTCCTTACTTTTTCCTGATAAACTAGAAAGGGTTACCTTTTAAATGACACCAAGGACATTTTCGGACAAATTCTCAAAAAGAGGGGTGGGTGTTAAGGGGTTAATTTAAGATTATATTAAGTCTGAATATCATGACCAAAAAACATGACCATACAACTTCAACAAGGATGGAGGAGCATGACGAGGACATGCTACATCGGACTTTAGAAAGTGAAAATCCTAAAACCTTTTCCTTACAATATTTAAATTGAATTCTTGCAAAATGTGCTTCAAAAGATTTCAAATGGTAAATTGAATCGATTTATTCTGAATATTCTACATTATTTACACATTGAATGAAAATTTTGTAAATTGTGATTATGATGGAAATTCAGTGTTACAGATTGATGAAAAGGGGAACTTTTAAAAGAAACAACAGGATTCTTGAAAGTATTGTTTATTTCACTGATCAGCTGTGATGGAAGCCCAGATTGCACTGATGGGGCACTTTGGGCCATTTTGGATTGAGTCCTTCTTCTTTCGCTTGATAATACCCTAAAGTTCTTTTTGGAACAAGGAGTATTTGCTACCAATCAGGCACCGGAACACTGATTGTTGAACCAGCTCGTTCTGCTTCTTGCCCGAGGGTATAACTCTATTATCAATTGGGAAGTCGCGTAACACTGGAGAGTATGGCTCTTCTCAGTTAGTGTGGGAGGCGACCAGGAGGGCACCCATCTACCCACAGAGAAGGATGTACAGAGATCGAATCAAGGCCTTAAGTGAAGGGCTTCCAGCAAGAGACATAGTCCTGCATTGTTTCCTACCTCAGAAGGGACGGAACAGATGCAGGAAGCTTAGAAACCACCAAGCCAGGAGTTATCAATATGGCGGGCACTAGAGGGTAGCCCCACATTGGTACCCTGGCTATGTCAGGGGAAGGCCCTCAGACAAAACCCAGACAAAGCCTGGCTCCACTCCGAGGGGTGAGGAAAATCACTTGAGTGCGACACTTTCTAGAGGAAAGGCGCTGCAAAGCTACACCGCACCATTTCCTCCTAAGTTGCTAACAACACTCAGCACTGCAGAGGAAACAGAGCCGACATTGAGGTTGTGATACCTGATGAAGGTGTTGGGCGTAGACCAGCCCGCAGCTTTACATAACCCGGGAATTGAGAGCCTTCTGACGAACGCCCACGACGCAGCAATGCTGCAAGAGGAGTGATCCCTCAGTTCAAGAGAGCAGGGTTTCTCACAAGCCTGGTGAGCAAGTTGAAAAGCCTCCACAATCCAGTGGGCTAGCCGCTGTTTTAGGAGAGCTTACCCCTGATGCTGTCCTACATAACATATGAAAAGCTGCTGAGATTAAACCCCACACCTAGAGCTTGAGGGCTCTAACAGGACAGCGCAAACCCTGGGATGGATCTGCCTCAGACCCAGAGCTTACAGGGTCACCACCTCATCCCAGAAGGTGACCGTCAAGACCTTGGGTGAAATCTCACCCAAGGAAGAAATTGCTGCAGCGGAGACATCAAGGGACAAATGGGAAAAGTCCTGATTGAACCCCTCCTGGATAATGATCAACATGACTCTGATGGGGCATGTACTAGGGTCTTCCTGGTGAGAAACACCAATCCAACCAACCCCACTTTCCAGCATAGCACGTAGAGGGAGTTAACGCATGGTCCAAAGTCCTTACTACTGAGGTAGGTAAAAACCGGTGGTCCACCGTGGCCGGGTATACCATACAGGAAGAGCCGTGCATGTAGCCTCCCCTTCAGTGAGCAGGACTTGCCTTAGGGGGATAGGTCAAGGAGGGACTATCACGAGTAACAGGAATTCTGGGAACCAAGCTCTGTTGGGCCAGAGGGGTGCAACCAGAAGCAACTTGTGCTCATCTTCCCTGACCTTGCAAAGAACCTGTGGCAGAAGCCTCAATGGGGAAACGCATATAAGCGCTTCTTCCTGGGCCAGCAGCTACCCCATCACCTGCTACCTTAGAGGGGAGCAGAACTGAATCTGTACGACGAGATGATCACACCCCTTCTGATGCTGCAAAGGATAGCAGATCATCAACAGGGACATATGGGGGACCGGGCAATGCAGAACACTACCCGAATTGCCCATATGCCGGACAGGACACAGATTTAACTAAGTGGGATGGCGCGAGGAAGAACCAGAACCCCTTCATTACAAGCATCAGAGGAGCTTGAGCAAGTTTCTTCTTTGAAGAACGACGCCCGATACTCAAATGTGAATTTAGATTGAGCACTGCAATGAGAGCAATCCGGCTGCACAAGAGCCTAGCAGGTGTGTTTGAAACCCAAACCCTTCTTTCCATGAGATAAATCTCTAACAGCCAGGAGTGATCAAACATCACGTCAAGAAAAGTATGGAATATACAAGCAACGTTTGCAAACACTGACACAGTGGCTAAGCGAATATGCGAGGTAAGGCAACCCTCCATTCTTTTCAGCACAAGAAATACACTCTAAGGAAAAGAAAAAATGAGAGAAGGTTCCGCTGGGGGGGTATATATATACCCAGCTAATATATAATCAATCACAAACGATACGGATGTCATTTCTCTGTTTCTAATTCTCATATATTTTCATTCTTATCTGTCCAGAGAGTTTTTGATACTGTACACTGCTAATTATGCAATAAAATGTTTGGTGGTTAAAATGCACTGAACAAAATCATGTCAAATCAACTCCAGTACAGAGCTAAACTGAATCAGATATAATGGAAGTAAACAAGAGTATGGGGCGAAAAAACACCACTGGAGGCGACCTCTGGAGTAAACTGGAGAACAACACAGTCCGAGGGTTTCGTGTAATACAAGTTAACTAACCACTGATCGACTGGTTCTGACTGATATGCTGCACTAAATCTAAAGAAACGAAATTCTCATTCTCACTGTGATTGTGCTAACGCTTGTGTGTTTGTTGAAGGAGATCAGCTGCTACCTCATAGACAATAATGGATATATAATTGTGGCTGAAGATCCGACTTTGGTAAGAACCGAGTCAAAAACAAACCCCCATTCGATGATAAACATGTAACATTTTAAAGGAAGATTGTGTCTCTCTTAGACCGGGATGTTTTTTGGCGAAGCGGAAGGAGCAGTGATGAACAAACTGGTGTCTATGGGATCATTCCAGAGGTACCACTGTCCTGGACATTTCTAATCTGAGTACTACAGGACATATTGTACATCATATAGTGCATCTGGAAAGTATTCATAGCACCTCACTCTTTCCACTTTTTTTTACGTTTCAACCTTATTCCAAAATGGGTCAAATTCATTTTTTCCCTTAAAATTCTACACACAATACCCCATTATGACAATGTGAAAAAAAGATTTTTTGAAATTGTTGCAAATTTATAAAAAATACAAAACCTGAAAAATCACATGTACATAAGTATTTACAGCCTTTGCCGTGAAGCTCTAAATAGAGTTCAGGTACATTTTGTTTCCACTGATCATTCTTGAGATGTTTCAGCAGCTTCATTGGAGTTCACCTGTGGTAGATTCAGGTGATTGGACATGATTTGAAAAGCCATACACCTGTCTATATAAGGTCGCAGGTTTTACAGTGCATGTCAAAGCACAAACCAAGCATGAAGACAAAGGAAGTGTCTGTAGACCTCCAAGACAGGCTGGGGAAGGTTTATTTAAAATTTATTTTGAGGAAATAAATGAATGTAATCCATTTTGGAATAAGGCTGTAACATAAAAAATGTGGAAAAAGTGAGGCGCTATGTATACTTTCCGGATGTAAATTCAAATTTGATAGAAAAGTGAGTTTAGAAGCACATAACTTTACAAAACACATATTATACATGTGGGGTGGCTTTAATCATTTCGTTCCTGACCGTGAAGATTTGAACATAACATGGTTTAATCAGTTTTGAGTTTTGAAGGTAGGGTTTGCCATTATCATCAATCCCTGTGGCACTGCTTTGTTTATAAAGACCAAGTCTAATGGCACAGGAAGCGTGGACTGTGTTGCTGTGCTCTTACAAGCATGTTTCCTGATTAATCACTTAACAGAGGCGTCTGTGTTTTTGCCAAAGCAATGCTGAAAACTCATTTTATATGTTCACAAATCGATTGCCAAGTGTTTGGAGTCTTTACAGTGTTTCAGGGCTTTTTGAGTGTTCGTGTGGACATGACCTAAGTTCTTCAGATGTAGAAGCGTACAAGTGGAGGATTGTTTGCCATCAGAATCATTGTTTACACTGGGAGCACAATTAAACAGATAAGATGAGAAATTAATGTTTAGTTCATGTTTCAATCTGCTTACCAGCTTCAAATCCCAACAACGGTTGAACGTAGAGCAGGAAAATGTCCTTTTTTAGACAGGTTTTTAGGTTGTTTAGATTTATGGTAAATTGAAACGTGTTTCATCTTTTACATTTTGAACTACCACAACATCCTGGTGACCTCCGTGCATGCTGCTATTGCAAGTGTGAACACACAACCGGATACGGGCCGCATTTCAAAGAACTCTCAAACAGTGAAAACATTTCAGAAATCGGGATTGAGCATTAAGGCCTGCAAAGACCTGTGGCCTGTGGTTGCGTATGTACAAAACTGGCCCAAAAAGTGCATGCTCCCCTAAGTTTCAGATTTATAAAAACACAGCTGGACGTCAAAGTTTGCTTATCCTCACGCAGAGGATGAAATGTGCGTCTCTAAACTTCTGACTTCTATAGCCACTGATGATGTGTGGCTGAGCCGAGAGCAGTTCTCTTGGGTTTATCCAGTTGGGTTCAGCACTTTCTGCTTTTCAGGTCTCCACCCAAACACGGGCAGGGAACGCCCGTCTAACAACACATGAGTATTTATGAGCTGCTTTGCATTGACTATATATGGTGTGTCCCATCTGTGATGTAAAAAAAGGAAATTTGCTTGCTGGTGTGCATACGAATGGTTTTATAAATCTGATTCTGTTTAGTTGTAGTCAGGATTCTACGCTCTCTTTTACAAATGAGACCCTTGGTAAGACCCCTATTACTCTATACCCAACTAAAATGAGAATTTGAAATTAGATTTTTTTAAAGAAATATTCACAATGCACTCAAACTAAGGTGGTGTGGTAGAAACCAAAAGCCAATCAAAGCAGAAGAGCATGAGAAGCCACAGGTCGTGGGAGTTAGAAGCTGGTGACGGCAGGTAAACAGGATCAGAACGGGACTGCATTTAATCACTGGATGTAGTGAACTTTTACTGACCTCCTGATCAGACGAGAGCACGGATGACTGAATCCACTGTCCAGTCAGAGAGACAGATGGGACGGACGCCGCTGATGAGCAGCGAGTGCTAAGAGCCGGAATATCTCTCAGAATAAGAAGCTCTCTGCTTGTGCAAAGGGAATCTTCTGAGAATTTTCAGCTTTAAATTGAGAATCCTAGCAGAACGATGCATTAATTTAAAAACAACAGAAGGTCAGAGCATGCGGCGTGTGTGAGGATGTGAGGTGACTCACACGTCAGTGCAGAGGAACAGAAAGAGCTGCGAGCGACGGCTATAATTATCTCGGATTCACAAGTTAATGTGATGGAAAAGAAGGCCAGGCATCTCTCTCGCACACCATCCCTCTCTGCGCACATCTTCACGTGCATTATGTTGTCAATGTGAGGGTGATGACGCTGCAGATTTTTGTGACTTCTTCATTTCAGAGTGAGCTTGTACAACTATCGGGCCATTTGTCGAGTGAATGCGCAGACCAGTGACACAGCGCACACACTCTTACACGTGAGTACTATACACTCTAATATACCGGCCGCACACCTCTGCTTAATGTAAATTCAAAAGTGTTAAACCCACTGTGCCAAACCTGGAACCTTCACAAAAAACTTTCTTATCAAATGCAGCAACAGCACACATTCCGAGTGTTCGAGGTTTATGGAAAGATAAATAGACTTTTTATTTTTTTGCTCTGCTTGAATACTGAATTTTGATTGGCTAGCAGTCAAATCCCCAGAGAGCAGCCATTTTTAGCTAAAAGGATGCAGTAGTGACGTCCTAAAACTCACTAAAGCTCATGGTCCTGCCGCATCACGGTCAGGCGAGCTCAGGTCTATGAGCTTTTTGAACTTTCTGTTCAAAAAGCCGAGCCAAAACCACGAGGCACCGGTCTTGGGGAGGGATCAACATACATTTTTTTGTTGCTGATATTTATTGATAATAGTAGTACAAAATAATATGTGTACACATATTTACAAATAAAAAGATCAAGTGATGGTGGTACAGTGGTGAGCATAGCTGCCTTCTGAGCGGCTCACGGCAGGTTTATTGAATAATCTAAATTCCCTTTGGGTCTGAGTGAATGTGTGCGATGGGTCCAGGGTTTAACTTCAAAGATACCTCCCATACCAGCATTGTCCACTTGCGTTTCCTATTTACTGTACGCAACTTGAAGTGTTTCCAGGAACTGCTCAACAAATCTAATATGTGTGATCATAAACATGTGAGAGCCGAAACATCTTGAGGACATTTGGCTTCAGAGGAGTCTGGCAACCATGTTTTAAACTAAAAAGTGAAAAATAAGTTTCTCCCCTGATTCAGGAATACTCTCTACTAGGGTTAATGTTGAGTAAAACATCTGCTGCTTAGGAATGCTTTCGCTAAGAAACGTACACTTCTAGTCTTTCACACTTCGTGAAGGAAGCTGGTGTCACCGAAAGTTACGAGTGGCTCATCTTGTTCCTCACCTTTGCTCACCTTTAGTTTTGCCTCCTCTGGCAGCACCAGTGGAATGTGCTCTGTTTGTCTGTTGCAGCCATATTTCACTCTGTTCTCCGCCATACGCTGGATCCTGACTGAGATCATAATGTAAGTTATATAATATAGACCCAAAAAGTGATTTTTGTAGCGTGAATTTGTGAATAATGTGAATTTGTTCAAACGAGCTGAATCAGTTTGTGATGATTCATTTTGATGCACTTGAATATATTTAGTGATGAAACTGATCAGATTTAAACTGCTTTCAGTTACAAAGAATGGATCAAGACATTTCTGTTCTGTTTAATTGAGAAGCTTTACTCTGTTCTTGGAAATAAATATATAATCTTCTACTGTGCTGGACAGAGAAGATTTCCAGAGAAGAGCTCAAACACTTTTAAAAGCTTTGGCCGTTTTGCTTTTGCAGATTATTGGTTGAGTTCAATCTCTACAGCTGGTGGCACTCGAGCCTCTCTGCTGACGGTGAGTGTTTGTGCTGCTCCGCGAGTCGTTTTGCCGTAGAGTGGTGTAAACATGAAGTTTCTCTCTCTGTGTGCAGCTCATCGAGGAGCAAGACCTCTGCTAGTTCCCTGTGACTTCGAATCCCCAGCATTCATCTCGGAGCGAACCATTAAAGAAACACAGGGGAGCATCGACTGCCAAAGCTGTGTGAAGTAATCATCAGCCTTTTTCAAAATAAGAGCATGGGAGTTACCTCTAAACTAAACTGATTATTTTCTCATTATCTTTCACTCGTGCCCAACTCTAACCCTTACAGCTCTAACGCTAACAACCACAAAATTATACGGCTGTAAAAATTGATCAGATCTTTTTTTTTCTTGCACAAATCTCAAACCTCAGCTCTAATCGAAACTACATTTTTGGAAATCCAGGATTTTTACCCTTTAATTGCCAAGATCTTAATTGATGTCACTGATGTCAGAAAACAAAAGGATGAAAATTACCTGGGTTTTTTAAAGTTTAACATTAGTAATGACGTTGGCATTGGTGGATGTTAAGTTTTTGTGCGGCACCAGATTTTAATTCATTCTCCCTCGTTTATTTTCTGTGACTTCCATTATAAAAACCAAACAATCATTCAACAGTGGTACAAAAGTTGAGAATGGATCAGGCACACACTGAAACATTCGTTTAATTGTTAAGTTCTCCATCCATCACCCACTTTTGTGCCATTGTCTAGTGTTCTTTCAATGAGGCGCAGGGGGACAGGGGTATGCACCACGCCTCGAAATCTGGGGACTTTCACAAACTGAATTGTGTCGTCTGGCGGATTGTCCGGACGAGCCATTGAGAACAGGCGGAGAGGGTTCTGGTACGGAAGGTTTGAGGGCCCTTCTCTTACGGTGCGGAACCATTAGTTTGCCCAGACCATCCGCCTGCCTCCTTTGACGCAAAATCATCCACGGCGACACCAAAGAGACCATCTGAAGAGACAGGTGAATCCAGAAACCGAGTTTGGTCTCTCGCAAGCATAGAAGCCTGCTCTAGCAACAGATGGCCAACAAGAGTGAACATCGTGCGACCATTGTTCATGGCAGCTGATGTTGTGGCATGAAAGGTGAAATCAGTGGCTGAACGTAAGTCTCTTAAAAGACTGATGGTCACCACCACGTTGGTGAATGTCACGGAGGACCTTGGCCTGGAAGACCTGTAAGGTTGCCATAGCCATAGCATCCAGCTGCTTGACCCGTGGCTGCTCTCGCCATCAGGCCTGATGTAAACTTTCCCGCTTTGGGAGGAAAACTCTGGCGAGACCCCCAGGCAGCAGCGCAAGTACACCGCGACAGCCTGCTCCACTCTGGGAATCGCAGAGTATTCCTAAGCTGCCACATCAACCAGGGTGGTGAAGGGGGAGAATTTCGTCAGCTCCTCGTGCACCTCTGGTTAGAAAGTATGCGGGTAATGGAGACCCGGCACCTGCCCAGAAACCAATCAACTAGCCGCGAAAGAACCGAATCTTATGGCACAGGCAACTCTAACCAGATTGTCGACGTGGCTTTCGAGAGCACTGCGGAAGCTTCCGATTCCGGATTCAGGATCATGCGAGGTACCAGGCACTGCCGGAGCATTACCCAATTCACACTCAGACTAGACGGGAAGCACACTAGATGATTGGGGATGGCGCAAGGGATCACTTGACGCCGCCTGAGTCAAATCATCCATAGAGGCCTTGGAGGAACCCATGCATTTGGTAGGATGGCTTTGGCGTCCTCTTCTTCGGAAAAGGATCTGTACCTTAGCGTGCGACTTGGCAGAGTGTTGCAGTACAAACACTTATGCCTCACGAAAGCACCGCAAACACATTAATCCGTGACCGTTCTTCGATGAGATAAACCCTTTCTGGGATACACTAGAACAGGCTTGGCTGAAAGGATCAGAGATCAAAGCAGGAGAGAGAGAGAGACTTACATTCTGTTCTCTCTGAGGAAAATTGTCGAAAGAGTGTATGTTAACGCCCGGTCTTATGGAAAATTGTTCCCAGTCACTCTGTCTCAGGATACGTCTCAGGAACCAACTGTGAAAGGGAACTTAGTAGTCCTGATTCAAGCTGAGGTAGATGAAGAGATTTTTACAGCAGCTTATTTAGTGTTGTTAACAGCTACGAACAACACGGAAGGGTTGTAAATTTGCCCATGGATCTGTATTTTGAAGTTTTTGAAAAGGATTTTCTTAAAATATTCATGAAACAGAAAGTTGTGGGCAAATATAGACAGAAAACATCTCTAGCACACATAAGGGTTAATGATATGAAGCTTCTTTTCCGCTCGTTTCCTCTTCCAGGTGGTTCGTGATCCAGCAGATTCCCAGCAGTAACCTCTTCATGCTGGTTATTGATAACTTCTGTGAGTGCAACAACTCTGCGCCCGTCACCCTGGAGCCCCTGGAACTGATCTATATCCTTCTTTTAAACAACATATTTAGAAATGGGACGTGCTCTTTCAAACTGTGTCGTGTCAGGACTAGGACTGCGTGAAAATCACACAAGGCAAACAAAGGATTCACTCTAAACAAAATAATACTTCACTATTTTGTTATCAAGACAAATAAATTAAACATTCAACAGAATATTTTCGGTGCCTCCCTCTGAAAAATTTCCCAGCACCGTGCTATTCTGTAAGCACACTCATCAACCTCCTGGAACCTTCCAGGTATTCCCGAATACGCCTGTGCTATAAGTCTGTAAGAAACAGATGCATGATAGTGTAGTTCTTTCAAGGTTATTGAGAATTTCTTTATGTTCTTTTTCCTGTTTGTTGTTTATTTGTGATAATTTGTCCCTAGTGTTTCCAAAGTCATCCTGTTTCATGTCCCTAATTTTCTGTCCCTGCGTGCTTGACCGCAGGTTCATTACCCACAGAGTTTACTTTGCGATAACTGTTTGCAGGTTTCTTGCACCACATGTTTAGTTTGTCTGGCTGTCTTTTGTGAGGTTTTTCCCCATCGTGGGGTTGTTAATAAAGCCTTATTTCTGAGCCTCCTGCTGTGGAATTCTATCTTAACAGTCCCAGCAGAACAAAAGCTGCTAACTTATATCTTTATTTAAAGTAATATTGCTATATTAATATTATAAACTCTATTATAATCTAATTAAAAAAAAGTTTTAACTAATAATATTTAACTAAAATCAATAATAAACTAATCTTTATTTTGTAAACAGTGAAATTCAGTTTTTACTTTCTTTACTGCTCATTGATGTCTAATTATATGCATATAGTGATTTAGATTTAAAAACCAGCAGAATATACATGACTTACGCATTTTTATAAAAACATTGAGGGACAAATGATTGAGAGAAACTATAAGTGGGTTTAGGGTGGATCTGTGTTAGTTTTGGGATTACAGTGTGGTTTCTCTGTGTGATGGTTTCTCTTCAGCTTTCAGCTACACTATAACATGGATTAATCAAACACATTCGTACTTTATTTGTGATCGTAAAGGATTCTGAGAGCGCGGTTGAGGAAGAGAGAGTTACTGCGTTCATCTGAAAATGAGATCCTTTAGCCTTCAGTTAATCCTAAATACTCAACTTTAAAATGCTCCATTGGGACAAAATCAAGCCACACAGCACTGCTCATCTGCAGACGGTACTGCATTAGAATTCTAACAAGGGATTTCAGAATTTATTACATTCAGAACTTGTGATTATTAAAACCCCTGGGGGCACCAACACACACAATATTAGACCCAACTTAAAAACTTTAAAAAGTTATACTTTTCTTAAAAACTTCCTCCAAGATCAACCTTTTTAAGCTAAAAATGCATTTAACTTGAAAATTCACATGATGCTCCAGTAGCCCATTATCTTAAAAAAAAAAGAAGAGTAATTTTACCAGAAAATGTACAAAAAAAACCTTAAAATGCAGTGCATTAAAGCCTTGAACCCTGAAAGTTTAGACACTTTCACAGGAAGCATGCTGCAAACAGTGGTTGGGACCGAGACATTGTGTAAAGTGATGAGAAAAAATTCCCAACCCGGGACATTTTCTCTCCCTGCTGGAACAGCGCCCTCATGTGCTCCAGGAGCTCCACGTGGACAAATAAAGCACTGTCTGTGGGCTTTTTCAAACTACTGGTAAATTGAATCCCTGCGAATGGCTTGAAGAACATATTAATAATATAAAAACAACCAAAAAAGCATTGATTAATGTTTTAATTTTAATTACATTTTTTTGCTCTAAGTTTATTCCTGTGGGTAGACCTTTGAGCAAAACCAGTGTCTCTTTGGTGAAATGAAGAGGAAAACAGACGTGTTTTTCCAAAAGGCTTCGATCGTAGGTAGAACAGCTGAGCAGAGCATCTCCTTTTATTTCTCTGGTTCATCGCCTGATAACATGAGCTGAGAGCATAGCCGTCTCTGCTGGGGGAGGCAGTCTGCACATGTATCTGTAGCACGGGAGCTCTCCGTCGCTGGCTCTGAGTAACTTCATTCTTCCACCAGCTCTTATTTGATCCTGCACTTTTTGTCCTATTTTTCCTTAATGTTCTGTCACATAATGAGACTGTGAAATGTGAACGGTTGAAGTTTCAGAAGGACAGAAGGAGACCGGACACATGCCACCCCTTCCATCACGAGGTACACTCGAGAGGTGCCATCTGAAGCTCAGTCAGCCATTCCCTATGACAAATAACATGTGCGTGATGTTCTGAGCGGGAGACTGGGGTTTAAGGATGCGGGGTTCGGGGTAATGGAGAGTGTGGGACAGAGGTTTAGAAGTGAGTGGGTGGAAGGTCAGCTGCAGAAGACTGGTGAGGCGGTAGCAGATGTTCTCGACGCAGGATTAGGAATTGGTTCTAGTGGTCCGGTCATGTTCAGAAGAGGGAGAGGGAGTTGGCGGTGGGTGGGGTACTGGAGTACTTAGGTTACCTCGTGAACTTTCTTAAATGGAATCTGTTTGCTAAAATCATTTATGTAATATTTGACATCTTAAAATGCAAGAAGTACCTTTTATTTCCAGAAACTGCTCACTTATTAAAAAAAAATCATCACATGGTCCTCAGTATTCAGTAGAAGCAGCTTTTGATCGGATGCAGGCAGGAGTGTTTCGGCAGGTTTTCACAAACCTGGACTTGTGGATCCTCTGCCGCTCCTCTCCAGTTCCGTCACAGTGGATAATGAACATTGGTGGACGGCCATTTCCGCTATTTCCAGAGATGCTCACTTGGGTTATATAGATAGGTATGTGTCTTTCCTAATCAAGTCCAATCAGTAGAACCAAACAGAACCTTCTCATGGATGATCAGAAGAAATGGAAGCACCTGAATTAAATATAGGAGCATAACAGCAAAGATCTGAGAACTGAGGACTTTTAATTTGTAATAAATCCCCAGAAGGGTGAATATTCCTGTGTTTGTCGGCTAGTTTGGGGAGCTGTGTCATCATTAATGAAGAAATAAATGGTTGCAGTATAACAAAGAGTGAGTGAAGACTCCAGGAGAGTACTGGAGCTGCCAGGCGCAAGGAAAACAAGAAGGACATAGAGAAGATATGGGCATGTAATAATAATAATACGTTTTGAGGATGCAGGAGGTAGGGATAGATGGAGAGACGAGTCGCTATGGCGACCCCTGAGGGCAAAACAGAAAACCTAGAAAAAGACACCTGTACCTGTACCTTCATTATGTTGTGATCTTTTCTGTCGTGTCTCTAGGAAAACTCCATGGAGTGCGGCGGCGCTGTGTGTTTCACTCCATTGGCCTCCATCCCCTCATTTCTTTTGCTTCTGGGTCTCTCTGTGTTTGCCAGGTGATCAAGACCACCTCATCCTCGGTTTCCTCACAGGCCAGCATTCAACAACACCTCGCCGCATGTCTCTTTGTATTCTTTGCAGCACACGTAGTGTTAGAAGTCATGGAATCAGCGTCGCTCACAAACGCTCAGCAGCTTCAGGTTTGATGTCTGTTCAGAGTTGAAGAGAGTGATGTTCCTTTTAAGGGCTTTAGAGAACCTCAAATCTGTTTGTGTGTGAGACCCAGTCCTCGCTTTTGAACAGCTCAAAACATTTCAATGGAAGATGTAGGAAGGACATCAAGCCAGGAGTTTGTTTTTCCAAATCCAGACCTCTGTGTGAGTGGTGGTGTACACTCAGATCCAGATGCGTTGTGTTCGAGTTCCCTTCATTTTTCCAGCAGTTTATATGTCACAGCCTTATTTTGTTTCTTCATGTCTGCAAACAGTAACCAATAATAATAATAATATTTAAAAAAAAGAATTCAGCCCGACCTGAACCTGACTTCACTTAGTGTCTTCATCTGGAGCCTGAACCCGACCCGACATATGAACAGTCACAAGGCGTATCATACAGTAGAAATTAAAGTTTAATTACCCCATTTATGCCAAGGTCACTTGACAACAGAAACACAATAAAGTTATTATTAAGATCTGGCTGAAACGAGGAAAGCAGCAGTCGCCTCGTCATTTACCCACAACTCTGTGAATGACCAGAAAAATTTAGTTTATTTAAAATGTTTGTGTGACAAACTTTATCTGAGATTGAAGACGTTATCTTAGAGACGTCAACACTTGGATTTAAAAGCAGTGACCCGTGCGTCAAGTTTTGTGTCTCTCAGTCCAGCTCTAGAGGAGACCTGGGGCCTGTACCATGAACGTAGATGAACAAACTCAGAGTTACAGGATTAGTTTTGGGTTGACAAATCCAAACCGATGCAATCAGGCATTATTGGTACCATGATGAAGCTCATCAACTTTCTTTGTTAACCCAGGCTTTGATCCTTAAGCATGATTACTTGAGGCGCGCGCGTGCACATAAAAGAGTGACGTGCCACCGAACAACCAATTGCGTTCGACATGGAGAGAGGGAGGTCCTTATATTTCTCCGCTGAGGAGCAAACTATTATAATGCAGAAATACAATGAACTTAAGCACGTTTGACAAGCGCGCAGTAATACCGTGTCTGCTGCCAAAGCGAGAGAAGACTGTTGGAGAAAGATTGCGGATAGCGTTAATGCGTAAATTAAATACATCAAGGTCTAATTATGTATATGTAACGTTAGTTTATGTATTTGCACGCCCGTAAAAAATTATGCCAACACTTTACAATAACAGTGTAATTGTTAAAAGCATTCGACCGGACAAATGAAGAATGATCACTAAAGTTGTAGTGTTACTAACTACTTTTCAATTACTGGATTTCAATATGCTTTCACTACTGAACTACTGTTAACAGTTAAAATAATTTTAAATGCTTGCACACACACACACATGCAAAAAAACGCAACTCAATATATACCATTAGCGTTACAGTAAGGGCATGGCTTCGATGCGTCACATTTGTTATGTGCGGCTCTAGAATTTCGCAAAGATACAATATGCCTTTGGCGGAAAATCTGTATCTTTTATACATGTAACTATCAGGGAAGGCAATGGGATCTTGTCTGTCTCTAAAAACTCTTTCTCTGCAAAGCGCTCTTCGAACAATTTGCGCGGAAATGTCCACGGGATTTCTCCGAAAAGGACAAGCCATTGAAACAGACACTAGAAATTAGTTGCGTCACTTAAATGTTCTCTACTGATTGGTCAAATTTCGTTTTGAGATCTCGAATCCAGAACTTAACCTGCCCCGGAGCAGGTTAGCCGTGCAGCGCAAGTTACCATGGCAATGAACACCAACTGAAGCCGAGTTTCTTTCATGGTACCTAAAACCCAGCATTGGTGCAAACTAATCCTAAACTTACCTGGCTAGCCAGCTAATCCGGCTTCATGGTACAGGCCCCAGCAGCTGTGCTCCACAAATCAGGCTTTTGCACAATAAATAACTGTATATATCTAGGAAAACGCTTTAATAATAACACTACAGTAATAATAGTTCAGCCAATCTGGAAAAGTCTGCTGCTGTCTTTCACTCTCAAACAAAGCCATGATTTACTATGGTTACCGGCGGATTGATATTATAAGTAAACAAACCAAACCAGTGGAACCTGTTATATGAAATGAATCTGAATCCAGTATTCTCACAGACCATGGAATAAACATTTAAGGCCTTTACATATCTAAGCGTTTACTTTTCCGCCTGCGTCATGAGCTCCCGGCATCTTTCTTTTGAGTCAAGTAATTACTCCAGAGAAACGCTCCTGAACACTAGATGGCCCTTCAGTGAACCTTTATTCACTCCATGCCACACGGTGGCGCCAAAGCATTTCATACTCTGAGGCGCGTTTATGGAGAAGAAGAGGATGAGCGATTGTTTATCTGTCAAAAAATAAAGACAAACTATTCGTTTTCTGGAAAACAATTCACTTCTTGCTGAAGCTGGTTTGAGGCACACGATTTCTAGTTTTTTTTTATCAGAATCGCGTGCAGATCGGGATTCCTTCAGACGTGTAGTACAAGTACAAATGACTCTCTGTGAGTTGCAGGCGAGCGAGATCCTTCTCAGATAACTGCGTTTGTCGGCGAGTCACAAACCTGCAGTGTGAGTAAAGTAATAACTCTGATTATCTGTAACAAGAAGCTTCAGAGGCAGAGGATACAAAGGCATAGACGGCAAGATAAACAGGTTTTTTCGACCCAATAAATGAATTGAAAACTTGTGTGCTCCCATTTTTGATCATAATCCCGGAGTGACCTTGCGCTGTTTTCAGATCTTTCTCGCGAGTGCTTGGTTGTGAGACGCAGTTTCAATACACGTGACCAGACGAGCCAATCACAGCGTTTTACGCACACCGGCTCGGTGCGTTTCTTGAAAAATGACGCAGCGTTTTTTCCGGCTGCTGTGTATAGTTAGTTTAGCGCTGTGTAAATAAAGCTAAATATTTACATAAGATTACTGCATGCAGCCCTTGCATTACAAAAAAACACGTAGGTGTGTAAAGGCCTTTTTTTGCTAAAGGTGTTCTCCCTCTGTTTGTCATTCTCTCGCAGCAATCTAAGCGCGTTACATGACCCCGAGCTGTGTACAGTTCTATAAGTGAAACCCGAGCCCTCAGCACATGGGTTAACCATATTCCCAAAAGTAATGGGTTTAGATCCGTGTTTGTGAGAGTGAAACAAGCTCCAGAGAAATGTATAAACAGCAGCGCTGAGTCTAGTGGCTTAAATGAAGCTTGGGTGAACTGTCAAGTGATTTTGAGCCATGCGACTGTGAAAATATATCAAGTATAATATTTATTGTAAAATAAGAGCTGATGAGTAAACATTGCCTTATTAATAATTTGTGTACTTTTGAAATAAAACTCTTTGAAGATACGACAAGAAGTGTGTTGTTGTTTCACATAAATTCAGAAAAACACGAAGGGTCAACGATACCAAGGGATCTCACAACCTTTCACGACATTCCCAACGGTTTCTAATGTTCTGTGGAGGTTTGGGCGTCACCTTATAACCATAAAAATATGCTTCACACTTTAAACATCGTCCTAAATGTCATGCATGTCAACTAAAATTAGATTTACTGAAAGCTTTATTAAAAGCTAAAACAGAAATCGCCAACTTTCTGCATCAAAAGAGCCATTTGGAAC
The DNA here is from genome assembly GCA_007224835.1 of Danionella cerebrum. Classification (NCBI taxonomy): domain Eukaryota; kingdom Metazoa; phylum Chordata; class Actinopteri; order Cypriniformes; family Danionidae; genus Danionella; species Danionella cerebrum. The sequence goes on along the minus strand of SRMA01026868.1, from coordinate 79,071 downwards.
TACCTGGAGCTGAAAAATGTATCTGAACTCTAAATAAAACACTTTATATGTGCAGTATGTGAACTAGAGAGTGCTTTATTGATAATCTGTAAAAGCACAAATTCCTTTAAAGGCGGGTCTGTAGCAAGGCTAAGCATACATTATTACATTTGCTTTGAAATACTGAATTTATGTGTAATTCTTTTTAATACTGTGCTGTAACCAAAAGAATTCCCATCTTCTCTTTTACTAAAAAAAATCCAATAATTAGGGCTGGGTATCGAGTTCAGTACTTTTGTAAGCACCGACCGAATCATCTCGATACTACCGAGTATCGAAATAATAATTTTCGTTCGATACCTAAGGGTATAATCTTGTTAACCTCAGTGAGCTAGAAAACGTGTGGCATCCTTAACATGCCTGGATCAAATGCTGATGATTGGCTGCGGCGAAGCTGCCTTGAAACACGCATAGAGCTTGTGAAGTGTGAGGTGAGGCTGTAATGTACATTATACTTTAAAGCATAGCATAAATTTAACGCTAACTATGTTAAAGCGATCAAAAGTATGGCTACATTATGCCAAGATTGACGGCAACAGAGTACGATTCAATATTTGTAAAAAGGTTATCGCGTCCAAGTCTGACAACACGTCAAATATGGTGAAACACCTGACAGTACATGGAATTAATTTACTGCAAGAAGATCACGCCGGTGCAGTCATCATCATCATCATCCTCTCAGTATTTTACTGACTCAGAGCCTCCAACAACATGCCCACCACAAGCGTCATCCTCAGTGACTGATGAGGCACGATTGGCTGCTCCGGCAGGTAAACAGACATTCAAAATCAGCTAACTTTTAGCGCTTCATGCTTGTGTACCGTTAAATTTAGGTTTAAGTTTGTGCCAAGGTCAATTTATTAATCGTGTTTCGGACTATCGTACGCTGTGTAACGTTATGTACGGTTTCACTGGCTTTAAATACCTAGCTAAGTTGATACTAAAATGCTTTAAGGCACATGTGTCAAACTCAAGGCCTGCGGGCCGCATCTGGTGCCTATAATGCATCATAATCAAACTGCCAAAAAACAACAGAAGAAGAATAAGAGGCTAGACTGTCCCGTTTACCAAGGGTTAATGCAGCCTCCGGAGGATCTTCCCAAGCCGTAGCCTTAAAGGCTAGGTAGGACCCTCCGGAGGCTTTTAGAACCTGGATTGGGACAGCCATTGACTCGTATGAAGTGCTTTATTTGTGTCAGATACCCGAGTATCTCGTTGAGTCAAGTAAAAGAGGTTAGGTTCATACAAACATTCAGAATTATTCAAATAATTATATTTAGGCATATACTGCAAGTTGTCTGCTGTGTGGGGAAGAGTGATTTTATTTTTATTTCGTAATTTAAAGCGACAGTTACATAAATTTATGCTTTGGTAATTTCCTTGAGGAAGGGAGTGGAAGAGATTCCAGAGCTCAGCGGTCGTGTATCGCTGAAATTCATTCTCTACAACAGGAGAATAAAACTCAAGAGCTGAAAGCGCAGACACACACACACTCTCTCTCTCTCATTAATAATATAATAATATCAATATGAAAATGTACAATCATCTCTACTAAAAAGACCTCAGAAAAAAGCTCCCCATTTTAGCTGTTTGCTTACTGTTAGCAGTTAGCATATCCCTGAAGAATCGTTCAGTTCCTTCAGCTTGTTCATTAGATTTATTCAATCATTTGTTCATTTGCTGTGTGCAATGTATTAGTGCTTCAATAGTATTTTTACTTGATTATTAATCCATCAGCATCCGCTGTGTGTAACAGAATGGACTCAAAGATCGTGAGCGGAACGGTTCCTGGTGCGGAGGCTTGAGCTGTGTAAATGTTCCTGCTTTCTCCCACACTGCAATCCTGGAAAAACAAAAAAATATAACACAACTATATTCTTAGAAGAGCATGAATGGCTACATGATGGAGAGGCTGAGAGTGAAGGAGATACGGATCTCGATGCATCTGGCAGCTTCCAGGGGGCTTTTGTCTCGTTCCCATCTTCTGTCTCCACGCCTGCACCTAATCTCCGTCTTTCTCTCCTCGGCAAACAGTGTCGGCTTCTCATTTATTCTGTCAGGGCCGATCGCAGGGAGATGTTTGATGAATGCTGTGTGGTGCGTCTGTCGTACCCTAAAAGCCATCTTTAGGCAGGGAGCGTCACTGCATCATTATTTTCCCCACCGAGACGAAGAGCCCCCTGCTGAGAAGCTTCCGGAGACTCTGTGTTGATTTTATCGTTGTGGCTGCTGTTGTTTTTCCTCTTTGTTTGTCTCGCCGAGGGGAAAGAAATACCTTCACGTTTGGTGGTGGTGTGTGAATAAACCTCACTCTGATTTCCACATAATCATTTATTTCATTTCAGTCCAGGAGCCACACACTTTGTGAATCCAGTCAAATGCAACTCATTCAGAGGGACACAAACTAAGTTCTGTTTCACTGGTACAAACGGAACGCGGTGCGGAATCATTTATTTAAAGCGTCCATTTCTGAAGAAGAATAAAGTGAACACCTTTTTCCTCTTAGTGAGATCTATTCAAAGAATGATTAAAAAGACATCAGAACCGAACCAAAAACCGTGGTACATAGTGAACTCCGTTGCGTCCTGAATGCGATCACGCCAATTTGCAAAAACTTTGTGAGGAAACCTTGTTGGACCTTGTTGAATCTATGTCGAGAAAAATTAAAGCAGTCCTGAAGGCAAAAGGGCTCCAACCTGGTGTACCTATTAAAGTGGCCGCTCAGTGTAATTTTTTCACATGTTTTATTTCTCTTATTCCGCTTACCAAATAAAAAATAAAACATATGTATCTAAATTTCGGAATTACTCCATGGTTTCCTCTGCACTCGATGCTCCCCGGTGTCTCCTGTAAAACACGATGTTCACTCACTTCTGTTCACAACAAAGTGACATTTCTTCAGGGTTGTCACAAAAAATCACTTACCCTCAAGAACACGAGGAGCTTCTGGTTTGTCAAGCCCATATTCCATCCTCATCATCCTACACATGAACACACACACACACACAACAGAACTATTTTGTTGACACACGTTTTGCATTCGCTGAGTGTGAACTGGACACTAGAGCCTCTCTGGCTTGAGCGAATAGTGCAGGAAAGATACGAAAGCAGGATGTTTCCCTCGTCAGTGACTGTGTGCTGCTGTTTCGACAGGGATAAACGTTTGTCTGGTGTCAATGGGGGTTTACTATTAGATCAGTGCCATGGATGATTGACAGCTGCTCTGCCCTTCTCATCATGTGTATCATGTGACGCTTTTCTACACAACAAATATTTGATTGAAATTTCATCCGAGGCCTCGAGGGTCAACCGTAGGCTCCAATGTCAGCTCACACATCTGACTGGTGCCGAGTTTGCTCTGTCGTACGGATCCATTTTTCACAAAAACTACCAATGAAAGCTGCATCAAAAGATCCGCTTGGTGGCGCTTCTCACACATTTACAGAACAGCTCCACACAGGAAGTCCTCTCTTTCTCCACATTTTTGGAGATGGCTTCTTAGCTCCCTGCCTGAAGATGGCGTGTGCGGTAGAACACCGCGTGTTATAGTTAGCGCCGCCTTCCTGCGCACATGCGTTTGTTTATGTTTCTCCTCTGCCGTTCTCACACTCTTTCATTCTCACACTCTGACGTTCCGTAGTGACGTAAATCTGATCCTGCGCTGGAGCTTCAGTTTTACCTCTACATTTCTGTTTGCTCAAACTTTGTTTCCTGCTTAGTGTTTTGGTTAGTAGTAATCACGTTACGGCATCTCCTGGCTCTGCGTAACACGGCAAAACGGGAAAGAAGATGTCGGCGACAGAGAACAAATCAAATAATACAGAGAAAAAATCGTGGATGTTGAGCATTTTATTCTGTAGGGGGCTGATCACAGGGAGCGGGATTTGTGGAACACTGTATCTTTCCTGTTTCCTGTACAAAGTGGGATGAGCGCCACCCAGCGGCTCTTTGACGTCATCACAAGAGCAGCTTTCATTGGTCGTTCTTGTGAAAATCTCTTTTTAGCCACCCCTCATTTTGTTAGATTTGTGGCGAGGCCCTTGAAAATTTGGATCAGTGTGTGGTGGCCTTTGATCTAAATCCATGAAGTGGAAGGAAGTGACGCTTGTTTGCTGACCTGCTCTGTGGGAGGGGAGGGGAGCTGCCGCTGTCGTCCATGATGCGAGCGATGATGGGAATACTGCGAGTGAATCTGGTCATATTCATCTTCCAGGACGTGCTTCATTCTATTCTGAGCCTGAGGAACAGAAGAAGAAACGCATCCATGTGAGGATCCCATGTTTCTGTAGATACCGCATCCCTCCTGTTGCAGACGAGGAGTCATCTGACTTGGACTCGAGTTTGGAGACTAATGGGAAACATCACAGACATTTCATCAATATTATAAACAAAATGAAACGAGGCTCAAAGTGGGCGTCGCCAGTCATTACCGGTAATGGAAAATGTGTAGAAACCACTCATTTGACGGGTCACAACCACACACAGAAAAAAGAAACAACCGACGGTAAAATCTAAAAACCGCTGTGACGAGAATCATCTGCCTGTCAAGAAACCACGCCCTTAAATTATGAAACCATGCCCTTAACCAGGCTTATGTTAATGTTAAACCAACAAATTTTTTAAAAATCATTTTCAAAAATCTAGAGATCTAAATCCACAAAACGAATGGAGGAAGGGCTGGAAATTTTAACATTGGAGTGAATGAGAACCTGCTCACTTTTGGAACTGCAGTTCATCATTTCCTGAAAAGCAGAAGGTTGTATCTTGATTCACATTCTGCTACAAAATACTGGATCTTCTTTAAGATCAAAGTACATCTATTGGTTATTTCCTATCAGTATTTCTGACATGTGATTGGCTGTCACCTGGCAGAGTGCGGTTACTGCGAAGTTTATGCATTTTGTTTCCCGTAAGTGGTGTTAACAGATTTTAACAGCAGACGTTTCATTTACATCTCTGTGTTTGTCTTTTTTGAGATTTATTGCTTAGGTTAAAACACATTTATGCGGTTGGCAGATGTACGTTTCCATGAATTCTTGCTTTCCCCTGGGGTTTGAACCCACAACCTTTGCGTTGCTAGCACAATGCTCTACTGACGTAGCTGCATTCTTCGGACTTGACTTGTAAAGTTGTGACTTGAACAGATGCTGCGTTTGTACTGAAACATGTTGGGATATGGGGGATGGGCAGAGACACAAACCTGTTTGTTCTGAGCAGTGAAGCGCTCGGGCTCTCTCCTCGCGTTCATCGTATCTTCACCACTCGGCTCGTTCCTAAAGGAGGGAATGAATATTTGTCATTCACCTGCTTTCGTGCGTTGTTTCGCTTTGTAAAATGAGCGACGAGCTTCGGACAAGACAAGAAAAACAAAACAGTGGAACATTTATAATTTCTTGTTTACTTTTTAAAGTATGCACACTAATGAACATTTTTAATTGTTTTTTTTTCTGGTTTTGAACTTTTTTATTTTTATTTATTGAAGTAAATTCTTCTACGTTTCCAATTCGAGTGCTAGGACGCAAGGAAAGGCGGGACAGGAGCAGGATTGTGAAAAAGGGCCCGTCCTGTTCATGAGTTCTTTACTGTGCCTGTGCCAATCATTAAAACCAGTAGCTAGTTTGAGACCATCTATGGTTTACTGGGAGATCGAGCCTCAAGTTTAAGCAGTTTCCCTGAAGCATCAAATGGAGAAGTTTTATGTGTTCAAATCAACGGCATCTGCTAAAAGCTTATCAAGAATTGTCAATAAATGAATAAAGAGAGCACTGACTGTGGCTGGAGGATCTGCTGGGCTCTTGCTCGGATCAACTCCTCGTCTCTCTCACTGAGTGATTTCTGAGTTTCAGACAGTTGCTGCTTCATCCGCTCCAGCTCAGCTCGACTCGTATCAAGAGCCAACATCAGGTCCTCCATCTAATGCGGAAAGATTGGGCAAGAACATTATTTGTTTGCATTAATCACAACAACATTAAAGATTCAGGTTTTGTCTTTAGTAAGACTGTAAAATCTACAAATAAAACGACGCACACACGAGCACTACCACTTGAGACAGATGTCAGAATTGACCAATGACCCCAAACTGTTCAACTTTGCGGTTGAAAAAACACATTGGTATAAGTCACTAGTTTTGACCTTCATGACGTTATTCATGAGGAAAAGTTCTATTAAATCCACACTTCTGGTGAGCAGGGCGCACTCCCACTTTCCCCCCGCAGATCAGCACTAGCTACGCCATGTGATGGGTAAAGCTGGCCAAAGAAAAGGAACGAATGAATTTCAAGCGTGAATGATCCTTTGCATGGCTTCACAACGTTCATAATAAACAATAGTGCCTCATTACTTTAATACTTTTATACATTTCAGTGTTTTATTAGTTAAAGGTAATGCTAAATGAGTTGATTGTTGAGAGGGAGGAGGAGAAAACCGTAGCGCATAACCTCAGCCTCAGTTCCGCCCAAGGAGGAGGGTATAAATGTAGGTCCAACGCTAAGGCCAGCCTTCTTCTTCCACTCTCATAGGATCGAGAACAGCGGGTGCGTAAGGCACAAACAACGCATTGATTGTATTTAATATCTTTATAATAAATAGCCGTTGTTGCTGTGTTCCTTCCAAACTGTCTCCAGTGTTTATCATCAATAGAGAAGGCATTAATAGTACCATAACAGTGTGTAGTGTAATTTTTATATTTGGTGAACAATACGATCACAACCTATCCTCTGATGACTTCTGTATCATTGAGACAGAGACTATTAAAACTAAAGAAATGTAAGTAACACTTCTACAAACAAGTTATCGGTTCTGCTCTTCAGTAGGGATGGCGGCTAGATTACATTTATAAGTAAAGACAAGTTGATAATAATGTTGTTTGTGCTTTTTGCATGATCCGGTTTGTATGTTAAAAATATTGATATTTTTAAAATTCCAATAAACCAAATCATAGAGCAGCATTTCTATAGATATTCATAGGGTGCCATTATCAACTACAAATGAGAGTAAATGAGACCTCAACCTCATGTGCAGTTGTGCTGCTGCTCAGAAAGTGACCTCACATCCTCCAGGAACATATGAGGACGTACGGTCAACCACATTCGGTTGATGACACCGCTTGATACTTTTTGTGAAATTGTCCATCTCACCTGCAGCCTCATGTTAGGAGCTTTTTCTCCTGGACCCGGTTTCTGCTCGGCCAGTTGCCTGAAACACAGATTACTTGTAGAATCACACAGCAAAGCGCTGCTGTCGTACATAATAAAAGTGCAACTCTCTGTAGTTTAGCAAACATCCCACAACATTCTTAATTTGTCATCAGAAAACATCTTTTCTTTCATACTGTTCCTTTTATTTGTCTTATGGCGGAACAATAAATATCTCGATCAACAGTTTCATTTCTTGAATGCTCCAGTAAACTCCAATCACAGGGGGATCATTTACACGAGACTGCTCAGATGGAGCTCGAGCAGTATTTCGGGTCAGTGTGACATGGTCATACTTCCTTGTTCTGGTGAGGACTGGTTTATTTCAGGAGGAAGCTGAACAGCACCTGGTATAAGGTTACAGCTAATCTGTTCTGCTAAAAAGAACATGTTCTGCATCCTAGAGATGTTTCTGAGGTGGAAGGACGTAGTTTTAGTGACATATGATTATCGAATGTGAGATTGCCATCAGTCAAGGTTCTGAGGAGACTTCAATCGAATTGTCCCTGAGCGCCATGTTTAACACGAAGGGATTTTGAGCTGCGGTGCTCTCTAAAACAAGATTGAAACTCTTCGTGGAGGTCCTTAAGTTTTTAGAAGGAGCTTAGCCGAGCTATCACTGCTCACTCTAATATCTTAGACATAAATGGGAGTTTCATTAGGATTTACGAGTGCTTTCGTAATTGAATGGTTTTGAGGCGTGTGCTAAAGACTGGGAAGAGTTAATGAGGTTGAGAAGCGGTGGAAGTTCCTTGAAAAAGTTTGTTGGTGTTGGCTTCAGGGGGCACAGGTGAGCTTAGATGGTTTCCAGTTCAATAACTAAAAATGTATTGCTTGTAGATGTAGAATAGTAAGTTGAAGCTTTATTTAGTGTCGCGTGTAGAAACCTCTGCAGCTGCTGGATCTTCTGCTTCAGCTCAGCGTTGCTCTTCTCCAGGTCTTCATCTCTCGGATGAGATGTTTCTCTCTGAAGGATCTGAAGACGCTCTGATGCTTTTGGGACCCACAGGGAAACACACGCCTGCATGATGGACACACACAACTCAGGCTGAAACTCACAATTAAATCATTTACAAAAAAAGTATTGATTCAAGTATTATTCCCTTTTGGGGTCACGGGGGTCTGTCGATGCCTATCTCCAGTGCAAATTGGGCAAGAGGCGAGGGTACACGGGTCGCCAGTCCATCGCAGATCGATTCAAATTGTACTATTCAATGTTTCATAGTAAAAAAAATGAGCAATTTTGAGTTTAAACTGTTGCATTGGTGTCCAGTTTTAATGGAGCCTGTATTTCTCTCTTTGTGCAACTGTTCAAGGCCAACGCTAACTTTACAGTCCACTGAAATATTATAAAGCCTCCGTTTCTTGTGTCTATGCAATGTAGAAAATGTGATTGGGTGTGATACGCGCATCATTACAAGTGCGTAAATCAGGAGGAGGGGCTGTCATTGTGCGGGGGTTCTTTGCTGTGACTATTGACCATGAAGGAGAGTGGATTGTTATTGTTAATAAAAGAAACAGGGTTAGCATACCGGTGATGCACAAGGCCGGGCTGCAGCTGACACCATGTTTAAAATCAATAATATGCTAATGCCAGGCAACGAGACGCTACACATGCCACGGCCTTGGTTTCAGAGCTCCGCCTGTTATACACAACGGAAGCAAGAATTTGAGAAGGACGTCTCTGAATTTGATCATTGGCAGCGTAAAGGGTTTGGCTTCACTCCGGCGGCCATGTGAGACACACTTGGGGTTAAATCTCTTTCACGTACCTCTTTTCCCAACAGTGGATCCTGGAAACAGAGCAATTTGCTTTTCAGTTCCTCATTTTCAGCCTTCAACAGTTCTGCCTCTTCCATCTGCCAAGATGAAAGACGGAGAAAGGGATAAATGTGCCATCACAAGAAAGTCTATTGATGACACTTCATCTTGGGTGGTGCCGCTTCTAACCTTCTGTTCCCTCGTTCCGTCTCAATGCAGGTTTATTTATGATTCTGCTCTACAGCATGATTTTATTTCCAGATCTAATATTTTGCTGCCTTCATCGCATTTTGTGTTTTTGTAAATCACAATATATCCAAAGTGGAAGAACTGGATGACATCATCATCTGCGCAGCCATGTCTTCTCTTGTGAACCTGTCGAATTACCATTAGCTCAAACACACCGCGTTGCTCCTGTGAAGCGAGAATACGAGTGTTTGCACTGCAACGCTCTGCTTTGCCGCACACTGAGGTACTGGAGATCCTTCTCGAGGAAGAGGACACCAAAGCTTCAGTTTCTGGTGCTCCTACGAACCGAGAGTTCCTCCGAGGCCTTAGCTGACGGCGTGGGGTCAGTGACGTCAGGCGATCCTGCCCCGACAAGGCTGCCACTCGTTGGGCTTGTCAAGGTGCCCCTTCCAAAGCCATGAAGCTTTTCGTCAGCCCTGATGATGAAGGCTTTTGGTTGCGGGTCAAGCTGCTGTAGCTTACATGACACGACGACTTGTAGGTCTTCTGGCCAAAGTCCTCTGTAACATGTACCAGGGTGGTGGCAGCCAACAGCCAACCACATGCACCTGACTGCCGTCCCTCGGGATGGCGGCACCTACTGTGCAAGAAAGATCTAACATTTGTCCCCAGAATAACGGTCTCGCACGCCCTCTCGTCGGGGATACATCTTCTTCATACCCTGACAAGCCCCCAACACAGGCGCGAGCACCGTTGGCCCGGTCGGTGGGCATGGCGGCAGTAGCCCCCGCAGCTCCACCCACCAGTACCCAGGGCTCCGCCCTGGTGATTCCGCCACCAAGCCTGCATCCGTGCGGCCCCGTCTTCATCGGCACGTCCGTAGTAGGACCCCTGACAGCTTACCTGTGAGCCTGGCGGAAGCTTCCCGGGGTCAGTTTCTGGGTCCTCCGGACAATCCGGCTGGGTTATATGATTCAGTTCGTAAAACCCCCCAGGTTTCGAGGAGTGCTAGAGACCCCTGTCCACCGGTCATGCGCCTCACTCCTGCGAGAGGAGATCGCTGCCCTTTTGAACAAAGGAGCAGTCGAGCCGGTCCCTCCAGCCGATGCGGAAGCAGGCTTTTCACAGCCCTTTCTTCCTGGTACCCAAAAAGGTCAGACGGGTTGCGACCAATTCTGGATCTGAGGCGTCTAAATCGGGGCCTGGCCTAGCTCCGATTCAAGATGCTGACGATCCGCAGCCTTCTGCAGTGCATTCGTCCTGGGGATTGGTTCGCTACTATAGACCTGAAGGACGTGTACTTTCAGGTGGCCGTGGCACGTCGTCATAGACCCTACCTCAGGTTCTGTTTCGAGGGCCTCGCCTACCAGTACAGAGTCCTGCCCTTCGGCCTCGCCCTCTCCCCGCACACCTTCACGAAGGTTGTCCGGGCTGATCTCGCCCCTCTACGCTGGGCAGGCATATGAATCCTGGACTACCTGGACAACTGGCTTTTGATAGCCGAGTCCAGGGACCAGTTGATCACACAGAGGGATATGATCCTGGTGTACAGGTTGCGCCTGGGGTTGCAGGTCAACTGGGAAAGAGTCAACTCACTCCGGTGCAAAAGACTACTTTTTCTCAGTTTGGAGCTGGACTCCGTGAACATGAGAGCGCAGCTCACGGCAGAGCGTGCCCAAGCCCTGCTGTCCGCGCTAGACTTAGTGTCTCAGCGACGAGCGGTCCCACGGAAAGCTTTTCAGAGGCTCCTGGGGCATATGGCGGTTGCAGCCTCGGTGATTCCACTCGGGTCCTGCATATGTGACCGCTTCAGCAGTGGCTTCATTCACGAGTTCTGAGATGGGCATGGCGCAGAGGCCAGCTGCGGTTGTCAGTGACATCACACTTTTTCTCGTCCCTGAGAGCCGGGAGAGCCTGCACTCCGGGGTTCCCTGGGTAAGGGGGAACTCCGGTTGCTTGGTTGTGACCACGGTTCCTCTCGGACAGGTTGAGGCGCCGTGTGCGGTTTCATGTATATTTGTGCATGTGTCCTGTTCGTGGTTTGTTGAAGATACACGTGAACATGCAACACGAGCGGTTTGTGCTTACCATCTTGAATAGTCTCCCTCGAATCATGTAAAAGTGAATGTTTTACTCTTATGATGATGATTATGATGATGATGTACGAGCAACGTTGTAATAAGCGCTGAGTGATTGCTTCTTCTTCGCGATCTTCGAACGTGACGCCTTTTATAATTAATCACCAGAGATCACAAACGCAAAAAGCTTGTACATTCGGTTCATTGAGCTGCCAATCAAACTGTACTAGCCAATGAGTGCGAAGCACTGTTATCCCCGCCCGATGGAAGATTTCTGCCACAATGACAAGCGTAACTTTCAGGATCGCAAACAAAAACGTAGATAGCAAAGTTAAGGTGCTGAGAGTGTAATTAAAACTCTGAGATGCGAAGCTGAAAATGAAACAAAGAATGGAGTGAATTTAAAATAAATGTCGATTTTATGGTAATTTACATTATTATTTTTACATTTATGCATTTGCCAGACGCTTTTATCCAAAGCCACTTTAAAAAAAATGTATTTATTTTCGTTCGTTTTAGCTGAAACAGTCCAGCAACCCCTGAATATTTACTTCTGTCCCTCAACAAAATTTTGAGAACATTTTGTCCGGGTAATATGTATCTGATGTATCGCGATTGCAGCATGTTAAAATCTGTTCCTGACGTAAAACTAGATCCTGTTTTATAAATGATTTGTAAATCCTCTGTGGCTGCAACCATGATCATGTGATATGTGCCGCATCTTTAGTACCCGTCATTGGCTCGTAGAGCTGGGTAAAAAATATCCATTCTCAGATTTTAATCGGTCTTCAGTTTAATGCAACAATATAGATTTGAGAAATCCCCCGATATTATGGATCAAAACTAACATTGTAAATGAAATATTTAAAGATAATTGATTTCAATACCCGGCCCTAATTGCTTGCAGTTCAAACTTTCAAAGTTAAAAGAAACTTGCAGGTGTTTGTAAATGAGGAAGCTATTGGCGAAATTTTGAATTACTCTGAACTTTATAAAGTACAATTACATAATGCACATTTTCACCTTGTTTGTGACATCACCTGTATTATGAAGCCGGATTAACAGGTTAGCCGAGTTAAGAAATAGTTTGCACTAGGGTTTCTTTGTCTTTGTCACCCGATTATTTACAGCACTGGGCTAACGGCGTGCTCCGGAGCAGGTAGTGTTCTGGATTAGAGATCCCACAATTACATTTGTCCAATCAGGAATTCGTAAGTAATGTAACACACCGGCGTCGGCACCACTGGCTTCACTTTTTCTTCCCAGTCCTGTGGATATTTCCGCGTGAATTGTAAGACGAGCACTTCGTAGGGAAAGAGTGTTTAGGGACAGACAACATCCCTCAGCCTTTCCCGAGACGTATTCTCCATGGAAGGAATAGCTTAGCTTCTTCGACCGACCGCGGATGGTGTGTTTTCTGTTGGGGTTACATCTTCCAAAAAAGAAGGAAAACCAATTTCTATCACATTCACCTTTTAAATGTAAATGCACATGTCGTATGTAAACATTCAAGCATTCACTTTATTTCAAATACAACCATAAACACGGTAACATTGCGTAAGAAAGTTAAACGGATTGGAATTAACTCATTTGCTTCTTTATCTTATGCATTCATGCTTTCTGGCTTTAGGAGCAGCCACAGTATCATTATTACTACGACACAATAATATATGTTTAAACTCATCGTATCTCCAAACTTTAATCTCTTGCTCCTCCGCAGAGAAATAAAAGGATCTGCTCTCTCCGTGTTCGTCGTGATTGGTTCTTCGGTGCCTGCATCAATCTTTAATGTTCACGCGACTGGGAACTGATCGTAGCTTAAAGATTGAAGCCTGACTTGATAAAGAAAGTTGATGAGCTGCTTTTTGGAACCAACTGTTCCAGATTCAAGAGGTTTGGTCTTGTCGAAACCGTTCCAGTAACACGGAGTTCGTTCAGCCACATTCATGGCACAGGCCTCAGGTTGTTTGTTTGTTTCATGCCTCAGCATCATGAGTAAGGGGCAATGTTAAACGTATTAATGTGTCCATTCTCCTTTTTTCATATGAAGCCTCTGGGTTTATTTCTAGTGTTTGTCTGTGAGGTGCTTTAGGTCGATTGTGTGTTTGTAAGGATTGCTTTGACGCATACACTTTCTCACTCATGTCTCCAGAGGGAGAGTTTATCTGGCAGACAGTGGATCTCTACCGGACACGCTCTAGCAAAGATAAACTAAATCACCCTCGTAGTTGTCATGAAACGCTCACAAATGAAGCGTTCCCAGCCAGTGGACACTCTTCTGAAAAACTGAAACCACTTCTAAAAAGCAAACATGAGCACAGGGGAACGCCTGGATCAGAAATCCCAGGGAAATTCAACACAAGAGAAATAAAGTTTATATGATTGAGTGCGAGAATTCTTTAAACAGAATTAGGCATGTGCATTTTATTGATTCCAGTACCACAAATGATTCGTAATTAGAACTGTTATTTTCCCTTCACCTTCTGTGAGAGCACCTCCTCGAGGGTGATGAGAGCCGTGTTTGTGTTGCTGGAATCAACCTGCAGCGAAGTCACGCGATCCCCCAAGTTCTCCAGCTGCTGCTCTCGGTCCCTCAGCTGCTGCTGCAGGTTCTCCCACTGAGAGAGAAAACTTTTAAATCAAACAAACATTTGATTTTACCTTTCCACCGCTTTAATAGACGATACTAAGATAACTAACTTTGCTCAAGTTTATCTTCGTGGGGCTCAGGATGGTTCAATTTTTCCCTAAAAAACTAGGGGGCACAATGTGATTGACAGCTACACAGAACAGAGCTGACTTACGCTGCCAACGATCAAATTCAGAATGTTGCTATTGTTCATATTCTTCTCATAAAATTACGAAATAAGTCGTATATAAGAGACTGCGTGTGAGGCAAGGTCTGAAACCACGACACTTCGACCCTTAACAGGAAGTCGCATGTGTGATATCTTTATTTACAGTCTATAGTCCAGATGCAGATTTAAACTACCGTATTTCGCCGTATAAGACGCACTGGCATATATGACGCACCCAATTTTAAATGAGGAATACCTAGAAAAAAAAGATTTTGAACCAAATACTGTAGTAAAATATTTTATATCAACTGTGTAAGTTAACAGCAGTTTAAGAACAATTATTTGCCAAACATGAAAAGTCAGTAAACAGTAAAAATAACAATAAAGACTGTAATGTTTTTATTCGAACCCCAATAATTCCTCTTCATCAGGACAGATCCACGCAGTCATTGTCATCACTTTCTTCCTCACTGGTGTCAAATTAGATGTTGTGTTCTATTCCATCCAAGGCATTACTAATGCCACACTTCTTAAATGATTTTATAACAATGTCCTCCTTCACGGAGTCCTACGCGCTATGGTAGGATGACGAGCAGAGATGGGCAGAGATGACTCAGCGCGCACCGCTGGGTGATGGGAATTTTCCTATATAATACTACCATCTAGTGGTCATTTAGAGAAATGTGATTTGAGAAACTTTTAAGAGCACACGTCATACTTCAGTCCCACCCCTTGAGGAGGCTTTTAAGTTGAAATGAGAACGGAGGATGGGTCTCTTCTTCTTCCTGCGCTTGAGAGGCTCGAGGTTCTTCTTCCAATGTGGATAACACGTGTGTAGGAAATGCATTGAGACGGCTAAATCTTTACAATAAATAGCCGCATTTGCTGTGTTCTCTCTCAAACGGTCTACAGTGTTTATTATCAATTGAGAAGGTGTATTTTTACCTTTTTATTTCTTCAGAACAGTTGAGTAGTGTTGGGTCCGAGTCCACCTTTGTCGAGTCCGAGTCAAGACCAAGTCCTTAACCAGTCGAGTCCGAGTCCGAGTCCGAGTCCAAAAGGGGCCGAGTTGGACTCAAGTCCGAGTACTTAACATCCGAGTCCGAGTCGAGTCCGACCGAGTCCAGAAAGTAATTGAATAGAAAATAATAATAATAATAAATAAATAAAATAAAAATTAGAATTAACAACTGTTAAACTAATATTTTATTTATTTTTACAAAGGGCATTATTGAAACAATGCAATGTAATTGTTTGTCATCGGGAACATCGAATAGCTTCCTATTATAAAAATGTGTTCAAAGAAAATAGGAGTATATATGTAGAACTTTTATTATACTACTAGTGTATGAACATACAAATTAGTCTGTTTATATTGTATGACACTGTGTTGTAACCACCAGTTCAAGCTTCTCCCCCATTTTTATGCTGGGATATAGTTAGCAACTAACCATAACAACAAGTTTAATCAGTCTATAAATTACAACAAACTTTCTTAACAGATCATATCTTGTAACAGTCTGTAATGAACACTGAAAATGCAATGTACTGTAGAACAGTGGTTCTCAATTCCAGTCCTGCAGGCCCCCTGCTCTGCACATTTTGCATGTCTCCCTTACTTAACACACCTGATTGAGATCATCAGCTCGTTAGGAAAGAGATCTGTGAATTGAACTAATGAGCTGATGATCTAAATCAGGTGTGTTAAGTAAGGGAGACATGCAAAATGTGCAGAGCAGGAGGCCTGCAGGACTGGAATTGAGAACCACTGCTGTAGAACACAGTCAAGCACTAAACCAGGGTCATATTGCTTTTCAGAAACACAAGCGCTGTGACCATTTTATGAGATAAGCGTGCACGATGTGGTCTCATGATGAGGCCACCTTTGCTAAAGACACGCTCGACTGGTGCAGAGGATGCTGGTATTGACAGCACTTTTACTGCCAGAGAGTGGAGCTCTGGGAATCTCTCTCTGTTTGCAGACCAAAACTCAAGACAAGTATTTGTGTCTGCCTCTTGAATGGCATCAAAGTACTTGTGTATTTGAGATGAAATGCATGTATCCTTAGCTGTGTGGCTCAGGTGCTTGTGGGCACGATAGCGAGCTAGAAGTCGTGGGCATTTGCCAGGAGGAGAATTGGTGGCTGCATCAGCATCACTGTTGACTCCAGAATTCAGAATGTCTCCATCTGCTGCAGCCTCAACCTCTGTAGTCAAAGTATCTGAAAAATGTGAAACATGCACAAATCATACATACATTAAACTGTATTATTTGTATATAGGAACCTAATAACCATTTTGTATGCTAATTTTATGCTTGCAATATACAGAGTATTCAGTAGACAAATAAGAAGTTTGTTTCTGAATAAAATGCAGACAAATCATTTTCAGATTAAAACAAATAAAAAGCTATACCTATAAGTGATCTTTTCAGATCATCTCCTAATTTCTTCACAGAAACTGGATCCTCATGGTTGGTTACATCTAGATCAACCCAGTTAAGGCCAAACTGAGGATCAAGCATTGTAGCCAAGAAATAGACATTTTGGTTGAACTGGTCCTCTTTCCCATTTTGCTCAACCATTTTGGTTCTCACAAAGATCCCGGAGAATCTCTTTAAAAGGGATTGACGAAGTGCTGTGGCTAATGGCCGGCAGTGACTTCTTGACTCTACTAATTGAAGCAGATGAGTGTTTAAATCCAGTACAGTAGGGACCACCATACTAATAGTGACCATTTTTTCACCCTCTGTAAGGTCTGTTGCTTCTGCAAATGGAGAAAGAACAAAACCTAAATCCTTCAGTTGATTCCATTCACGAACTGAAAAAAGAACATTCTGAAAGTCTGAACTGCAAATTTGTGTGAGAGCCCTATGGTCAAGTGCTGTAAGGGCCTGTAGCTGCTTGAATGTACTGTTCCAGCGTGTTGATGTAGCTGCAGGAATTGATCGGTCCGACCCAAATGCAGCCTCAAATCGCTCTTTAAACTGAGTACTAGTGTGGAGTAATGAGGTGAATTTTGACATTTTGGCAAGTGATGAAGAAAAGGACTTGGCTTCTTTCATACCATCATGCACAACCAATTGCAGAGAATGTGCAAAACATGCCAACCTTTGTCTTGTTCTCACCAGTACAGTCTCCTCTTCCCAGGACACATCCTCCCAAAGACTCTCATCATCCAAGTTTCCATCTTCTGCATCACTGCCATCAGTGTGCTGCTCCTCCTGTGGTAGCTTGACTTTGAATGCACACTTCATATTTGCTGCATTATCAGTAATAATGTAACTGACTTTACTTGCTATGTTATATTCATCAATGATCTCGTCGAAAGCCATGGCTATGTTGTCTCCACTGTGTCTGCCACAAAACCTCCTACAGTCTAACAGAAACGACTCCAGTTGATTTTCTGTTTGGTTTATTCCATGGGCTGTAACCCCAAAGAAGGAACGCATGGTTCGATCAGACCATATGTCTGCTGTTATGGACACAGATGATTGGGTCTCAAACTTTCTTTTGATTGAATCCTTAACATGCTCAACCAGCAAAGGAATGTGTTTTTCAGTGATTGTTTTCCTTGCAATTGGAGTGTATTTGTTGTCCATGACTTTCAAGAAATGTCTGAAATGCTCATTTTCTACAATTGACAGGGGTAAAGTGCAGCCAATCAGTAAATCCTTAATGATAGCATTGTGGATTTCTTGTTGTCTTGGTGAATTTGCATCATAAAGCTGAACTGCTTGTTGTGCCTGTCCTGGCCTTATGAATCCTGTGATGCTGGGCTGTGTAGCATCTGCTGGTTGCTGAAGTCTTTTGTACTCCTTTATTCTGTAACAAAATAAATGAACATTTTAGCAACTCTTACCAATTCAAAAAACATACTGAAATGGATAGTTCACCCAGAAATTACAATCAAGTTGTTCTAAACCGGTAATAAATTAGTTCTTCAGATGACCATAAAGGAATATTTTTGGTACCAAACAATTACTGGTCCTCATTTACTGCTAAAGAGTAGAAACAAATTCTATGGATGTCAGTGAGGACCAGAAATTGTTTGATTGCCCATATTCTTAAAAAAATATTTTGTGTTCAGCACAAGAAAGAAATTAATACAGGTTCTACAACATGATTGTGAGTAGGACTTAACTGATGACAGCATTTACATTTTTTGGGGTGAACTATCCCTTTAAATACATAGTTCTTTTAATTCAGAGCACAATTATTAAATTAGAATATAATTCGATCGTTCTGTTTTACACATAGTCTTGCTACTGTTGCTAGTACTTACGTGTGTTTTAAATGAGTGAAACAAAATATGCATTATGTAGTTGAAAATAGACCATAGACGTAAAACAAGCGCTGAGCGCGTCCTTCTTTGGCTACGTGCCACAGCGCAAAAGTTTGAATCTGGAAGTTATTTCACTATACATGTTAAAATCCCATATGTGGGACTGTACTACCAGGGCAAGAATAATAACTATGGGATCATAAAAGTTGCGCGGATATATTGACGCACACAGATACAAACAATAACACAAATCTACACTACGTATGAACATCGTCACTATGATATGAAGATAATATTTAAGAAAATAAGCTCTTACCTTTCTTTATGTTTCCTTTCAACGTGTCGGTAGAAATTTGAAGTCGTTCCAGACACGTCGGTAAGTGTTGATTTGCAAAATTTGCAGTCTGCTGAGTGCTTCTTTTTACTGGATGTCTTGCAAATAAATTCTCTATGATTTTCGAAAGCAAAACAAATAATTGCTGACTTTGAAGACATTGTCCTAGCCACACACTGCGATCCAGCTTGTGATATGTATTTCTGTCTAACGTTACATTATACTGCTGCCTGCCGGCGAGGTGCCGAAAATAGATGCTCGCAGCCAGACGTTCAATAATTTTCGTATCTTAATTTAATGCTGTAATTTATTTATTTTATAATTGTATTATTTGTGTGTTACACATGACGTGGACTCGACTGGACTCGGGAAATTCTCCGAGTCCAAAATGTCAAAATCCGAGTCAAGTCCGAGTAAAAATTCACCCGAGTGCGTGACAAGTCCAAGTTCAATCAAAATTGGACTCGAGTCCGGACTCGAGTCCGAGTCCAAGTTCGAGTACCCCAACTCTACAGTTGAGTACTGTTTTTCTTTTTAAACAAAAACTTATGTTACGTTATAAGAATAGAACCAATTAAAAGAAATTGAATTGATTATAAAAATATTTGTGTATAAGATGTTAAGACTTTTATTGAGAACAAACCCCAGAGGAGTCTTCTGACCAAGTTTTGAGTAATTGTAACACTCAAAACTTAGGAAACCTAAGCTGAAAATAATAAATAATAAGGTTAAAGGTGTTGGAGTTAAAGAGCTACACCATAAAACAATATTTAAACCCCATACGACCACCATTTCTCACAGGTCTAGTCCACTGAAATGATCTGGTGAATCTTTAAACATTTCACCCTTGTTTCCCCCCATTACAAAATATACACTTCAGATGATTGAGTTATTAATCTAAATTAGCCTGTTACCGACCGATGAACCCCTGTGGTAGAAACGAGCCACTGCAGGGCGGATGGCTTCAGGAGGGAGAAGTGTAAAATGGTGGTGACCCCAAGCATTAAATCTGAGAAAACAATGAACACTTTTCACATGATCTGTACTTGAATAAAACCTTCTTCTGCAGGATGCCAATCTTCTTCTCCTTGACCTCCAACATGTCCTTCAGGTCACAGATTTCACTGCTTAGTGTGGCCTTCTCCTCAATCAGATCCTGGATCTGCTGGCTCTTCTTCAACAGGAATGACTCTCTCTCCTCCAGACGCACTCGTAGAGACTCCACCTGACACACAGCATTGACACACACGTAGCTTTCACTGACAGTCGGTTTATCAGTGATCTGTCGGTTTCCATGCGCTCCGTGATGTCATTATATTGAATTCCAATGGCATGGCGATGCTTTGAATTTGAACCACCCTGTGTTACCAACTCCTCAGTAAAAAAAGGTTCTAGATGACGTCTAATTTGCATAAATATCACGTGACGTGCGTGCAATACATTCCCCGCCCCCAATGTTTTTTTAATCCAATGGCAACAGAAAAAGTCTTGCATGCGCCGTGTTTCATTCCATTATTAAATGAACAAACAAAATGTAATGCTAAATAAAATGAAATAAAAATAAAAACAATGAGAACGAGATGTGTTATTTTTGTCACTCAGTTTAGCATAAAGATCATTCTTGCAATACTTGAATCATCCCCAATAAAATGGTTTAACCGAGGCTTGAACTCGGGGAATGATTCCCTCTCCTTTCTGAACCGCTGTGTGTAAAGCTTGGACATAATGTTTATTTTAAGTTAATTTTGAGGTTTATTTTTGACAGCAAGGATTTAAACTGCTGTCCTCCTGCTGACATACGCCAATCAGGAATTCTCTTCAGCCAATAAGGAAGTTACGCTTGCGCATGTTAAATTCATTTGATGTTTGGACACTATAAAGAGAGACAGACAGGCACAGCACTGGAGCGGTTCCTCTGTCCGAAGAGTCGCTTGATTTGTCACTAGTAACGCTAGTTGCTGATCGGTCTGAAAAGTGGCTAAGATGGCAACACTGCTCTGAAGATTCTTTATACGTTTCACTCGAATACTTCAATGAAGATTTCTTTATTATTCTTTTGCTGTCCATGCACTGTGAGCACAGCTACATTTATACATTTGAAGTTTTGTTTGTAGATGTGTTTTGTTTATTCATTGGGTTGTTTGTTTAGCTTTTGGTGATAATAAACCACTGGTGCACTGCAAGTCTCCTCTTTCCCTCAGTTCCCACACTACAGCATTGACAAGTCATGGTTCCCCGAACTCTTGTCACTCGTGTCCCTTTTTGGCCAATCCAGCTTCAGGCGCCCGCACCTCTGGTCCCTACACGTGTGGCATATCCACCCGTGGTAAACCCAGAGCCTCTACCACCCTCCATGGTGAGGACTCTGGACCACGCGTTAGCGCCTTCTATGAGAGCTTGCTACGCTTAGGAAATGGGGTCAGTGGGTCGAATGGTGTTCTTGCCACCGGGAAGACCCTAGGACATGCCCCATCAGAGATGTATCGACCTTTCTATAGGAGGGGTTCAATCGGGGGCTGTCCCCTTCGTCCCCCAAGGTCTACGCCACCGCAATTTCTGTTGTTATACCACTGTATAAGAAACTGTATTGTCCATGCGACCGACAGCCAAAAAAATGTTTTTTGTTTTTTTTTTTTTTATGGTAAATGTGCTGCAGCTTTCTGCACGAGCTTCAACCTCGCTCGGGAGTTCGGGAGTCCACATTATAATATTTGTGAAAAGCAGGTTTCTAACCCTGCAGCAGAGGTAGATGGTTTCAGAAACAATAATAAGTGCTGCTCACGTATCGCAGTTGTTCATTTTCATTACTTTTACGTATATATTCATGCATTTGGCAGAAGCTTTTGTTTGTTCTTGCTTTCCTTGGGGTTTGAACCCAGGACCTTTGCATTGCTAGTGCAATGCTCCTCTGACTGAGCAACAAGAAAGAAACTACATTGCCGAATAGTCATTACGCAGACACTAAAAACCATTAGTCCTAGAGTTGACCCCTGAGGAACCCCACACATTCTTTCTAGCTGTATATACCTCAAGAGAAGAGGAAAACCACAAAAGCTCAATAATGTTCAGATGCAGCGACTGTCCACTACTTGTAGCTTATGTTTAGTCAGCCACTGTTTAGTCTGTCGACAAACACAACTCCCTATTTACTCCTACTGAGAACAATGTGATGTGCAGGACGGTGGGGGGTGTGGCCAGCTGCAGAATGAGGTTTTTACAATTTTCAAACTTCAATAAAGACTCAAGTCATATTGTGAGAAATGAGCATCTGATGCTCTCTGAAGCATCCGCTTTGTTGTATTCGCCCAGTGGTGAGTCCTCGAATCGCACGTCATTCCCTTCCTTAACTTAAGTCTTGCCGGTATCAGTGCATCCTGAAGGAATGAATTAGTTTTAATGGAACAAATAAACTGCTGCTGTTCTTTCTCTTTCTAGCAGAGCATTGTGTTTGAGGTTGTCAATAATGCAGAGAGATGTGAGATCTGAGGATTGAGTTTCACGAACACGGATCTGCTGCACGACAACACTCCTCAGAGATGACCTAGAAAACACATTAGAAGCCTAGAAAATAAAAGTGAAGAAACGGTTATAAAAGAGTTTTCCACGGCTTTCAGAAATAATGTTGGGATCGTGAAGTAGAGATCGAAACATTCGCTCCGCTGAGAAACATGATGAATGGAGTGTCTAAATACTACATGTGCGTACCTCCGTCTGCAGCACACCCACGCCGTGCTCTTTGGTGGCAAGCGTATCTTTCAGGACCTGTACGTGCCGTTTATTATCTGCATTCTGATTGGTCAGTGAGTCCAGCTGTGTCTGCAAAGCCATGAGCTCAGATTCTTTCTTCAACAGCTCCTGCTTCAACAGTTCGATCTGTCGCACAGAGGAACACAGCAAGAGAACCTCACTCCATCCATCCACCCTTCATCCATTTAGACGAATCTAACCAGTAAATGTTTTTCATCCATCCATGTCTCTTTTTCTCCTCACCTTGCTTTTCATGAATTTGGAGTGGTTTTTGTAGACATCCATCTGTCTGAACTCTTCTCCTCCTCTCTCTGTCTGGATCAACCCGTTGCTCTTCATGGTCTGAATCTCGTCTTCCAGATCCCGGATGTTTCTCTCCAGCGCTGAGATTTTTGTATCCTGTGAAAGGGTTTTTTTCTTTTAAACATGAAGGTGACCGAATGTATCCTCACCCAAATGAGGGCCTTTTTTAATAGAGGTCTGCTTACTTTATGATTTTAAAGCACGGTAACTTAGTGAACATTTTACAGAAGTATAACTCTGGAATGCCGTGTCTGCACTGTTGCTATTTCCACAGTATATTTGGTACATTAGAAGCTTTTTCACAGATGTGCTGCAACCGTTGTGAAAGGACGTGCCACTGTCCCGAAGCAGAAACCAAAACTGCGACCGGTCGCTGCGTCCACATCGCATTATTTCTTGCTTTGATTTCATTTCACTCAGTGTGCCACTACACACAGAACTGTAGGATTTGTTCTATGGGCAGTAAAATCACAAGCAAGAGCTGGGGTTGTAAGAGTTGCTAGCTTTGAAACAATAGAAGAGATAATACTAAAGCATTAGTTTGCAAATTCAAATTTTTATTACAAAAGCATTAATAAATGCATTAAACTTTACATCGGTAATATTAATTTTAATTATAGTAGTAGCTCCAATAATAATTCACTTTGTTTTTCCACGTGATCAGTAAATGTCAATTTTATTATGTTTAGAAGGTTCACGTAATCTCAACTAAAATTTATTGATGTACCGCTGATGTAAAACATTTATTGATGTACCACTAAAATGAAAAGGAATTTATTTTCAGATTTCAGAAGAGGCAGACTGCTGAACAATATATTACAATAGTGCTAATAGTTGATGTGGAGGTTGGGGCACATTCAAGGAAATGGAAACTTTTATAGTTTCTCATGAGAGTCAAATGTTCCATAAAATTGTCAATTGTTTTTAAAAATACAAATACTAATAATATAATATTAATATTTATATATATTAATATTTAAATGAGTGCTATTTAAACATAAGCACATTATAATTATTCGAGTCGTGTGTGCGTGTGTGTGTGTGTGTGCGCGTGCTTGCATGTGCGTGAGATGTACCTTCCATATGAAATCAGGCTCATAACACAGCGCTGGAGTCGCTCTCTGCAACAAACCATAACACAGATAGATTCACAGAAAATTAAATCTAGTTATATTCATGCATCGTCACAGTAACAATAGGAACTATAATAGTTATAATACTTGTTTCTTACGGACCGGCTAGACTAGAATATTGTGTCCTTGTGCATAACACACTTGCGTTGAGGATTAAAGTACAGTTCAATAGAGCAATTTATCTTTAAATGAAGGAAGCATAAGAAAACAGTCACGACTCTTGTCATCTCTCAGCAAAGCTTGTAAAATTAGCTTTGGCCGGAACAAGGCTAACCCACTCATTTGCAGCAAGTCACCCAAGTCTAGACGTCACAGTCAACATTTCGGTGAGTGTGAGCTACCGGCTACTAACAATAGAGTTTATAAGTGGCAACGTGAAAAAGAATGAAGCCGGAACCACAAACGATCTAAGTGTGAGAAGAGGTAAAGTGATTAGACACACAGCAGGAAATTCCTGTGCTGTGATAAAGATGCAGAATTCTTCTTTTCTTATTGTTGCCATTATTTTATTCACTATAAAATCTACTAGTTCACCACAAAAAACTGCCAGGTGAGCAAGATGAATATAGCTTTCTCAGTATAACTCAATTTATACTAAATTAATTAATATATTGACATAGTAATTAAGCTATATACATATAAAAACATGAATAAAGTATTCATTTCGCCCAGCAATGGACTGGCGACCTGTCCAAGGTGTACACCCGCCTCTCGCCCAATGTGTGCTGCCAGACCCCCGTGACCCCAAAAAGGGAAAAAACGGGTTGAAAAAAATCATTTATTTGTAATTTATTGTTTATATTCTTTCACCCACAAACTTATGGGTGGTGTTTTTAGCTGCTTCCTTTCACCACACAAATAACATGAAAATAAACAACCAAATCTCCAAAAATCAAACCATTATTTACAGTTATTTATTTATGTAGATTATGAAAATATGTGAAGCTAACGGGACTTAAACAAAATAAATATCCAGAACACTAGCAGCAGCTCACCGATAACAGAGCTCTGCTGTCTGTGTATCGGGAACAGCCAATCACACGTTAGCTTGTCTCCGAGCAACCAATGGATGATCGACCGAGGGAAAGAAACTCGGTGCAGCCCTCTCATCTTTGCCATCTCCACTCTCCAGTGCTGTCCACACCACACGTGATTTAAGCAGCACAAACCTGAGGGAACTTTTGAAAAAGTGCATCCAGGCATGAGCTACCGGTGTGTTCTCAGCACTGGAGAAGCACGAAAGCATTCCCTTTGACAACAGCGTTCTTCTTGTCCTTATCTCGGACAAAACCTAAATAATGCTCATGCGCAAAAAGTTCACGCGTTTATTCAACAAACCATGAACAGGAAACAGAAATTACTTATTTTTTATTTGTTAATATCTTGCGGGTGAAAAGTTTGTTGTAATGCAGGCGTGTATCTAAAATATTACTGAAAATCTTGCCTTACAGGAAACATGTTACTGTAATACATTACTTCTGTAACTCTGACACTGAAAACGTTTAGCTTCTTTATTGGTGTATCATGGCTTTACCAGAGTTGACATCATATCAACTGCTAGGATTGAAACATCCCTTTAAAATCAGATTTATGTCTCTATAAATCATTCTAAATATTGTAAGAAACTGTTCTCCAACATTTCTAGAGTTTTAAAAAGAAATTCATGTTCTTAAATCCAAAAACTAAATGTAACCTTCATCTTCAATCAGATCCAGCACCAATCTAATGTTATTATGTAGAGATCTTCCTTTGAGGAAGCCTGACTGAGATTCATTGATTCATGCCCAATTTTAAGCTGTTGACATCAATATGAGGGAAAATCTTTTAATCATTAGTGAGTAAAGAAATAGGTTGATAGTTATCGACATGCCTCAAATCTTTGTCGTTTTGCTATCTGTGTAAAGAAACTTTGGTTTATAGTCGAGCCGATCGATTTGTCCTCGATGGATTCTGTCAAAGCTTTGAACAATCTTATGTCTTTCCAAAAGAGCTCAGCTGTTTGGCCATCAGGGAACTGGCAAATCAAGATCTACAATGCACACGTTAGCACCACAGTGTTCTTTCCACTCATTAGCAATACAGTGCTATCCCGAGATACTCCGTATCCGTTCCAGGGTGGCGTTCGTATCTCGAAGCAAGTTTTACATGTAAAACGTCTAGGTTACCTTACGTAACCCCGTTCCCTAAAGGAGGGAACACAGACGAATGTCGAGTTCTTCGACTATGGGGACTTACCGAACCTGCGAGGTGGTACCGAGCTTTAACGGGCAAATTAATTGATTTGCGAGTGTAGATGATTAGCAATCAGCCGCTCTATAAGAGGAGCGCTTGCCTCTACACTCATTCTGCTTCTTCCGAGGAGCCGAACCTACTTACCTCTCGGCGCCTCAGATTCAGCGACTTGAGCGGCAGCATGGCATGGGAACGTTGCGTTCCTCCTTTACAGTCGAGAATGCAGACGAATGTCGAGTTCTTCGACTATGGGGAACTTCTGACCATAACGCCATGCCTCAAGTCCATCCGGTCAGTCTGACTCTAAGCTGTTAAGGTTAGGTATAGCCAGGTGTAAGACTGGGAGTCTCCTTCTGCCCCATAGCCCGGAATAAATTTATTGCGGGGTAGTCGCAGGTGCTGTTGAGCAGGGCGACCAGAAGGAGGCGCCTCTGATGTGGAACAGAGGCGCACGGAGATCGCATTAAGACCTGAAGAGGGCAACCAGCGAGTTCATGTCTCTCCGGCCAAGACAGGCGGGGGAAGACGAAAGCATTGTTCTGCACCCAATAGGAGAGAAGAACGGAAACGGGATAATACAACTCAACCTGAAAAAGGGGGTATGTATAGAATACACAGACTGGGCCACCCAGAGAGGGGGAGCCCAAAGTCCGGACCCGAGTTCTGTAGGGGTCAGGCACAAAGGCAAAACCTTCACTACCAGAACCTAGCAAAACTGACTGCTCCGCCCAGTCAGATGCCGTGTGGGGGGAGGATAGAGTTCACCGAACAACTGTTAGGGAGTCATGAATAAAAATGGTATGCAGGCGCAGCACATCCAAATCCGGGGCTAAAGCCCACGAGGCGGCGATGCCGCGGGTGGAATGCGCCCTATGCTTTGCTAGAGGGCAGGGTACATCACTCGCCTGGTGAACCAGCTGGATAGCCTCCACCACCCAACCTGCTAACCGCTGCTTGGACACAGTGTACCCCTTACGCTGGCCCACAAAACAGATGAAGAGCTGCTGAGAGTTGGGAAACTCCCAGTAGGTGCCGCCAACCCGAAGGTCGGCAGAGAGGTGCGTGTGGTGCCCCCCCCCTCCAGAGGGAGTCGTGTCGATGTTTGCTTTCGAAAAACCTCTGAGGATGACTGTGCGCGTGGATGACTTAGGATGACTTAGACCGTGGTGGGGGGCACTCTCTCTGGCTTCTAACAGGCGAAGAGGGTGTCGCACCGAGCATCTCAGAACCATCAGCTCACCCAGACCCTCCGCCTGCTGCCTGATCGTGGAGACCTTCGACGCAAAGTCGTCCACGGCGACACCAAAGAGGCCATCAGGTGTCACAGGCGCGTCGTGGAACCTGTTACGGTCTTCGGTTAGCATCGACGCCTGCTCCAACCATAGATGACGTTCCTGGACCACTAGGGTGGACATCGTGCGACCAATGCACAGGGCTGCAGACTTCGTGGCCTGAAGGGCGAGGTCCGTAGCAGAGCGCAAGTCTTGTAAAGACTCGGGGTCGCCACCACTCTGGTGCATGTCACGATGGACCTTGGCCTGATAGACCTGGAAGGTCGCCATGGCATGCAGTGACGAGAACTTCCAGGCTTTGGAGGGAATACCAATCATCCAACCGTGACGGCGCCGATTCAGAAGGTGGGGGTACCTCTAAACCGATCGCGGCCTTGGAGAGCATCGCCTAGACTTCTGGTCCCTCCTCCGCTGCAACCCTGGAGGGCGGCAGAAGGAGTCGGAGTACGCGGAAGAAGGCGCCCCTTCCGATGCTGCGATGGACAGCAGATCATCCATAGGGTCATACTGGGACATCGGTAAAGCCGGAGCAACACCGAGCCCAGCAGACCGGACGGATCGCACATCCGGCGCGCACGGTTTCCTGACGTCATCACCGCTTCCGAAGTTCTGGTGCCCGCTTCCTCGAAAAAGGACCTCCTGTACCTTAGCGTGCGGTTAGGAAGAGCATTGCAATGCACGCACTCTCACCTCACTAGAGCAGCGCAGGCGTGTTTGAAGCCCAAGATGAACCCACTGCAGCCAGGAGAAACATAGATTTTACCCATCGTCATGAAAAAAGGACGAATACGGGTAAAAGTAAAGAGACTGACAGGCTCGAGCTGGAATCAGAAGGTGCAGCGGTTTGGTGGTCAGCTATCTGGGCTAGCACAGAACAACACCGTTCGCAGAGGTAAGCAGCCTTAAGATATTTCAGCTTGTAAGAAAAGCGTCGAAATTCAGATGATGGCACCACCATTCGCTCCGAGGAAGAAAGCAGAATGAGTGTAGAAGCAAGCGCTCCTCTTATAGAGCGGCTGATTGCTAATCTTCTACAATCGCAAATCAATTAATTTGCCTGTTAAAGCTCGGTACCACCTCCCAGGTTCGGTAAGTCCCCGTTGTCGAAGAACTCGACATTCGTCTGCGTTCTCGACTGTGAGGGAACTCCTAATTCGTGCAACGGCTCTCGGAAACAGTATAAGTAGTTGGAAAAAATGGAAAACCAGAGAAAAGTCAAGTAACGTTTCTTCAATCCTTACATCTGCACATTGTTAATCTAATAAATGATAAGAAAACACATGCAAAATACGTAATATATACACAAATGTGAAACCTTACCTAGCGATGTGTCGGAGGAGGTGGAACGGATGGCAGAAAACATTACGGCACCACGTATGAAAGTTAACTTTCTCGAGATATTTCACAAATTACTGACACCAACACGGTTTCAAGCACAAGCGCAGACAGATGGAGAGACGCTTCTGAGAACGCGCCACAGGGTTTCTCTAAGTTGCGCTACAGAACAGCACTTTCACGTTATGAACGTTATTTCTTTTACGACACCTTGACTCTAACTTTTGTTATAGCACATTATTGGTAATCTATAAAAAATGTTTCGCTGTGTTGTTGAAGTGTTTTGAAGCACATCAGATCCTTTTTGCACTGGCAGAATGTCATGCAAGAACCTGGAAGCGATACGCGACGTCAGACAAACAAGCGAAAAATACAGCAGAACAGCTTGTAGTTGTTCAGATCTCAAATTCTTCTTTGCATCAAAGCAAAAAATGTCCCACGAGAACTTTCGTATCTCGAACATTTCGTAACTCAAAGCATTCGTATCTCGAGGTACCACTGTAGTAGGAATATGGTGGGCAATTTTCTCAAAGAAATTATTGCATTCTCATGTTGTCAAATTTGAGGAGTACAATTCCTCAAAATAAAACCTAAACACTTCATTACTGATTAATTCAGTTCGTTAATTAAATGAGTCTTCTTTTCTCAAGTTTGCAGAAATAGGATGAACTTTACTCTCCCTCCTCAATCTGTTTGTGAAAGTGAGATTAGGACCAAGTATGGAGTGACCCATAAAAGGAATTTGTGCTATGCATTTCATCCATCCAAGTGCACACACACACCCACACCCACTCAATCCATGCTCCTCTCTTATTTAACCTTTGCTGAAAAAGCATTCGACAGCTTGAGCTCGTTCTTCACCAGAACTAGAGTTGGAGCATTTCTCACCAGTTCTCAGGTTTTTACACTGGCTGCTGGTGAAGTTCAGATTTTCACGTTTATCTGCTCACCAAACCAAATAGATCAAACACTCCAAACAGTCAGAATCCTCTTTTAGTTACTATGCTGCCCGCAGACGAAACCAGTCTCCAGAAGAGATCAGGGGTGCTAACACTTTAGTCACATTTAAATTGTAAATGTGCTTTTACTGACTGAGCAGCAATTGTAGTCTTATCTTTCTATATTTTAATCAATATGTTTTCAGGTATTATCGAGAAACATTGTCAATTTGAGAACTCTGAATTAATTCTACACAATGTTTTAAAACAGCATTTTAATTTGAAGTCTGTCTGGACGCTGTGTTTGGTCTCTGTGCAGCACTTCGCATGCGCCTCGCCTCAAGGAGAAAGAGAGACGCATGTTTGCTCACCTTGACACTGATGACGGTGTTGAGCACTTTGGTCTGTGTGGCATCTATCACAGAGTTCCTGCGGTGTAACTCCTGAGGAGGAACTCTGTAAAAACAGGGATGAAGTCGGCTCGTCATCCTCACACTTCTCTCGTCGTATATCGAGCGGAAGATCAACTCCCAGAGTGCTCACTTTTTATCCTGCCTGTGAACTCTTCACTGAGGAATCATACACAGGTCTCTCTCATTTCCTCCATCTATATTTCATGCCCTTTTTAAATGTCTGTGGTTGCCTTCCTCCCCTACACTGTGTGATTGGTGCATCTCCGTGATCCAGGCAGTCGGTGAACTGTGTGTGGTTAATAATTCAAACACAAGGTGCTTGGCACACAGTAAACCTGAATGCTTTCCATCCAACACAAACACACGCACACACCATATTTTCATCTCCTGATTCAATAAAACTTTGTTGAAATAACTGTTCTGTTTACTTTCACAATAAATGTTAACTAGGACTTGTTTTACACCATTGTAGAGCCTTTGAACAGCATTTATGAAGCAAATAGTGTGAGATCTCATATTAATTATATACAAAATAAAAGCCTCCTGGAGCGAGCAGAAGGTCAATAACATCTTCACTGACTTGCTTCAGGGGCCGGTCAGCATTCAAGGACACACTACATTCAGGAATGGAGGGCTAGTTGTGTGGGTGGGGCTGCAGATCTTTGGCCCCTCCCTCCATCTAGATCGGAGAAGACTGCCCTCTTATTTTACATACATATTAGACACGTAGGGACAGGGTGGTGGTGCCTGGACGTCATCTGTCAACCAACAGTGATGCTTTAGGACACATCCACATGCACTATATTCCGACAGGTGATGGTCTGAGGGAGTCTGTGCACGTCGGGGGGCGGAGCTTAAGGGCTGCTGGTCATGGTGTGCATGAGGCCGGGGTATGGCTGAGGGGTGGTCCCACTTCACTTGGTGGGGTCTCCCTCCCTGTCCCTGGTCTATTAGCCGCCCTCCTCTTCTCTGAGGGTATGTGGTGGCACCCGGACAGGGTCATAGAAGGCTAGAAATGACACCTAGGACTTTCAGTTGTTTCTTGCTGCTTATGGGTTAGGTTTCCTGTCCCAGGAACTTCATACTACACTCACTTATTAATTTATCTGTGTGTTTCTGTTCAGATCAGGTCATTGTGTGACGAGTACGATTATATCTACTCCCCATCCGATATCTATCATCTGTATTATAAATGGCTAAGAGTTTGCATGTTCACCCCGTCCTTGCGTGGGGTTCCTCTGGGTACTCCTCCGGGTTCCCCTTCTCGAACCCTAAGGTCAGCCGACCTGTTGCTCCTGCAGGTACCGAGGTCCAGGAGGAAGCTCAGGGGGGACAGGGCTTTCTCTGTCTCTGCTCCTCAGCTGTGGAACAACTTCCCTCTGGCCATTAGAGCTGCCCCTTCACTGCACACTTTTAAAACCCAGCTCAAAACTCACTTTTATTCTTTGGCTTTTAAAACTGGCAGAACTTAGCTTCTTTTATGTGTTTTACGATTATGTGTTTTAAAACTGTATTAATTTGGTGAATGTTTTAACTATTTTTTTAATCTCTAGACATGTGCAGCACTTTGGTGTCAGCTGTCATTGTTTTAAAGTGCTTTATAAATAAAGTTGGTATGGTATCGTATGGTATGGTACTCCCCACAATCCCATGCGTCAGATACTATAAATTCCCCATAGGAGTGAATAAGTTTGCTCTGTAGCTATTAGGGAATTATTTATACCTGAAGGTATAATAATAGGAGATTCAAATGAGTCGAATCAATGTCTCGGACAGTAATACGGAATCATTTAAACACGATCAATTTGAAAACTCTCAAATGGAATTATCTAAATGCTTTCGATAATCTCCACCAACTCTACTGCAAGTACAGTAAAAATCATCTTAAGAGCACGGTAGCAAAAG
Organism: Danionella cerebrum; assembly: GCA_007224835.1. Taxonomy (NCBI): domain Eukaryota; kingdom Metazoa; phylum Chordata; class Actinopteri; order Cypriniformes; family Danionidae; genus Danionella; species Danionella cerebrum. Next base: position 47,097 of record SRMA01026868.1, on the reverse strand, counting down.
ATCTACAGAATAATGCAACAACTTGCAAACATTACGAGATACTTCTCTTTCATTATAAGAGTACATTTTAATTTTCAGGCATTAATTTCACCTTTGGATTTAATCATCAATGAGGCTTATTAGACTATAACCATTACAGTTCACTGAGCTGCAGAATCTAAACAAACAAGCTTGGGAGCGTTCTCCCTGGAGCAGGAGAACCTAGAGCAACCTTTCTACTCATGTTTCTCGTTGAGCTGCTTTTTTGCTGTGCTGTAGCTTAACTCTGCTGGTTTCAATTCTGGGACACGAGTCTTAGAGGGCTGTTCTGACCAGTCCTGTGTCTTTCTGAAATCCCTCCTTGAGGAAGTCCAATCCAACCAGACGCAGTTCCTGAGCATCCCTCCAGATTTGACTGATTTGTCACAGTTCAAACTAGTCTTGACTAGAAACAGGTCAAAACTCCTGGACGTCTTTGAAAAACTTCATATACTTTAGTGAATTCAATGTTTAGTTGTTGACCACGCATCAGGGGGGTATTCCAGAAAGCAGGTTATGTGACATACCTGGGTAGGTTTAAGGGTAAGTTCGTGGATAACCTCAACTTTCGGTTCCAAAAACGGAGGTAACTTTCTGGGTATGTATGTAACCATAGCAACTGACTCTCTGAAGATAACCTGCTCGGGAGCAGGTTATGTTTCAGTGTAACTTCGTTTCAGAAGGTTGGTGAGCATGGCGTGCCCTTTTGATGAGGATCCTGTGGACGTAGAAGCACAAATTATACGAGGTTTTTTTTTCGTCGGGAGAGGGTTATAAGACCACGTATTGATGTGTTTGCATACCCTAATGAATATTTGAAAGAGCGTTATCGTTTTTCAAAAGATTCGTTAGTTTATTTAACACGTCTTTTAAAACCGCATATCGCGAATGTGACAAACCGCGGTTCTGCGCTTAGCACAGAAAACATTCTGTGCATAGCACTTAGGTTTTTTGCGTCTGGACATTTTTTGTACAGTGTGGGCGATTCAGAGCATGTGAGAAAGGCAACTGTGTGTAGAGCCGTTCGTACAGTATGTCTGGCACTTAAACAGTTCTTACCCATGTTTGTACAGTTCCCTGGCCATAAACCTCTGCTTGTTATTAAAGACGAATTCCACAGAGTGGCAGGTTTGTCCTTTGTAGTAAAATCTATGACGCATATTTAATATTTAGTCATATTATGTATATCTATACATGTATTAATTATTTTCGTAGTGATATAACATATTCAAAAGGCTGTATAAGTCATACTTCATTATTTTGTATTATAATAAAACGGGAGCCAATACCAAATTTGTAATTTAATACACTCACGCATTTACTCTGTCCGTTATTTTTTGCCAAGCCAACTCTCTTGCTTTAGCTGATGCAGCTGTATTGCTTCTTTTTAATATTATTGGCTTAAACTCCTCATAAGCGTGCATTAAAACCTCCAACTCCGCCTCTGTGAAATACGCCGCTCTCTTTTTTTCGCTTTGACTTTCCATGGTGACTCGTGAAATCGGCGATCCATTGAAAATGTCTTTATATATGCACCGTGCACGCGCATTAACTCTGGGTAACCAGTGGGAGGTTGATTAAACTTACTCTTCTCAGGTGTTTTGGAACCGACATACTCATGGTATGCCTGTTTAGGGTAAATCAACCCAGAGGTTATGATTTATCATATGGTAAGTTAACCAAGCTTTCTGGAATACCCCCCAGGTGTTGAGCCAATGTTCCGTGGCAAAGAACTGCATGTTTTCCAAACATCTTCCGCTCTTTATGTAACCATTTCACCCCTGACTTTTACTCTGTAACATACTTTATTCTTCATTTAAAAACAAAACAGTCTTTTTTGTGTATAGTTCCGAAGTTTTGAGGATTGCGTTTTTTGTTGGAGTTGGAGGCACATTTTTTTAGGGGGCTTTACACCTCACTTGTTTAGCTTGATTAATTCCAACCAGAGTTTCTTTGCCTTTTAGTTCGGTCTGTTTGTGCAGGTGAGAAAGCAACAACCGAACTCTAGACGGCACCAAAACTAAAATAAGCGGACTGAAAAGCGCTCCGAGACCTGTTCGACAAGGTGGTCTCGGGCCGGTTTCAAACGAACTCTAGAGTCGTTCGTATGTGGTGCTTTTTGAAGAATACAGCCGCCGTACTGTATTAAAGGTCTGTGTTTGTCTGTTTCCATGGCAGAGTTTCTGATGGCAACTCATGGTGAAACTTAATCTGCGCATCTTTTGCTACGTGCATCAGAAGAGATTCACAAAATTTATAAAGTAAAAGATGCCCTGGGATGTCCAGGGTATACCCCCGCCTCTCATCCGGTGTGCACCGGCAGACCCCTGTGACCTCGAAAGGGTATAAAGTAAAAGATGCCAAAGGTGAAAAATCAAGCATCGAAGTGTTTCCAGTGTTTCAGAGGAAACACATATGAAGACGATTGTCACATGGCTTTGTTTTTAGCTGGTGTGGACCAGAGCAATCAGTGTGGTGGGGTGCAGAGGATTGCAACAATGTTGTTCCCCTTGGTCCAGAACAAATAAAATAAACTAGAAAGCTCCCTTAAACTTCCACTATGGTTTTTCTCATGTCTCTCTCTCTCTTCTTTTACTCTTTGTGTCAGTTTCTCCATCCCCCTCTCCTTCCGTTCCTTGTTTACACTAATCACTCTACTCTGGTGTTCCGTCTTTTCTCCTCATTACGTCCCTCATATGTTGTGGTTTATTTTAGGGGCTTTCTGGGTGAACAGGCTTTAGAAACAAGGAAGGAAACTGAAAAAGGGAAATTCTTATCACAAACAGGTGCTTCGATTTCCTGCTCCACTCAATGTCTATTTTTTTTTTAAGTTTCTATAGTCACATAATTTCATCAGCATGAGCAGAAATATCATATAATGATGTAGATTCCCACACTTAAGGGGAATTTAGATTATTCAATAAACCGAACCGCATGTTTTGGGGATTGTGGGGAGTACACTCATGCAAGCATGGGGAGAACAGGCAAACTCCTTCTAGGAGGTCACCATCGAGCCTCGAACTGACAACCTACTAACTGGAAGACCACCGTGCTGCCCACTGCACCACCTTTGTGCTTAAGCTTATAATATTTAATAATGATGCTTATAGGTACATGAGTATGATTGTCTTCTAATTATTCAGCCTCCTCCACAAAGAGTAAATGATTAGAATTAATGATTATACCTTGATAAACAAAAATTAATAATCCTTCACGAGCCACGACACCTTGATGCTGAAGTTCTTGCAAAAGGTGCACAACAGGATACTGAGAACAGAAGGTCACATGTCTCAGAAGGTCTTTTTTTATTGGTCACAAGAATATTGGAATTTTATTTTTAAACAAATAATGGATTTGGATATTTCACTTTGTGAACCAATATAACTCCACTTGTAAAATCATCTGTTATGGTCTTTATTTGACTTGAAAGAATTGAAATCACCCATTCGTTACAAACATGTACTGCCCCGCTGACCATACAGTGTGTAGCTTCTGTATCTTTACGTATTTCAGACAAAGCTTTCTGTTACTTTTTTGTCATAAGATCTGACATTATCAGAGACTATAGCCACACGCAAGTTATTCCAGAACAATGGCTGCATTCGTGGGTTCCTGGGCCAGGAGAGCACAGACTTTTTACAGAGACGCTTTCTCATCTGTAGGTACTTAAATTTAGGGAAAAGTGGATCGAGCCAAACATGAATGGCTACATCCAACTTCTCGTCCAGAAGCCTCTGCTGAACCATGAGAAAAGCTTGTCGAACAACTCCATTGGTCTGCGCACGCCCGCTGGGTCCATTTAGCACAAACACAGTCTTTCTGCTGTTGTAAACGGACTTATGAAGATTCTCAATGCAGGAGACCCCAGCTAACCAATCGCGTTCCTCTAGACAGAGGGAAAATTGCCACCTCCCCCTGTTCTCCAATCGCATTACCATCTCCTTGTAGATCCATTCACGGACTGCTTTGTTATCGGTATCGAACACCACAAAAGCATCAAACTGGTTTTCGTTCACGTTTCCCTGAGCTGCAGAGTGGCCTTTGTGTCCGGTCCACCAAATCTGGATGAGGTACCACAAGTCCCAACCATAAAGGTGTTTCAGAAGAGGAATAACAGTTGCTGCCACTACCAATAGAGAAGTGCAGAGATACGAAACCCCACCGTACATGTCTTGACATGAGCGAAGCTCCACAGAGAGCAAACTGACTCCCGCTAATGACTGAGGGAAACCGCAGTGAACCTGTGTGGTGAGGTAAGGGATGTACAGATCCGTTTCTCTGAGAAATTTGGCAAACTGTGAAATCACACAACTGCAGGTAAATGGATTTCCATGCAGAGCAAGTTTGCCAGAAGATCTGTTTTCGTACTGTTTTCCATGAAATGAGACGGGAAGCGCCTGAATATCAAGGATCTTCAGCTGATTGTTGTTGAGTCTGAGGTTTTTGAGGTTGACCGCACGACTAAGAAAAGCCTTTGGGATTACAACTAGCTGATTGTGACTTAAATCCAAATCCACGAAACGGAGATCGAAATTAGTATTGGGCAAGTACGAAAGTAAGTTTGAACTCAGATTCAGGTAGCAAAGCTGTTGGAGAACTGAAGCGTTCGCCCAAGGAAAGTGAGTCAACATGTTGAGGTCAACTCTGAGCGCTCGGAGACTCAACGGGAAGTTAACTAGAGCTTCTGGGGAAATGGTTTTAAGGCGATTTTCAGAAATATCCAAGTATGTCAGGTTTGTCAGACCCTGAAAGAAATGCAAGTACTGATTCCGCCACGAGTTCCACATGATGTCTAAACGATTTCCAGAGAAAATGAGATACTTGAGAGAAGTGCTATTGGGAATAGTGGACATTCGCATCCCAATGTGATTGTTTGCGAGACTGAGCACTTTAAGAGAGGCCATGTTTGCGAGAAAAGATAAGCTGTGTCCCATTCCTTTCATCACAAAGTGAAATTCATTATTGCTGAGGTCAAGAGCTGTCAATGTAGCACTTGTTTCCAGAAAGCACTTGTCTGAATACAAATCAATGCGGTTGTATGCCATGTTAAGGTAAGCCACGCTGCTGAGAGGTGAGAACTGCTCCCCATTCAGAGTTTGACTGATGTAGTTGTAAGACAGATCAAGACATACCACGTTCCCCATGCCTTGGAAGGTGCTTGCATTCAGCCATGGGATGTTGTTCTGAGAAAGGTCAAAATGCAAGCTTTTGGAGCATATTTGCTTTTTGAAATGCCACATTGAGAAATTCAAAGCTGCTTCGGGTTCTTGCATCGCTCTGTTTGGAGCAGAGTTTACGGGGTGGGATTCTTGGTGTTTTTGTCCTGTTTTGAAAGGAGATTTTTTGTAGTTATTGTGGCTTTCAATGTATTTTGGGAACTCTGGTCTGTGTTGTCTTCTCTGGTAGTTTGGGACGTCTTCCAAAGGCCCATGACACTTGCCAAGGATGTGGTTGAGGTCACTGTGTTTTACGAAGCGTTTGTACTGTGATTTGGCATCAGAAGGGATCGTTCCATGAAAGTTCCCAAGTGTTTGGTACCTTGTTTCTGCTTCAGCCGGCATTCCTGTGTGGGTGTGATGATTTTCAAGGGTTTGGTGCAGAGGTAAAGATTGGCAGGTTGAAAAGCATGGGTTAAATGCAAGCCTGTTTTGGGATATATCCAACTTCTTTAATGCGCTCAGACTTCTGAGAGCATCCAAGCTAACGTCACAGATGGAGTTCATGCGCAAGTCTAGTGACTCAAGTCTCGGAAGGTGGAGCAAAGGTGCAAGGCTACGCTCTGACAAAATCCTGAAGAACAATCCGCTCAGATACAAGTGCTTTAATGACCTCATGTTCTCTACCGACGGAGACAGAACTAGTTCAGGAAAGGTGACCTCTGGTTCATAGTTGTAAACAAGGCTGAGGGACACAATGGCTTTGAGCTCTTGAAAAAAGGTGCCATTGCGGATGGCGTAGGCTAAAAAGTTGCTGGACAGATCAAGCTCTTTGAGTTTGTGTAGTCTTGAAAAGAGATGACGAGGTAGTTTCCGGATAGAGTTTCCCTGAAGATTCAGACTTAAAAGGGAGTCATTTTGATCCAGAAATGCATCTTGATGTAGAGTCAGAGGTTGGTTGTTTCGACACGGGAAGCAGGGATCAGAAGCATGGTCACATCTTTGGCAATTCCAACCAAGGTTGAGATGTCGCAGATGTCTAAGTTTGGCAAATGACTCCTTTGTTATATTTTCAATTTTGTTCTGTCTCAAGTCTAGGCTTTCTAGTGAAACTGGGAGATTCGGTGGAACCGTAGTGACGTTGTTGTTACTCAGAGTAAGGTTTGAAAGCTCTGGGAGATCTTGGAACACAGCTGGGTCAATGATGTACGGCCGATAACATGGATTGGCGTAGAAGCAATTCTTGTTTAGCAAAAGCTGCTTTAGTTTCGGGGTACCAAGAGGCTTGCTGATGTTAAATATATTGTTTAATTCCAGTCCCAAGGTAACAAGCTGCTGTGGCAGTGGAGGAACATCTTTGAGGCTATTGCCAGCTAACCTAAGAGAAATGAGATTTCTGAGTCCAACGAAAGCATCTGGATCAATGTCCACTCTGCACGAAGGCCAACTGGTGTCTGTGGGATTATCAGATACACAGTTCCACTCCAAGCTGAGGTGTTTAAGATTTGGCAAATCCAAGAAGTCTTCAGCTTTAACATGGCTGATATGGTTTTCATTTAAGTTGAGGGATATAACAGCCAAAGATGCAAATTTGGGAATTTGAGCAAGTTTTCTGTGTTTGCAGTCCACCACGACGTGTCCATCCTTGGTTGAATGACTTCCACAGGGGTAAAACTGAGGATGCAAAGATGCAAAATGGTGAACGTGATTCAGTAGGAGAAACAGAGAGATGGTTGGTCGGAACGTGGCCTGGAAAAAAAACGCAAAAAATTTGTAAGAAAAACCTCGCCTGGCCACCGTAAGATATTTCAGATTTCCCAGTCAGCAAATTTGAACAGATTTTTCTAACGTCAATGATTCCATATGAATTTCACCTTCACTATCTACTTGTCGCGCTGAAATGAGGAAATAGTGAACCCACTAAGCCGCATCAGAATACAACTCAAACGCTAATGGCTGCCATTTCTGTCCCTGAGACTTTTTATGTATAAATAAGTAGAAAAATTCTTCATAAATACACTTTATTACTAGGCAAAGTGGACGACATGCTCTTCTTATTACAAATTTATGCTATAACAAATTGTAGTGTATTTACTAAGCATACACACACGTTAAAAGTAGTGAAGCTCCTTTAAGGGAGCGAATAGGGGGAGGGACTTAAATGGGGGACCCGGATTGAGGAAGTTGAGTGTGACTAGTTTGGGAAAATGTGCTGTAAGCGTGGTGTTCTTATGTTCTGATCTTAACCAAGTAAAGGAGTTCTATACATTCTGCCTCCTGTATTGCAAGTATTCTACACTGGCGACGAGCGGATTTTGGACTTAATGTGTGCAGATAAGTGACAACTGAAGCTATGTCAATCCTCGGCCGTATTAAAGAGTTTGATGAGAACACCAGTAATTCTTTTGAGGAATATATTGAAAGATTGGAATGTTTTTTCCATGCAAATGACATTGAGGACGATGCGAAGAAACGCTCGGTGCTGCTTAGTGTGTGTGGGGCAAAAACATATTCCACTTTACGTTCTGTTATCGCCCCAACGCTCCCCTCTACAGCGACTTATGCAAATATTGTGGCTGCACTAAAACGCCATTACAGCCCAGCTCCATCTGAGATCGCTCAGCGATTTCATTTTCATAATTGCAAGCAGAAGCCTAATCAAAGTGTTCCTAACTACATCGCTGAACTTCGAGGTCTCTCCGTTCACTGTTCTTTTGGGGATCAGTTGGACGCGATGCTGCGGGATAGAATTGTCTGCGGGGTTTTGGATGAAGCGCTGCAGCGAAGGCTACTGGCAGAGCCTACACTCACGTTTAAGGAGGCAGAAGACAGGGCATTAGCTGCGGAAACAGCGCTGTTAAATGCTCGGTTAATTCGTAAACAACAACAGGAATTACTGCCTCCAGAAGATATTCATTACGCAGCCCAGATGCAAACATCAACAAACAAAATGGCGACTACGAATGGCAGTTAAGTCTGTGACAAACCCTGTTACAGGTGTGGTGGCCAACATTTTCCGCAAAACTGTAAATTTGCCACTGCAGTATGCCATTATTGTAAAAAAAGAGGACACATATCTCGAGTGTGTTTGACCAAGATAAAGCATGGAAATAACAAGGAGGCTGCTGATGTCACAGCAGAACGACCTACAAACACCATAACTCATGACCAGCAAGCTGAATACCATGTTTTCAGAGCAACTTTGAAATCAAAACAGGAGGGGCAGGGACCATACTTGGCTACTGTGATACTGAACAAACAAAAACACACAATGGAAGTGGATTCAGGAGCAGCATGTTCTTTGATAAGTGAACATACTTATCACGCACTATGGCCCGTTCAGCCTCCAGAAATGCACGCAGATGGCGGAGTGTTAAAGCAGTGGTCACAAGCAACTTTGGAAATAAAAGGGAGGATATTTGTGGAGGTGCTGTTCAAAGAGATAAAAAAAACACTGCCATTGTTCGTGATTGGGGGCCAGGGCACTAGTCTGCTTGGACGAGACTGGTTTGACGCCCTCGGAATAACGGTTGAAGGGGTGCACAAAGTACAATTTCAGACCATGGAAGAAATACTAACTGACTATGCGGAGGTATTTCAGGACATTGAGGTTTGCAGGATGCCCCCTATCTCAATTGACATTGATGCAACGGTGACGCCACGTTTTTTTAAGGCTCGGCCAGTTCCTTTTGCCTTACGGCCGCAGCTTGATAAAGAGCTGGATAAATTAGTGGCTCAAGGGATTTTTGAACCAGTGCGGCATGCAAAGTGGGCCACACCCATAGTGGTGGTAGCAAAGAAAGATGGGGGTCTGAGAATTTGTGGTGATTATCGATGTACTGTTAATACGGCTGTTAAGCCTGATGTGTACCCCATTCCCACGGCATCTGAGTTGTTCTCAAAACTGGCTGGAGGAGTAGTTTTCACGAAACTTGATTTGAAACAAGCGTATCAGCAGCTCCCACTGGATGACGAAGCAGCCGACTTATTGACTATAAACACTCACCGTGGTCTTTTCCGGGCTCGACGTTTACAGTTTGGAGTGTCTACAGCTGTTTCAATTTTTCAAAGATTTATGGATACCTTGCTCGCTGGCATTCCGGGGGTACAACCGTACCTGGACGATATTCTGATTTCAGGCAAAACCATGGAGGAACACAATGAACGGCTAAGGGCCGTATTGAAGTGTTTCGCGGAAGCAGGGTTACGACTAAAAAGAGAAAAAAGCATCTTTGCAGCAAATCAAGTGGAATTTTTGGGATTTCATGTGGATAAGGACGGCATTAAACCAACTTGTGATAAAGTGGACGCTATCCAGAAGGCTCCATCTCCAAGAAACAAGACAGAGCTTCAGGCATTTCTAGGGCTTCTTAATTTTTACAGCTGTTTTCTCCCAAATAAGGCCACCATTCTGGAGCCTCTGCATCGTCTTCTTGACCAGTCTGTTCCCTGGCAATGGGAAACTAAGCATGAGCTGGCGTATACTCATGCGAAACAGTTGCTGCAAACGGATAAGGTGTTGGCGCATTATGATGAGAAGAAACCTCTGGCAGTGGTTTGTGATGCATCGCCCTATGGTCTAGGGGCTTTATTGTTTCACTTAGAAAAGGATGGCCAGGAAAGACCCATTTGTTTTGCCTCAAGAACAATGACTACCACAGAGCGGAACTATGCCCAGCTCGATAAGGAAGCATTGGCGGTAGTTTTTGCTGTAAAAAAGTTCCACCAGTATCTAGCAGGCCGCCATTTTGTGATTTTTACAGACCACAAGCCGCTACTTGGCCTCTTGCATCATTCTAAGCCCATGCCGCTTATGCTGTCACCGAGGATGCTGCGTTGGAGTGTGATTATGACAGCTTACGACTATGAGTTATGCTATAGGCCTGGGAAGCAAATGGGAAATGCTGATGCCCTAAGTCGTTTGCCCCTACCCACACTTAACGCTGTTACGCCACCACCATTGGAAGTGCTATTGCTGGAGATAGTTCCAGACGCACCCATGCATGCTGAAAAAATTGCCAATTGTACCCTTAAAGACCCTATTTTAGCACGAGTGCTGCGTTGGGTACTGCATGGGTGGCCGGATGAGACACCTGATAGCCGTTTTAAACCTTTTGTCTCGCGCCGCCATGAGCTCTCAGCGCATAAGAACTGTGTGCTTTGGGGAAGTCGTGTAGTTGTTCCTACTTTGGCGCAGAAGGAGGTACTAGCTATGCTACACGATGCACACCCAGGTATTGTACACATGAAGGGGCTTGCGAGGAGTTATGTGTGGTGGCCGGGCCTGGATGGAGAAATAGAGGAAACTGTCAAGGCATGCAATACCTGTCAGATGTCACGTCATGCACCACCAAAAGCAAAGGTACATCCTTGGGAGAGAACAACAAAACGATGGTCTCGGCTGCAGGTTGCTTTTCGCAACACATGGATATCCTGATGTTATAGTTTCCGACAATGGCACTGCCTTCACATCCTCAGAATTTCGGGAGTTTGCGGACCGCAATGGCATTTGTCATGTCACTACAGCACCGTATCACCCAAGTTCGAACGGACAAGCTGAACGTATGGTGCAAACTACTAAAGAGGCCCTGTCTCAAATCACCAAAGGGGAATGGCAAACCCGTCTGGCTCGGTTCTTGTTATCACAACACATTACGCCAAATTCATCAACTGGAAAAAGTCCTGCTGAGTTACTCATGGGTCGTCGATTGACTACTGCCCTCGATCGTTTGCACCCTGATCATGGGGAAGATATGTTTCGAAAGCTGGAGCTGAATGCTGAAACGGATTGCGGCGCTGTTAGAGAGTTTAGACCACATGACTTGGTATACATGAGAAGCTACGCCAAGGATTCTGAAAAGTGGGCGCCAGGGGTCATTACTGATGTCACGGGCCCTTTGTCATACCGAGTTAGAAGGTGCACCGACTGCACGTGGATCAGTTACGAGACAGGATAGCACCTTCATGGAGGCCATCTGGACCCGAGTCAGAGGACAACAACGCCTCTCTGCCAAATTCCTCTGAGATTGAATTGCCTGAGCTGCGACCAACAACAATGGAGTTTGAGCATCCTGGGGAGGAGGATGCTGGGACTGTGAGCATGTCGGAGCCCCCTTGTTCAAGAAGGTACGAAGGTAAGAGAGCATCAACCTCCAAAAAGATTTTCGGACTTTGTGAACTGGGGGAAAGGAGTGTAGTGTATTTACTAAGCATACACACACGTTAAAAGTAGTGAAGCTCCTTTAAGGGAGCGAATAGGTGGAGGGACTTAAATGGGTGACCCGGATTGAGGAAGTTTATTGTGGCTAGTTTTGGAAAATGTGCTGTAAGCGTGGTGTTCTTATGTTCTGATCTTAACCAAGTAAAGGAGTTCTATACATTCTGCCTCCTGTATTGCAAGTATTCTACACAAATACTGATAAAATTCACATCTGAGAAACAGCATTTACCCCAGTCTCTGATGCTACACTTCCCCACCAAATATAAAGATTAAACAGAACCTTTCTTTGGCATTGATCTGTAAATCCATAAATCCAATACATTGATTTACACAAACATCTACACTCGCTCACAAAGCTGAGTTGGTTCAAGTTCTCATTTACATATTTGATGATGATTTTGTGATGACATCTTGGAGCGTCATTATAAAAGCACTCTCCTGATTCTCAACTATTTCATTAGTTTAGTGTAAAAATGCACGGATTTGGTAAAGAACAGAATGTCCTGGTTCAATAATCATCTGCACCATTTGGCTATTTAGCATGTATTTGCTAATTCTTTGCTAAACACTTGGTCTATAAAGAATAACAAGACGGTTTCCATCTTTTGATTGTAAAACCCATCTGGAATACCGGAGTGTAACACAATCTGTTTGTAAACTAAGAAAGTTTGACACCATGTCAGCTGAGTTCTACTTTCCCTAACATTCCAAACAATAAATTCACTTACCATAGCAGTGGTGGGTTCCTAATCTCACAAGACACAACTGTGCATATCTTGTACAATCACAAGAGAAAGAAATGAAAGCCTCAAATATTTGCTGTGAGTTTTTTAACTGCTGAAACGCTAGTAATTCATGGAAGTGAAAGTCATTCATTCACAAACGATTCGTGACTGCGGAGAACAAAGACGTGCGTTTCCTGTAGATCTATCTATCCATCCATCTACTGCCTCAGAATAATTGGCGCTGCTGCAAGGATAGAAGTCTTCGTGTGCATTGATGTTCCCTGTGTAAACAAATCCATCCCATAACAACAGAAACAGAAGAAAAACGCAGGATAAAATCTTTTTTAAGTACTACACAAAGAATGCAACTTTTATTCAAACTCAAGTTGTTGATTTGGGGCTGTTTATAGACTGCACTAAACTCATTTTTACCCAGAATTCAGTTCTGGGCTTTAACTAAGAGTGAACCGAGGGGTTCTCGAGAGAGTCTAATGTATTCCTTCTACCTCTTGTATGTGTATGTCGTCGTGCTAGTAGATACTCTCGCTGCACTGTGATTGGTCAGCCGTGTTTCAATTGGCTGGGAAAAATCCACCTAGGAGGCAAAAGATATATATTGGTATATATATATATATATATATATATATATATATATATATATCGCCCGCCATAATTGGTTGAATTTCATTTATATTCATGTTTTTCTGTAACAATTGTACCTTCTAGCGGTGACCTCATACACAGACACCGCTTCTGACACGGGGAGCTCTTCATGTAGCCAGAGGAAGAAGTATAAGGCTGTTCAAGGGAAGGCTGAGATCCTGAACTCCACACCCCACAATTGAAAATCCTGACACCAACCGTCACTCAATGAAACCGAATCTGAGAAGCACATCTCTAGGCACTCGTGGAAATGCACCTTGACTCTCAGGATCTTCCATGACTCGGTGATATAAAAAGAAGTGGTGTTGAGTTAGTTGAAGTTATGGTTAGGCTAGACTGTGTGGGTTTCCTCATCGCGGACTGAGAGCTGGTATTAGGTGCTGAACACGGAAACTCGGCTTCAAACAAACACTTAAGTAAGAGATTAAACAAACAATCTCACTCAAAGCAAGACACGTTTAACAGATAAAGTCAGCAACAAAGAAAAACAGAATTTTCCACTAAATATGTTGGGTTTTTTTCAGAAACCAAAGATTAACCACAAAGTCCAAAGAATGGCCCAACTGACCATTATTACCACATTATAAATGAAAACATAGCATGTTCATTTTTATAGCAAAGATACCTGTGCAGCTTTTTTAAACTGCGTTACAATTTGCTCCAATACTTTTTGTGCCAGTGCTCGATATCTTTTGTTTTAGTACAACTCCAGCTTCTTTTTTTTACAAACAGTATTTATATAAAAAATAAAGCCTTGAGACAAAAAAAAAGTAGTAAATTCCAGAAAAAGTAAAGACAAGATCAAAATCAGGTGAATGTCTCCTAACTGTAGACACTGTTCCGAGCACTTTTTGCTCCACGCTAGATTTTTGAAAAACACAAGCCGTGTTACAGGTCTTGTACTTCCAAGTGTATTTCCTTTTTTACACCAATAGATGGCACTGATTTGGGTTGTAAAATGAAACTCAAACATTTTCTCACATTGTAATTTGCAAATTATGTGCCATAACTATTGTAATGTTCGTGTAAAACACAAAATATAAAAACTAATAACCTTTTGAAATCTACACATTATTTTTTTAATAATTCCTACTTGAAAACAGCCACTGTGATTGGCAAGATTTGCAGAGACTTCTAAGGGTTAAGCAAGCATGTAAAATCTTAAGAAAATAGATAATGCATTAAAAAAACACCCCTCAAGAGTTTTCGCGAAGGTTCTTGCAAGCAATATTTTTGGAAATAAAACAGGACATAAGAATTTGCTGCTTGGTAAAATATATGTTATGTAGTTCCTCATGTTCACGAGTTTTCAATTACTGTATTTCATTACAACACATGCCGCTTTATCTTGGTCATACTGTAGGAGCCATAATGTGGAATAGGTCTGGTGAAGTGTCACATGGTGTGGTTACTATGGGAACGCACAGGAGCTCAGGTCACATGATACTAGTGATGCACGCCGGTTACTTAACCTGCAGTCAGTGTGGAGCGGGGTAGCCATAGTTTTCATCGACAAAATTGTAGCGACTCCAGTGATAGGCCTTGCCGCTTGCTTTGGTACCGTGACACGAGCAATACACGATGTCATCCAGTAGGCCGAACACTTTGGAGACGCTACACATACATTTCCTCTTTAAAGTGTAATGCTTTGTCATGACTGTGTGTGTTTCC
>SRMA01026868.1:5258-24746 GCA_007224835.1 Danionella cerebrum | reverse complement strand
TCTGTTGATGTTTGGAGGTATGTGGAGAGACTGCGGGTTGCACTGTGGGTTGCCTCTTGGCCAGGTCCCTCATGGGTCTCACCAGGTACAAGACCTCTACGGTGTACCTCAATTTTTTGCACCAAACATTTCATTCTATTCTGATGGGTTTTTACTCTGCGATGGTTCTTGTGCAGCTTTCCACAGATACAAGTTATGTTTGTTGTCTGATTATTCACATAAGTCGTTCCCATATGGTCTGTCCAATCCTGGCTTCTCTCACAGTAGACTTTCCGTAGCTTGTTTGGGTTTTCCTATATAATTTTTAATTGATGGCGTGATGAAAAGCTGATTTTTTGTCTTGAACATAAAACAACCATTTTGATGACATCAGCAGCACTAAGTCTACCCTGTCGTTCAAGGGGGGATGTGGATTTGCATTTTTGGAAGGTAATGTGCCTTCACTCAATTTTTTTAGTCTCGTGCCAGAGAGGCGCCAGCGATCACACGGTGCAGTCTGCAATAAAGCGTCTGGTGTTTTCTGTAATGAATAGGAACCTAATGTGTCAATACTTGAGGAGCTCCATCTCTTTTTATTTTCACAATCTACTGACGGCAGAGCTTTGGGTCACTTGGCTTTGTTCCCTCCAGAGACTGCCTTTTAATCTCAAAAAGGAGTCTGCATGAAATGAAATCAATTGAAAAGTAATTATACACATTGTATTTCCGCGGCCGAAAAATAACCTTTTCTCTGATTAGGGTCCAACACAACCAAAATACAACCATCTTATCCATCAAGGAGGCGCTGTCAGTATCTTCTTTATATAAATCTATTTTAAATGTATGAAAAACATTCCCTTACCAGTCTGGGATGTCTGTGCTGCCAATCATGGTTGCCAGATTGGTGACAGGGTTTCGCGCCACACATGCCTTGTAAAACTCTGGATATTGTCCAATAAGATGGCACGCCAGAAATCCACCATGAGATCCACCAATCACAGCAATTCTTTGCTCATCAAAGGATCCCTGCTTCAAAACACTCTCCACCGCAAACTGTGAGTGGCACCAGATCATTTGCATATAATATTCCTGTGTGAGCGCTCAACATAACAGTGATAAAAAGGACTTTAAGCAGCATCGTTTGACGGTCACGGCCCCTTTTTTTTTATTGATTGATCCTGTGAGAATATTTACTGCATTTTTATCATTTTTTTTTACCTTGTCCTGTCCTGCTCAAAAGCCATCACATGGGATAGTACATGCCTTGCTGAGTTGGACAGTTTTGCACCTGGTGTGGTGTTTTCTCCTCTGGATTGGAAAATTGAATGTATTTATTAAATATTTATTAGTTGTGGTTCCCGCGAGTCAGTTTATAATAATTGTGTCAGGACAAGACGGTGTTGAACTGAAAGGGGGAGTGGATAAAGGATTGGGGAAGGGTGAAGGTACATGAGTGAAAATGAAAGAAAGGAAGAGGAACAGAAGAGAGGAAAAAAATAAATAAATAATAATAATTTAGAAGAGAAGAAAAAAAAAGCATTTTTATCATTTCATTTTTGTGTTAATAGTTCATTATTAATTATTCCTTGTATTGAATATCTGAAGTCAGAGCGCTGCAGCCGTCCTGTCTGCCACTGCTGCCAGAGTCAGCCCTCCCTTAGGGCCCTCCACTGCTAGGGGTCCCCCACAAACCAATGGTTGAGTCATTCCGATGATATAAATGGAATTTACCTCACTCCCTCCCTGGATTTTTATTTATATTTTAGACTACAAAAATGAAACGAATCAACCCTTCAGGTGCAGGAAAATAAGAAGAAAAATAAAGAGAAGAGACAAACTCAAGATAATTTTTAGTGAGGTGATTTTTAAGTGGTACCATCACATTGAGGTTAGAGATCTAACGTGGGTCTTTATGGAAAATAAGTTTAAAATATGAAAGATAAGAGTTAAACCGGAATGCTGTTTTTGTGTTCTGAATGTAATACAGGAGTATTCATTCATTTTCCTGCTGCATATTCCCTTTCGGGGGAGATATCAGATTGTGTACATTTAATGGTTTGTGAGGACAATACTGAAATAATTCCTTGTTCCTTGAACAGGGCCGGCCCTGGTTGCTGCTTAAAGCCCTGATTTTCTCATTTTTGTTCTTTAACTTTTGTTCTTTTTTTACTCAAACTCCACAAAGGTAAAAAGTTGTATAATAAATATTTATTTGAAACATATGTACCTGCACATCTTTGACGTCTTGTGAACCAATGTTTCCAGGTAAAGACGAGATGTTGTCCTGACCAAACCCCAGGGAGCCTCTGTAGTTTACTAGACAAAGACAGAAACCTTTTACTGTATTATTATTATTATTATTATTATGAGTGAAAACATAAGGATTGAGATTTGTGCCTAAAGCCTTTAGGTTCAAAGCTATTTTTTTTTTTTATAATCAATAAATAGTTCATGCATCTAGTTCAGGGATCAGGGGGGTCTGCTGGTGCAGATCTCCAGCTCACTTCAGGCGAGGGGCGGGGGCACATCCTGGACAGGTCGCCCGTCCTCATATTTTAACAGTATTGAAAGTAAATAAATTAATGATTTTTACTTCTCCCCAAAAAATGTTTTGGTTCAGATTTTTTCGATCGACTTTTAACACTTTCTTCACATGGAGGCAGCGCATTAGTAGGTGTGTCTCTGCCATTGGTCACAACAGACTCAACGTTACCGAGAGCATTGCTGCCTAAGAAATGGTGTCGCAGCAATGTTAGCGGTGATGCTAACCAACCCAGCACTGCGAAAAAAAACCTGGAACCGGTGAATAATGTCAACGAAACACCATCAGAAAGAACAAATGATGGTGAAAGAGATCCAAACTTTGTTCATTAACTTCATTTCATGCAGCACACTCGGGTTTGGCATCGAGAATCCCACAGCTGAGCGTTTGTAAGAAGCAGAAACATGTGAGTGTGTGACTTCTCACCGAGCAAGACACCAAAGCCCATCTTACACAGCACCGCAGTGGAGAGCATCCACTCTGACATCAGCACTGAGTGAGGACCGCCTGCCGCAAACCACAACACAAGAGTGCGTCAGTCACAAACTGTGAGTCAGTGACCGCCGGTTACCTGCGACAGAACATACCGTGCGGCATCACGACGAGCGGCACTTTGTCTTTCGTCGTCGTCTCCTTTGGTTTCAGCAGAACAGCATCAAAATCCAAACCGGCTGGTTAACGACAACACAAGCCACGCATCAGTGGTGAACCACTCGGCTTCTCTATTTTATCTCTATTCGAGTGAAGAGTCCCAAGAGACGTGCAACACGTCTTCAGCAGCAGAAGCTCCGTTTACTTTCAGAGATTTCCCTGCCAACAGACTCGAGCTTGTTTAGTCAGACAGAGTTTTAGCAATCTATTAAGTGGGCAGCACGGTGGCGCAGTGGCGCTCAGTCTGTGGTGGTCTTCCTGAGAATGTGTTGCTGCAGTTTGCCCCACAAGAAAAGTTTCATGTTAACTGGATCAACTAAACGTCGCCGTTAAGGGACCTGGAAAAGGAATGTTGCTCTTACGGTGGAGAGTATTTTGCTGCTCGGGTGGTGGCCTGAGGGTGATGCTCTGCCAGCTGATGTCTCCGTGAGCTTCACTCTCCTCCAGAGTCACCCAGCAGATCTCGCTCTCAGAGCCCTTCTCCGGCAGGAAACCCACGCGCTGCACAGTTAAAGCACAGAAGCTTGATTAAATGCAATCGTGTGAATATTTCTTGTGATATTTGTATTTATCGTGTTCTTTTCTCGACCCTCGCTCGAGAGATCTAGATTTCTCTGTGGGATTTCTGTCTCAGTTCTTGTTCTTGGATTACGTCTCGTGATGTTTATCAGGAGAATGCTCTCTAGCATACATTCATTACAAACTCCAGTGACAGGGTTTTTTATAACTTTCACTTATTAAAGCAGAATAAGAAGCGAATAATGTGTCTATTACAGAACAGCAGCATTTCCAAACCCGTGCCTGGAGCTGCCTGTGTATCCAGAAAGGGATGGGGACACCGCTTTCATTACTGGAAAGTTTATATTTTGTTTCCAGGAAGAATCGGGCACAAGAATCGAACAGAAAGAGCAGTCACGATTCAGCAACTTCATGAATCATAAACAGCTTTGATGCCCTGTTCTGTTCGGATGTGCCGTCGATCTCACGCTATCCCCGAGACGTCCTTGGCTTCGTTTAAACACGGTGGGAGCTCTGTTACAAACCTTGTAGCTAAAAAACCCTTACATCTTTAAACAGGAGCACAAAAAAAGAGATAACAAGCAGATTTGGAGTAAAAATCAGAAGTTCAGGAATGAAGGAAAATTATTTAGAAGCAAATAAATCTGGAAATTGTTTGTCTATTTTAACAGCCTCGATATAGCAAAATAACACATTTCTGTACCAAACCCTTTTGTGATTGTGATTAATTTGATCATGTTTTAACATCTGACGAATATTCATTAGGTGGGCGTGGTCACCATGACGATGACATTTCGAAGGGTTTGGCTCTGAAAGATTAAATTATTAGCCAACATTACTCCTCTCACTTGGTTTCATTTAGGCAGAGAGTTTTCAATGCTTTTATACCATCTACCATCAGATTGTTATTTTGATCAAATAAACAATAATGAGAAAATACATTTGTTTTTGTAGAATTGCACATTTTTACTTGCAGCTTTTCATTCCCGGCTGCAAAACTGCTTTTGACCCAAAATCGCGTTACATTGCCCCACGTCTCCAGCAATCAGTGTAAGGGCCTCAATAAGTAAACATCGATCGCAAGGCACTAGGTTGCTGTTTTTTAAAGCCACTAGTGTTTCAGTTTAGAGACATGGAGGGATTTCTGATCTTTAGATGCTGCGCAGCAGTGTGTACCAGGTCCGGAGGGCAGTTTGGAGAAGAGCAGCTGATCACCATCAAATCTCTCTGAACGTTCAGCAGACTCCAGCTTCCTTCTTCACACTCTGCAGCCGCACAACAACGACACACAACGGTCAGCACAACACAGAGAGGTTCAATAGCCACACGTTTCCCATGAAAGCAACACAATACGTACTGGAGGTGAGACACGTGACTTCTTGAGTAGCCGTATCGACCACGAGCACTTCCTGTTACACACACAATATATTTCAGACTTTCAAGTTCCTGAGAACTAAATACAATGCACAGGTGGAAATATAGAGTCATGAATATTCATAAAGACCCAACAAATGCAGCTATGAATGGTTTGCTCTTTTTAAAGAGCCCCTAGCATGGATTTGGTTATGAGAATCTGGTTTAGGCGCACGAAAGGCACAGAAATCTCGATTAAATCATATCTATTTTTATTTGAACGGATTTGATGACGACTCCCTGAAAACATACTTTGTGACAAAATACCTCCTTCACATGCAGCAGTCTGCAATGATTGGTCCCGATTCGATCACATGATCCGAAAACAGGCCAATCACAAGGTTTCATTCTCAATCGACATTGGACACCACCTCTTGGTCACAACTCGTCTGTTACACACGTATGCTTGTAAGCGAGCTAATCTAACTGAACGAGTTTCCACCGCTACAGAGCCTCCAACGTTTCTCTATTAAAGAGAATAGAAGACATTTTTACCCAATCCACCTGATGTCAGACACCGAGGCTATTTATGAAGGCAACACATGCTGTATGTATCTATATTAGCCTACTATCAAAATGACTAAGTTGGCTACAAATGCATGATGAACCTTCATGATTACCGTATTTTTTGGCTCATAAGACGCACTTTTTCTTCCCCAAAACTGAGGGGGAAAAGTTGGTGCGTCTTATAGACCGAATGCAGAGCGCCGCGAAGTCCGGTCACGGCCGTATGAGAGGCGTAAGAGCTCCGGAGCTAGGCCGAAGCAGCGGCCATATTTGTACACCCAGCGCTGCGCGCTGACGTCATCGCCCATCTCTGCCATAGTGCGGTCGTAACGAAAACGAGAAAAAAAACTACATTTCCCACAATGCCTTGGCTACGGTAGCCGCAGCGGTGCTTCCGCATCCGTACTCACGAGCGAAACTGTTGCCGTTTCTCACACATTAAACGTAAAAGAGCCCCGGAGCTAGGCCGAAGCCGCGGCCATATTTGTACACCCAGCGCTGCGCGCTGACGTCTTCGCCCATCTCTGCCATAGCGCGGTCGTAACGAAAACGAGAAAAAAAACTACATTTCCCACAATGCCTTGGCTACGGTAGCCGCAGCAGTGCTTCCACATCCGTACTCACGAGCGGAACTGCTGCCGTGCGCTCTCTCTCTCTCGCGATCGCGTGAGGAAAACAAAACGCTCTCAATGACTGAAACTCTCCTTTAATAAACTCAAACTCAAATCATCTCTCAACGGTACATCTCACACATGTACATACGAGATAACAAACGTAAGTAACGTGCTTTGCAATTAGGTAGTGTTGCTAACCAGGTAATCATATCTTAACACCATGCAACCGAATTGCCACTTAAATAAGCTATAAATAATGAGTTATTTAACATTAAGGAGTAGTTACATTTATTTTACATTAAAATAGTTATTAATTAATTATTAAATAATTATTATTTTATATCTTTTACATTCTTTTCAAGGTTTAAAGGGGGGCTCGACTAAAAAAGTTTGAGAACCACTGTATTATTACTAATGTGGGGGCAATGTTACTAGCTATTATTAGTAATGTAGTGACAATGTTACTGGCTATTACGGTATTACTAATGTGGGGGCAATGTTGCACTGGAACAGTGATGGTGATAACGAATGGTGGACTTTAGAGTGATGAGTGGGGGCAAAGAAAAACATTACAGCCTTTTTTTTTGTTACTTTTACTGTTTACTGTCTGTTCATGTTACATGTTTGGCTGTTAACTTTTACACAGTTGATATAAAATATTTTACAAAAGTATTTGGTTCAGAGTCTTTTTTTTCTAGATCTTCATCTTTTAAAATTGGGTGCGTCTTATGTGCCGGTGTGTCTTATGAGCCGAAAAATACGGTAAATGTTTATTTTCCCTGCAGCGCATCCTGTAGAGAATGACGCACCACGTGATTACTCTGTTGTACGATGCCGCCTCAAGTTTAACCTCATTACAATATTGATATTTGATGTCATTTTTATTTTGAGGATTCGAAAAGATGGAACGTGCATAACGAACAGAGTGCAATAAAAAAACGCATCATGCATTTATAAAAATAAACAGCAGCCTTTTGAAAAGGTAAAGTATATACCTTTTTGTTTTGTTTACAACAGCCACCTGCCTGGCATCCCGTTCTGCTGATAGAAACGTGTGTCGCAGGATATGATGCAAATGTTGAAATTTTATATTTATTCTACACATTTTTACAGCGTTGGAAAACGTTAAGAATGTTTGTGTCATGTTTGTCCTCCTACAGAAACTATATTTATACAAAAAATATATTTCCCTCACCCATCTTTTTCCATTTTCAAACATTTTTGAAAAAGCTCGAGGGAGCCACTAGGCAGTGCTAAAGAGCCGCGGTTGCCGACCCCCGCACTAGTGGAACAGATTTGAATGTTGATGGCATGTGAGTGACGACGATCAAACATAACAAATAAATAAAACTAAACCCTTTTTAATTGGCCACTCGTTCTGGAACTTTCACCCTGAGCGATACAGTGTTTGGAAGCAAAGTGAAATGATTGAAAGATGTGCAGATGATTACTGGCTAGTTCTGATACGAACACCATTAGTTTCTTCATTAACCACAGATACATGCAGGAGCTTATGACACATGAGAACAAAATAATTAAAGTGTTCGTTGTAAATGTGGATGGTAACTACAAGGCAGTTATACTGTAAAGTAATTAGATAATGATATTCCCTGATGAATTGAATTGTATTTATTAAATCACATTTATTCTATATTGGACGAGTTGAATATTATTGGATCTGGAGTGAGAATATTCACCTTCCTACTCCTCTGAGGGCTGGAAATCAACACGCGCTGACTGTCCGCCGCCCAGCAGCCCGACGACAGCAACCAGCTGTAAATTCCACAGAAACCATCTGATGCATGCACACACACACACACACACACACGCACACACACACACGCACACACGCACGCACACACGCACGCACACACACACACACACAATTCTTTTATAAAAGAATTATTTTCTACAAATGTAAATCTAACAGGATCTAAAATAATCCCTTAGGCACGTTGAATGTTCCACTATACATTACTGAACAAACGTTAATATTTTCACAAAGATCAGACTACATTTCATATTTATTTTAAAATGTCAAATATTGACCCGATTCCTGTTTAAAATGAGGGGCAACACTGCAGCGAATCAGGTCTGTGTGCGTTCACTCCGTATTACATCTGTGAAGTTTTGCGTCTCAATGAAGTAACTACATGCTTTTCTCCAGGGAGGACTCTAGTTTTTCCTCACTTTCTCACCATTAACAAAGATCCTCCAGAGGATCCTTCTACCCAACTACTCCGTACTTTTAGTCGTAGATTTATTTTCACAATTTATTATTTTTGATGATTTAGTAGATCATAATCGGTGTTTTTTGATGCTATATTATGATTATTTGAGATAAGAATTGTTTTCGCTTTGACTAGACATGAGCCGGTATAAGATTTTGGATAAAAATATCATGGTTTCACTGTATCGCAGTATTTTTCGTAATGTCTGGGTATGAAAACTATTTTTTTCCCCAACTGAAGACAGTATAATCAATAATTTCAATTTAATTTTAACCCCTTAACACCCACCCCTCTTTTTGAACATAGGTCTCTCACATTTAATGGGTTAAATTAATGTCCTTGGTGTCATTGAAAAGGTAAACCTTTCTAGTTTATCAGGAAAAAGTAAGGAACTGAATACCTTAAACAAAACTAAAGTTATAGGTTCAGAAACTTTGTAGAAATAGTAGAAATTATCCTCGCCTAAAAACACTGAACAGAAGCCACAACTGTGGACCAATACATGACCAAAATCTGTCAAAATGGAGCTAAACGTGTTTTCTGGAGAGATTTTTCTAAGACAATGTCCAGGCGGGCACCATTGGCACTTGGTAACAAAATTAACAAATTGATGTAAATTTGTATTTTTTAAATACAAATCAATAACTCTAGAAAACTACTCAATTAAAAAAAATATATTTTTAAAGAAAATGCAAAAAAAACAACAAAAAAAAAAAACAATGTGATTTGTGCAGCCCACTCATTAGAACAGTCTGAATCTCCTGTAAAATGTCCTCAAAACGATAAAATATCTTCTTAGATGCCATTGTGTTACTAACAGTAACAGAAAAACATGCCTTTTTCTCCAGAAAAAAGGTTTTTGCTGTGCGCTCTCTGCTCACTGGTGTGCATAAAGCTGTATGACTGGAAGCATCTGCTCTCTTTACGCAGTCACGTTATCTTGTGTCTCTCAACACGAACTATGTGAACCTATACATTGCTGGAAAGCTCTTCTCATTGGCTAAATGACCCGTCAATCTGCTTGGACCTTAATTGCGATTGGTTGGCTGGACACGTGTGAAAAAATGAGGAACCACATTGACATTGAGTGGCCAGGGCTTGTTTACTGGCTTGCTGATTGGCCAATCCTGGTCTCAGACCTCTAAAGGTGGTCTCAAAATGTTCAGAAGACTTTACTAAATCGAACCATACAGTTTTTGTCCAGCCTTCTGTAAAAATGGCCGGCCAAACAACCGGAAAAATCCCGCGTTAAGGGGTTAACCACTAACTACATTTGTCACATTTCTGAAAATAAATAAATGCAGACATTTTAACAGCTCAACTATTTTTTTGTAGACATTCAGTCCAAGTTCAGATGCAGGACTGTGAGCATGTTCACCTTTCCCGGATTAAGTTTGGGGCGCTGAGGTATGAGGAAATGTCCGGCTTTTAATTTAATTAAGAATATTAATTATTTCAATTATTTTGCCTGATGTTCAATGCTACAAAATGTATTTGTTTACCGTTTTGAAACTCCTGTAAACTTTTTATCATCTTATGCCTATCCATGACTTGCTACAAGAGTTGATCCATCGTTCTATGAGGTTGTTGTCGATTAGCAAAATATATATATTATATAAAATATATAATAACAACAGTAAAAAAAAAACCTCAGCCTCCCCATCAGGAGAACGAGTGACACCTGCCTCTATCCCTTATAAGTGGCATTTCCCCTTCAGTCTGTGCCTTGCTGCTGCTCCTGCTCACCAGTCCTGTTTGGCCTTGCCCTAGTTCTTTTGTTGTTTTGTTATGTTTGTTTGAGTTCTGCTTCTAGTTTAGTTTAAGGGTTTTTTTGAGTTTAAATCTTGTTCTGCTGGATGGAGTTACCCACTTTTTTGTCCCTCAGAAATTGTGTTGTTTTTTCTTAATTATTATCTCTTTATGTTCATTTATTGATAATAAATTTAATTTACCTATTGCAAACCACACCATCCTCCATTTATTTCTCACGACTTGAGCCAGTCATGACAGTATTAATAAATGAAAATACATCCATTTGTCACTCAAGATAACATACAAACAAGAAAATTGGGTCAAATTTAGAACTTTATATTCCGAATCATAAATGTACAGAGCGACATACACAGAGCTAAAGGGCTGCTCTAGATTAATTACTCGCTAGATAAATGATCGATCTTATCAAGTAGATGAGATCTAATTCTAAATCGAAATTCCATTAAAAGGCAACTTCGGGTAAAGTTATAAAACTCAACATGAACACTCACCGTCTCTGACCCGGGGAACCACATCCACCACGACACTGGTTAGTTTAGTGAACCAGTCGTACTGCAAGCACAAAACAAAGAAATGACATCAACAGCAAAAACTGTGTTAGATCATTAGAGATAATCACTATCTGTCTTCCTTCTGATGACTGCAACCATTTCCTTTAATTTAAGGATCAGTTTTTTCAATTATGTTGCATTGTATAGGTCATAATTTCTTATAGGTCACAAACTGGTTTATCTTCCGTTAATAGAAAGAACAAACAGAACTTTCCAATCTAAGAGTGCTTTCGTGATTGTGTTAAAAACTGTGTTTAAATACCTCTTTCCTCCTGTAAAGATGGATACAAAAAGTGCTTTTCATAAGTGAAGCAACACAAACCTCGCGCAGCTATGAGCACAGGCCCTTTCTTACACAGACAGAAAGGAAGATTGTAAGGATTTGTAACGTCTAAGGAATCTCAAAATATTTTGGCTGGGTATTGGGACCAATTCAGCAATTCAATTCTTGTTTTTATGGTTTCGATTTGATATCGAGTAGCTATAAGTATTTCACTTAAAATGTTAGTTTTAAACCACAGTTGAATGTTTTGTTGTAGTTTAACGCGTTCGCTGTGGTTTAACGCGTTCGCTGTAGTGTAACACGTTCGCTGTGGTTTAGCACGTTCGCTGTAGTTTAACGTTTTTGTTGTGGTTTAACTCGTTTGCCGTGGTTTAACGCGTTCGCCGTGGTTTAACGCGTTCGCTGTTGTTTAACTTGTTCGCTGCGGTTTAACGTGTTCGCTGCGGTTTAACGCGTTCGCTGCGGTTTAACGCGTTGCCTGTGGTTTAACGCGTTGCCTGTGGTTTAAGGCGTTGCCTGTGGTTTAAGGCGTTCGCTCTGGTTTAAGGCGTTCGCTCTGGTTTAAGGCGTTCGCTCTGGTTTAACGCGTTCGCTCTGGTTTAACGCGTTCGCTCTGGTTTAACCTCTTCGCTGTGGTTTAACGCGTTAGCTCGCTCTGGTTTGAGACGTTCGCTCTGGTTTAACGTGTTCGCTGTGGTTTAACGCGTTCGCTGTGGTTTAACGTGACACGTTCGCTGTGGTTTAACGTGACACGTTCGCTGTGGTTTAACGCGCTCGCTGTGGTTTAACGCGCTCGCTGTGGTTTAGCGCTTTACCTGTGGTTTAACGTGCTCGCTGTGGTTAAACTCGTTCGCTGTGGTTTAACTCGTTTGCTGTGGTTTAACGCGTTTGCAGCAGTTTAACACATTCGCTCTGGTTTAACGCTTTGCTGTAGTTTAACACGTTCGCTGTGGTTTAACACGTTCGCTGTGGTTTAGCACGTTCGCTGTAGTTTAATGTTTTTGATGTAGTTTAACACGTTCGCTGTGGTTTAACGCATTCGCTGTGGTTTAACGCGTTCGCTCTAGTTTAAGGCGTTCGCTCTGGTTTAAGGCGTTCGCTCTGGTTTAAGGCGTTCTCTGTGGTTAAACGCGACACGTTCGCTGTGGTTAAACGCGACACGTTCGCTGTGGTTAAACGCGACGTGATCACTGTGGTTTAACGTGATCACTGTGGTTTAACGTGATCACTGTGGTTTAAGGCGTTGGCTGTGGTTTAAGGCGTTGGCTGTGGTTTAAGGCGTTCGCTCTGGTTTAAGGCGTTCGCTCTGGTTTAAGGCGTTCGCTCTGGTTTAACACGTTCGCTGTGGTTTAGCACGTTCGCTGTAGTTTAATGTTTTTGTTGTAGTTTAACGCGTCCGCTGTGGTTTAACGCGTTCGCTCTGGTTTAAGGCGACACGTTCGCTGTGGTTAAACGCGACACGTTCGCTGTGGTTAAACGAGACACGTTCGCTGTGGTTAAACGCAACACGTTCGCTGTGGTTAAACGAGACACGTTCGCTGTTATCGCTGTGGTTTAATGCGTTGGCTGTGGTTTAAGGCGTTGCCTGTGGTTTAAGACGTTCGCTCTGGTTTAAGGCGTTCGCTCTGGTTTAAGGCGTTCGCTGTGGTTTAACGCGTTCGCTGTGGTTTAACGCGTTCGCTCTGGTTTAACGTATTTGCTCTGGTTTAACACATTCGCTCTGGTTTAACGCATTCGCTCTGGTTTAACGCATTCGCTGTGGTTTAACGCGTTGGCTGTGGTTTAAGGCGTTGCCTGTGGTTTAAGACGTTCGCTCTGGTTTAAGGCGTTCGCTGTGGTTTAACGCGTTCGCTGTGGTTTAACGCGTTCGCTCTGGTTTAACGCGTTCGCTGTGGTTTAACGCGTTCGCTGTGGTTTAACGCGTTCGCTGTGGTTTAACGCGTTCGCTGTGGTTTAACGCGTTCGCTGTGGTTTAACGCGTTCGCTGTGGTTTAACGCGTTCGCTCTGGTATAACGCGTTCGCTCTGGTTTAACGCATTCGCTGTAGTTTAACGCGCTCGCTGTAGTTTAACGCGTTTACTGTGGTTTAACGCGTTCGCTGTGGTTTAACAGGTTCGCTGTGGTTTAACGCGTTCACTCTGGTTTAACGCGTTCGCTGTGGTTTAACGCGTTCGCTGTGGTTTAACGCGTTCGCTGTGGTTTAACGCGTTCGCTGTGGCTTAATACGTTCACTGCGGCTTAATACGTTCGCTGCGGTTTAACACGTTCGCTGCGGTTTAACAAGTTCGCTGCGGTTTAACACGTTCGCTGTGGTTTAACAGGTTCACTGTGGCTTAATACGTTCACTGTGGCTTAATACGTTCGCTGTGGTTTAATACGTTCGCTGTGGTTTAATACGTTCGCTGTGGCTTAATACATTCGCTGTGGTTTAATACGTTCGCTGTAGTTTAACACGTTCACTGTAGTTTGTCGACTATTAGTTTAAGTAGTTTGAGTATTTCTGGTTCTTTTAGCTTCATGTTTTTAGCTAAATGTTACACAGACAACACCATTTTAATTTCAAACAAACAGACCATGCAGAGTCGACTGCACTGCAAATGTGAGCAATAGACATTGCTCTCTAGATAAACAATGCGGCAGTGATCAGGACTCAAACGAGGAGACGAGACGGCACTGGATCCTGATGACAACTGCTCTAAAAAACACAAAAACACACAGACTTTTACAGCAAGACTGAAAGAAAAACAAACAAAAAAAATGAAGAATAGATTATTGTGAATAAATAATATGATTTCATGGATAGGTGGCACGGTGGCACAGTGGCTAGCACTGTGGCATTCCAGTTAGAAGGTTGTAAGTTCAAGGCTCGCCGGTGACCTTCCTTGAAGGAGTTTGCATGTTCTCCGTGTGCTTGCATGGGTTTCCTCCAAGTACAAATTGAATAATCTAAATTTCCCTTAGTTGTGAATGTGTGAGTGAATGTAAATTTTCAAACCAGGATCAATTCGAACACAATATTTGTTGTAAATCTTTTAAAATAAACTCATTGTGTCAGACAGCTGGGTTTCTTTAGAAAAAAAACATATATTATTTTTTTGGTTAGTCATAAAGTGGTCCCTGACCCTTTTCACATCAGGGATGCAACGGTACACATAGGTCATGGTTCAGTACATACCTCAGTTTTTAATATAATAATATTACGTGTCTCTCTGAATTCATTGGGTTTGGTTGGTTGAATGATTCAGAGTCTCTCAAGTGCTGTGTGTGTGACGTGCAGACAGTGCTGTATGAGGACAGTACATATGATCGTCATGTTTCATGTGTTTCCTTTTTCACAAGAACATCTGATAAATCAGGGCTTGCAGACGGAGACATATTTGTGTAGCATTCTTTTCTCATCTTTGTCATATTCGCTGATTGGATTTTTACACATGGAGCTGTTTATTGATTGGTCATATGCTCTAGAAATGCATTCCCATCCGTAAACAAGTATTCGTCATGCATTTTGAAATAATAATTGAACATGTGGGAGTGATTCAAAAGAGGAACCGAAAACCCACAGTTCACATGAGCCTACTGAACCGAGGACTGCATGCTATTCTGTGACATCCCTGCTTCAAAGTGCTGCTTTTATGAAGCAATCACGGGCCGGTTCCTGGCATATGCCTCATTGGAGCACCGATGTAGTGCTGGAAAAAGCACCCCCACCATGAAATATACCTCTTTGTTGTAAGTACTTTTCACGGAATATCTCAGGGGGTGCCTTACTACACCTCGCCCAAAGGCTTTATTATTAGGAAAGTAAAAGGAAATGACAGCGTGTTTCCACCAGCAGTGGACTGGATCGATGCTTTCCAAACTATCGTGCAGTTTGTTTCATGTCTGGATCATAACTTTGGTGTGAGGTGCAGTATTAAGCAGGTGGATCTTAAAATCATTTGCGAGTGTTTTCATTACAGGTCATTAAAAAAACCACACTTTCAGAAAAAGTGATTTTATGGCTTGTGTTATGGAAATTTTCATGATGTTCGAAAGATTTGAAACGTTTGAGGCTGGTGCAAATGATTAGACAGAAGTGGACAGAAAATAAATAAATTCTTCTGTAAAACACAATATAAAAAGACAAGATTTCCTCATCCAGAAGAATCTTTGAGATTAACGAGTGATCTTACCGCATTTCCCATTAGCCAGATCCACATGAAACAGAGCTGACCTGTCGAAACAACACAACAACAATGAGAACACATGGAAAAATCAAGATCTCTATCTGGTATGAGGAATAAATATGACACTTTTCTTCCATAAACAGATTAAACAAGCAGAGAGAAACAAATCAAACTGAAACTAGAGCGGGATAAAGCTTTGCACAAACTTTGATGTTTGCTTGAAAACGTTGGAATAGTTGTCATTCCTAGAAGTTTTGGGTAATGAGTGACAGCATACAAAGTTCCACGTCAATATGAGTGATATTAACTCATATCTACTCTGTTTTTCCTTAGCTGATATGGTGATGAGCCAAAATAATTGCCATGGTAAACGGAAGGGTTGCTGTGGGGGGAGGGGTCAGAGACATTATATAATGTTCTCTTTGTCACTATAAGTTATATAAACCGACTCCAATGTCTATCATTTACCGAAGCTGAGATCAGACTAATTGGATGCTGGGGTAAACAGTTGTCAGTGATGATAAAAATGTAATTTGTTACAATGATTAACATCAGTAAACCTCCTTTTCTCCATGATGTTTCATCTGGAAGACGAAAGGCCATCATGAAAATAGAGTGACATGCAGCAGAACACACGCCCTTTCAAGAGACGAGGGAGAGCAGAGGGACGTCAGATTGATAGACCAGTGGGTACCACGATGCAGGTCGATGCCGCTGCGTATGAAATGATCTTCATTATTGAACCCGTAAGAACTAGATTGGTTTTGATCTTCTGGTGCATCAGTGTTACTCACATAGAACCACAGCTAAAAGAAGGGACGACTATTTCTCGAGCACTTTTATTATACAATTTTTATTTATATTGTGACGGAGGTCCATCCCGATCAGCGCGGTCCTGGCATAAATCCGGAACACCTGGCGCCCACCATCAAGGGCAAATTAGGAACAGCCGCGCCTCATCAGCGCGGCAGCTTAAAAGAGAAGAAGCTCCGAAGAGTGCAGACTCTAACTCCTCTCTCTCTCTCTTTACCCCCAGACAGCCCGTGACAGCGAGAAGACGGCATTTACCCCTACCACACCGATCTATTCACGCACCGAGCACGAGAGCACATCTGGGACTGGGAAGAGCACTGAAGAAGAAGAGGACACGAGCACCGAGCACCTGAAGACAGCACCAGCCACGAGCACTCCACTCATCACTCTTAATAAATCCACCCTCCGGGGAACTTTTCTGTTAAAAACCTTGTTGTGTGATTCCTCTCCTGCGACAACTGGTGGAGAA
The DNA here is from genome assembly GCA_007224835.1 of Danionella cerebrum. Lineage (NCBI taxonomy): Eukaryota > Metazoa > Chordata > Actinopteri > Cypriniformes > Danionidae > Danionella > Danionella cerebrum. Next base: position 8,235 of record SRMA01026868.1, on the reverse strand, counting down.
TGCGAGTATAACACCCAGGGGGAATCACACACAAGAGTTCTACAACCCGGACATTTAACCCTGCAGTTTTTTTTTTCCTCTCTCATTTATTTTTTTTTTGATTCACAGCAAGTACGGTGTGCGACGCTCTCCGAAAAATGGAAGACCTCGTCAAACACCTGGCTGAGATGACCATCCGACAACAGGAAATCGTCGAGTTCCTGGCGAAGCAGCAGAGCGAAACGGAGCGGAAGGTCAGCGATCTTCAGGGCGCCAGCGCCCAACAAATCCTGCTTCCCGACGCGAGAACGCAAGCTGTGCGGCTTCTCCCAAAGTTGACCCCCCACGATGACGTCGAATCCTACCTCCAGCTATTTGGGTCCACTGCAGGATCAGAAGGGTGGCCACGAGAAGAGTGGGCACGGGCGCTGGCACCGCTGCTGACCGGCGAGGCGCAACGAGCTTTCTTTTCCCTGGACTCCAGTGTACGTGATGATTATGAAGAGCTTAAGCGAGAAATACTCGCTCGCCTGGGTTTATCTCCCATCTCCGCTGCGCAGCAGTTCCACGGCTGGGAATAGCGCCCTCGCCGGCCAGCGCGCGCTCAAGCCGCTGACCTATCCCGCCTCGCTCGACTCTGGCTGCTCGAAGGAAGCCCCTCCGCCAGCCAGGTCGTTGAACGCGTAGTGCTGGACAAACTGCTGAGAGCACTGCCTCGCGCACAGAAGCAGGCGGTCCGGATGAGAAACCCAACGACATTATGGGAGGCCGTAGAGGCCATTGGGCTGGCGGAGGTGGCCCACCGGGACGACACCGGAGAGCGTGCGCCACCGTACCCCCGGAGGGTGGTACAGGACCCGCGTCCGCCAGAGGGCACCCCGCGACCAGAGAGCAGACCGGCGGCTCCCCTTCCTCATGACGAACCGATGCCAACGGATCCACCATCGCCCCCCAAGAAGAAGTGGCTGGCGGGTTGTGGATTTCACCGCCGGTTACCTAGAGGAGCCCCGGGAGTGACGGTGAGGGTCAACGGACGCCATTATCACGCGTTGTTGGACTCGGGGAGTTCCGTGAGCCTGCTGAGGAGCCAGCTCCTCCCACCTCGACACGAGACCCATGCCATACTGCCCCTAACATGCGTCCACGGAGAAACCCGGGAAGTGAAGGCCCGCCAAATTCAGCTCCAGGCCAGAGGGAAAACCTGGATGGTCGAGGTGGGTTTAGTAAAAGACTTACCTGTACCAGTGCTCCTTGGCAGGAACTTCCCCGGGTTCGTCAGCCTGCTCACCGCCGCCACCCGCCGACCCGCCAGCCTTGGAGGGAGCCGCCCAACCTCGTCGCAGGAGAAGGCTCCATCCAACCCGGCCGTCACCCTAACCACGGATAGCGGGAGAGATGGTGAGTCCACCCCCCCTTCAGCTAACCTCTTTTATGATGTTTTTCAGCAAGTCACAAGGGGGGGGTCCTTCAGCCGCGAACAGCATGAAGACGACTGACTAAAGCACTGTTGGGCTCAGGTGCGCGTGGCTGAGGGACAGGAAATCCAACCCGGGCCCCATCCTCTCCCGCATTTCATAGTGAAGGATGGTCTGCTCTACTGCGTCTCCCGTTCGGCCTTCATGGAGCCCCTCCCACCTTCCAGAGAATGATGGACGTCCTGCTCCGCCCACACCAGCCCTACGCTGCGGCCTACCTGGATGATGTGGTCATCCACTCGGAGGCATGGGACGACCACCTGGACCGTCTGCGGAGGGTGCTCACGGAGCTCCGGGGAGCCGGACTGACCGTCAACCCCCGAAAATGTCACCTGGCGCAAGCCGACGCATCGTACCTGGGGTTCCGAGTGGGACGGGGAGTGATCCGGCCCCAGGATAAGAAGGTCCAAACCATCCAAGAGGCACCTCGTCCCACCACAAAAACCCAGGTACGAGCCTTCCTGGGGTTGGCGGGATATTATAGGTGCTTTATCCCCAACTTCTCCTCTTTAGCCGCCCCCCTGACAAACCTGACCAGGAAGGGGCAGCCGGAGAAGATCGAATGGACTCCGGAACTGGAGGGGACGTTCCGGAGCATAAAGCAGGCGCTCACGACGGAACCGGTACTCCAAGCGCCTGACTTTAACTGCCCCTTCCTGCTACAGACCGACGCCTCCGACACAGGGTTGGGAGCCGTCCTGTCCCAAGTACAGGAAGGTGAGGAACACCCTGTAATCTACATCAGCAGGAAGCTGAACCCGGCCGAGACCCGGTACGCAGCCGTCGAAAAGGAGGCCCTGGCCGTCAAGTGGGCAGTCCTGGAGCTGAAGTATTACCTCCTGGGCCGGCGGTTCACCCTCCTAACAGACCACGCCCCACTTCAATGGATGGCCAGAGCAAAAGAGACCAACGCTCGGGTGACCCGCTGGTTCCTTGCGCTCCAGGACTTCCATTTTGAAGTCCGCCATCGGGCCGGGGCCGCCAACGCCAACGCAGACGGCCGATCCCGGATCTGGGCCGGATATGCAGGTTTGTCGGGGGTCATTCCCCACCCACCCTTAATCCCTAATCCATCTGTGATGCATTTCAGGACCCGCCAGAACAACGCTTGGGGGGGGGGAGTGTGACGGAGGTCCATCCCGATCAGCGCGGTCCTGGCATAAATCCGAAACACCTGGCGCCCCCCATCAAGGGCGAATGAGGCAGCTTAAAAGAGAGAGAGAGAACTACCACAGGGAGAAGAAGCTCCGAAGAGTGCAGACGCTAACTCCTCTCTCTCTCTCTTTACCCCCAGACAGCCCGTGACAGCTAGAAGACGGCATTATCCCCTACCACACCGATCTATTCAAGCACCGAGCACGAGAGCACATCTGGGACTGGGAAGAGCACTAAAGAAGAAGAGGACACGAGCACCGAGCACCTGAAGACTGCACCAGCCACTAGCACTCCACTCATCACTTTTAATAAATCCACCCTCCGGGGAACTTTTCTGTTGAAAACCTTGTTGTGTGATTCCTCTCCTG